>CANSZD010003856.1:0-284800 GCA_947648045.1 Beta corolliflora
CAACTGAGGGGCAAAATATAAAATCACGTGGGTTTTAATTGGAAAGAAAAATGAAATGTGGGACCCACAAACTAGGCTTTGTTAAGTTTTTTACATCTACGTCATGTGGTAGTGATTTCGTTAAACAAACTAAGGCAGTTCTCGCCTTGCGCCTCCCAGCTTAAAATTTTCATTTATTAATATCAGACTTTAAACGATAACACTAAACAACACTTCAGCTTAAGTAAGACTCTTAAGATAGCGTAACCTCGAAGGTCATGAACAGTTCATATTACGCAATTTCTAATTTTTTATCAGACTGATGACAGAAATAAAAAATGTTCTTAGAGTAGCCGCCTACGCTAAGACCGCTCCTTGTTTGTGGAACGCCCTTTTAATATATTTATATGTATTTGGGCATAAATTAGGTATTTATATAAAATATTAGCACAACCTAGGTATTTATATCAAAAAAGTTCCATAAACATGGTATTTATTGACAACATTTCCTAAAATAAATGAGCAAAAAAATTTAAAATGAGAAACAAATGTATAGAAAACATTAAATGAGAAAAAACATAAAATGAGTAATAATGTAAATTGAGAAAACGTAAAATGAGCATAAAAAAGTTACATGAGAATAAAAGAAATGCAGTAAAACGTAAAAATTAACAAAAAATCGTGAAATGAGCATAAAAATGTATAATGAACAAAAACATAACATAAGCAAAAACATAAATGAAGCAAAAACATCATAAATAATTAAAATCTTCGTAAAATACGACAAAATGAGATGGCTCTCACTGCCTCTCACCGTAAAGTGGCAGCTCTCATACGAATTTAAACCATATATATATGTTTGCTCATTTTGGCCGTAATCAATACGACTTAAAAATTTTCTACATGGTTCATATCTAAATATTTTTTTTCTTCAAAGGTAGTTTTCGTACTTTCCCTCTCTCAAATTAATCGCAAACACTTTCCTATTTTATAAATTTTAAGTTAAATACAATATTACTTTTATTTGGCAATGAACCATCTCTTTCTCTCTCCTCATCGCGAATTCAAATTTTCGTCCCACTTATTTGTCGTCATCATATGGTCCATCTTTTTAATTTTATATATCTTTTTTCATCTTTAGAGCTTACATGCACGTCATCCTTAAAGCCTCGTGTCTATCCCCCACATTGCAAATAATTGGACAATACATTTTTAGTATATACTAGGTGTTGGACTCTGCAAAATGCACTGAAATTCTTTTGTTTATAATTTTATGATTTTAGATGTTTCTCCTAAAATCATACAATGAATATTAAATTTCGTAATTTTAAACTTTTATAATCATATCATTTATTAGAATATTTTAAAATTGGCTTATAACCCGTGCGTTCACCCATCGATGTAATTAATATTATATATATGGTGCAACACGTGACTAAACATTTTTTCTAAAAAAAGTCGACTGAAAAAGTATTTGCTCCCGCCCACCGTTTACTTCAGTGACGATAAAATCATAATTCGCTCCAATATTGGATTCAATCATGTAATTAACCACTTTTCCGTCACTTTCTGCGCCCCTACTTTCCACAATCCCCGCTTCACCCTCTCTTGTTGTCTTGAAATCCCGTGATCTTTATCACAAATTAAAATTTTAAATCCTTTTGCCGGTAACTCTGATATGACCAATTGAACCCATGCAAATTGCAAACCAAAAAGGAGATTTAAACATTGCCAAAAATTATTATGTTCAATTGAATCTCTCCCCGAATTTGGGCAATATCATATTTAAATAAAATAGAGATTTATTCGAAAATTTGCTACGTTGTATCAATTGAATCTTTGTCATTAAAGAAAAAGTTCCCGTGAAAATACCGCATTTATTCGAAAAACGTTATCCAAAAGTTCGACCTCATATTCATCAAACACACTTGATATTTTCAAAAATGGAGAAAAAATGAATTTGATTGTGTTTTCTATCCATTGATGTCAATATGTGAGATTCAGATGTTATCTACATGAGTTTCTTATATGAATATGATGATTCACTTTCTAGATGTTCAAATTGAGATGGAAAAAGACTAACTTTTATGGCAAAGGGAGACCGAGTTATAAGCAAGGGCTTGTTACATTTTAAAACTTTATTAGCAAACTTAGATTTTGCTAAGATTATATTCTATTTCTAAGTAAAAGTTAGATTTTATGCACCTCTTAGAATTCAAAGCTTGCAAGTTTCATACTATTTGATCAATTTTTTTATTTATTTTCGAAAGTAGAATATATAGGAGAAATTGTGTTGTCAATTATTTGTTACATGCACGATTCACCATTTTCTTCATTGTTATTGTGAGTTTGTGATCAACTCAATCGAACGTGTCACTTATACTTGTTCCAAATGAACCGTAATATATAGAATAAATAAAAAATCAATTTATATGTAGAAATAGAGTATATGATATTTTATCTTTTCTTTGAGATGAAAACCTAAAATTAGTAGTTATCAAATTTCATATTTATTGTAATATTAATTTTTTCGCCTGATTTGGTTATTAACAAGCCCGACGGGACGGCGACGCAATTTTGTCCTGCACTTCTTGGTGCAAGACAGATCCGCGCCCGATGACATCGGCCGATCCACCCGATCAAAGCCACATTAGTGAAACACGTACGACGTTGTAAGGAGCGCCTAATAGGGAACAAAAGCTACTTCGTGAAATGCGGTACGCCCAACCCTGACTCAAGTCCCCCAATTGATCGGCGAGCCTTCTTTTCTATTTTTCTTGGCTTCGTACGCCAAGTCTTCAAATTTTCTTTTGTCTAAGGCATCGGAGAGTATCCTCAGACCTCAAAACTCAAAGATATGTGCATTCAAACCTCTCCACCCACCGTGGAGGGCCATAGAGTAGCAAAGAATAGAGATTTAGTTCCCTAAAACCTACAAATCATCACAAAACATAAAACCACAACTAGATGGAGAAAGTTAGCATATGGTTCCTAAGAGTGTTACCGGCGCACACTTTAGCTTATAAGGTAGGGGAAAACTCTATATAAAACCATAACATCAATATTAGACTTGTTTTTAATAAGACAAAAGCATTAATATATAGTTGATTTGGTATTTGGTTACCAAAAAGACATAGTGTAGCTTGGTGGTGGAACGATAAATACACTAATTAGATCGTTAAGGGATTGAAACATATACAACCAGATAACATATGCCGCAATTGTTCCTCACATTTTAATAATATATATATATATATATATATATATATATATATATATATATATATATATATATATATATATATATATATATATATATATATATATTGACTAATTTGTTGACCGGCGAAATTCGAGTGATGTCCCGAGCCATTACATTTAATAATAACTTGATGAAGTCGACTTTGCCAAGTAAATGATCAGATGCACAATTTATAGATAGGGAGACGACTTTGCGAAGTAAATTATCAGATGCAGAATAGAAAAAGTACCCTCATGGGTGAGAATTTTGTTCCTGGTTACTTAGGTGTTTTTCCTCAATTGATGTAATCAGAAATCTGAGCAATGTCAACACGTAGATTCACACTGATAAAGATAATATATTGGTTTCTTAGAGAATTTGTCTTTTTTTTCTTAACTTTTGTTTATTTTGTGTTATATATTGATAAGGATGGCTGGGAGATGAGTTTGCTGAGTAAACGGTCGTGTATAAAATGTATAGATACATACTATAGTCTATATAATTTATGAGCATATATGCACGAAATTTCTACGTACTTAAAACAAAATTGAAAGGGCCAATAAACAATTTTTTCAATTGATATGATTTATCAGACATTGAAAAGTATAAAGGCGTAGAATCCTAAGAAAGATTTCACACACAAAGGATGTGTAGTCTGTTGGAAGTTCATAAAAAATTTCAAAGTAAAAAAAGCCTACAAAAAATAAAGAGAGAAAACACAGTACCTCAAATGGAAGAAATTGAACAACAAAATTTAATTTTAATTACCAATTTATATGTAAGAATTTTTTTGCTATTTCTTGTGTGATAAAGGACGTAAACATTTACCGTGGTCCCCATCAAACAAATAAAAGTTTATGATAGACATGTGTGTAAAAATAAAAGTTTTATCCGTAGTAGCTGTCGACAAATTTTAGTTTTTAATATATTACGTTAACAACGACCTTGTATTCTTTGGAATAGAGGAAAGATAGAATTCAAAAGATGTATTTTTTTTCCTGAGAGGAATACATAGGAGAATAATGAAGTGTTACAACTGCCTCTCAAAGCATAAATCGATAGAGCGATCCTATATAATAAGCCAAACTTCTTGCAACAATTATTGGTAAACAATAATCTAGAACATATCAACATCGTACAGATCAGTTGAGAATAAAGATGACAGGATTCAACAAACCATGCAACATGCACACCGTTACGTATAGGGCTTTATTCACAAGGCACTGAAATGTATCCATAGCCTTACAACCACTTTTCTTTGGTCAGCAACAGGAAATTTTTGGGGTATTTCAGAACTGAAGATCATCACCATTATTGGACGCGAGAAACCTTAAGAAGACGTTAGAAAATAGATGTACTAGGATGTTGCCTTCATTCTTTAAGAGACCCATGTCATTTACTACATCATTGACTTTGGAAACTGTCCAAGGCTTATTTTGAGCATCAACTAAATCAATCGGTGGTGAGATGACACCATTTTTAGAACTCTTAATACCTTTAGTAATTTTCTGCCAACTGAGCTCGAATTTGATCGATTTATGATCCGGGTTGTAAACCTGATCGAACTTTTGCCCAATGATCTTGTTTTCAATATACTTGAATCGTGTTGCCTCCGCAAACATTTGGATTGCAACAAGCATGAACTTAGCTTCGGTTGGGACATCGAGCTTCTTTCCGTAAACTTGACCCATTAATTTCTTTAGTGGCTGTTTACCCAAACCCACTTTGCTTCTATCAGTCTTAGCATTTTTCTCAAGTTCACCGTAGGTACCTGTTGCAGTAATTTTAGATGAAATAAATAAATATTTATTGGATTGCTAAAATGTGCAACAACAATATTGATCTTAGATTTATATGGAACATAACGGAAATACAATTGAGGAAAAATATCACGTTAAGGTCAGTGCAACAAGAAAATTGTTCTCCCTTCATCCCAATTTAGTCATCATCACGGCACTCACAGCTGACTTTTATACTATTTATATACCTAACTTGAACATGTTCTTTTCACTAATATAAAAGGCATCAATAATAGTAATATATAAGATATTGGGTTTTTTTGATGGCCTAAGATATTGGATTTGCGTTAACGTATATTTTCATAATATCAACTTTATTTGAACAAATAGATAATTCAAGTTTTTAGTGTTCAGCGTGAAAGTATTGCAATTCAATTGGGACGGAAGAAATAGCATGCTCATGATGTGGCAGCAAAATAAATGAATGGATAAAGCAAGGTATAGCAAATATAAGAGCGAATGTTCATTGTTACCAGTAAGGAGTGCGTCTTGATCAGAATACGTACACCATAACTTATTGTTAACAAACCTAACACGTACATAATGACATAGTATCTAACAAAAATGACATGTGCATACAAATAATGAGATGTCATTTTGTCATTATTTAATGTTATTTGAGTTTTTTTAATAAAAGAATTAAGAGGTGGTTTGTAGGTTGTTACAATATATGTTATGGTGTAATGGTTACACCCAAGAATTTATGTACTGTAAGTGTTAACCAACAAAAGCAAGTATCAAAGACATGCATGTGTTTCAAAGATATATACAATTGTTGATTTTGGGTTCATAATAGTTATTGCGCCCCCAAAATAATGTAAGTATCTTTGTAGTTCGCTCATCCGAAGACGATATTTAGCACCCTTTGCCTCGGGGAAAAGAGTTGTCTTTGCAAGCTTGCCGGAGAATCAAAGAAAGAAATGTGCTCTAGGCTTTCCATCCTCGCTTTTGTCAATGTTAGACTATGTAAATAATCTTGTATTATTTAGTGTATCTCTCCTATTATAGTTAGGAGTATATTATGTAGAATATTCCCTATTGTACTTTGTATATATTGACATTATGGTTAGTAATAATACTCAAGGATTATATTCTAATATGGTATCAGATTTCTAGGTTTCTTTTTCTCTCATCTTTTCTCACGTTCTTCCTCGATCTTCTTTAGTCTTCTTCTCCTACACTGCCCACCATGGGTGAAACTGTGAAAACTACTCCTCTTCACCCCGCTCTCGCCGCCTCCAATATCAAATCCTTCATTCCCGTAACCCGGGAGATGGAGAATGCTCAATACACCACGTGCGTGAGCTCTTTCAAATCCATGCTAGAGCATATATGGTTCTTGACCATCTCACTTTGCCGACGGAAACCCGTAATGACGCCGCCTCCTCTTCCTCTACCGTGGACAAAGATCTTTGGGCCCGTCTCGATGCTATTGTCCTTCAATAGATTTACGGCACGATCTCTAATGATTTACTTCATACTATTATTCAACCGGGATCCACGGCGGCTCAAGCATGGAACCGATTAAGTGAACTCTTCCAGACAATAAAATTCCCGTGCGATTAACTTGGAACACCAATTTTCACACCTAGACATGGCAGATTTCCCTAACGCAAGTTCCTACCGTCAAACTCTAAAGATGCTTGCCGATCAACTCTGCGAATGTTGGTTCCCCGCATCGAACCAACGCTGGTGTTACAAATGGTGCTCGGGTTTAACCGAAGCATATAATGGTGTTGCTTCTATTATTCAACACCGCGACCCCCTCCCGTTATTCTCTACCGCCCGCTCTATGCTTATATACCGGGAAGAGACAAGTTTAGCCAAACGTGCCGTCAAAGATGGTGGTTCTCGCGTTGGTTGCGAGTTCTCCAAGTGTTGATGATGTCTCTTCATCACCACAAAGATCAACAACGCCGCAACAACAATAATTCGAACTATCTGGGCAAGAGAAATCATCACAAAAATAGTGGGGAGCTCCTGCATTTCCCCGGCGGTGGTGGCCAAGCAGGTGGCCGCATCACGGTGGTCGGGGTGGTGGCGTAAACTCCGGCCAACAAAGGTCATCAAGGGGGCAAAGCAGCAGCAGCCTATATACCCAGTGCCGCACAGCCAGCCTCGGCCGGGTATACGTGGTCTTGGATGCCTCAATGAGCCACTCCACCCAACCCATATCCCATCGCTCCATGGGCTCGCTCAGGGGGTTTTCAATCTCGACCTCGGCTTACTTGGTCCGCAGCCTCACCAACATGCGTTTGCAGCCACTGCTCCGTCTCCACCAACCTATACTCCCACCTGACATCGACTCGGCTATGCACACTTCGCTCTAAATCCCCTGATGTGAATTGGTACATGGACACAAAAGCTACGCCTCATATGACGTCCAATCAAGGTACTCTCTCGTCCTATTTTAATTTGAGCAATCATAAAAATATCAGGGTAGGCAAAGTGGTCATAAAATTCCAATTCGTGGTTATGGACATGCATCTTTTTCCCTCCCCTTACCAACCTCTATCTTTGAAAAACGTTCTTCATGCTCCCCAACTCATCAAAAACTTAGTCTCTGTTCGTCGTTTTACTCTTGATAATTCTGTTTCTGTTGAGTTTGATCCATTTGGATTTTCTGTGAAGGACCTTCAGACAGGAATGCTTCTTATGAGATGCCCTAGTTCGGGTGATTTATATCCCATCACATCTTCCATCTCATCACATGTCTCCTCTCCATCCACCTTTGCGCTCTATCTCCCAAATTATGGCATGATCGTCTTGGACATCCGGGCGACGCTATTTTGCATTCTCTTAGACTTAATAATTCTATCTCATGTAATAAGTCTAGTGGTGACATTGTTTGTCGGGGTCAGGTTCTTGGAAAACATGTTAGATTACCATTTGATACTTCTACTTCTATTATTACTATGCCGTTTGATTCATTGTGATGTTTGGACTTCTCCCGTCTCGAGTTCATCCGGCCACAAATATTATGTTTTATTTTTGGATGATTACACAAACTTCTTGTGGACTTTTCCATTTACTAAAAAATCTCAAGTGCATGCTATCTTTCTTGCCTTTAGCACTTATGTTAGAACTCAATTTGAACGAGAAATTAAAACTTTTCAATGTGATAATGGAAGAGAGTTTGATAATGGACCATTTCATCAATTTTGTGAATCCCATGGTATGCTCTTTCGTTTTTCATGCCCATACACTTCTTCACAAAATGGTCGTGCCGAACGCAAAATTCGTTCTATTAATAATATGGTTCGAACTCTTCTTCATCATGCTTCTATCCCTTCTTCATTTTGGCATCATGGCTTCGCAAATGGTTACCTATCTCCATAACATACTTCCAAGCAAACTCCTCTCCTATCAAACTCCCCTTCGACTCCTATTCCAAAGAGAGCCTTCATATGATCATCTCCAATGCATACACCGCAAAGAAATCATCGTGTGGATCAACAATCGTAAGGCAGAGTAAATTTCGTAAAACAATGTATGTATGCAGGATCATTGTTATGGTGTATTTTATCCGGCAAAGTAGAAATAAAAGTTTTTGGATACAAAGATGTACCTAGCATTGGAAGCATGATCAAACAGATTCAACAGATGGTAAGGCCGAGAATAGGCTCGCCCTTACCAAAGAAAATTAGTAGGAGGGATTATACATGGTTTTTAAGTTTGTAATATCGGCTTGGTTGGGTGAATTGTTTTAGCTACACCTTGGTTTTAGAGGAGTCCAACCTAGTTGGTTTGCTCTTTCCTTGGGTAGTTTAGGATGTAATATGTTGATTATGGAATGCAAAAATTATCTTTTACTTAGCAAAAAAAAAAAAAAAACAATATGGTTCGAACTCTTCTTCATCACGCTTCTATCCCTTCTTCATTTTGGCATCATGGCTTGCAAATGGTTACCTATCTCCATAACATACTTCCAAGCAAACTCCTCTCCTATCAAACTCCCCTTCGACTCCTATTCCAAAGAGAGCCTTCATATGATCATCTCCGTACTTTTGGATGTCTATGTTACCCTCTTCACCCCTCTTCTACAATACATAAACTCCAAGCCCGGCCTACTCCTTGTGTGTTTTTGGGATATCCTCCAAATCATCGCGGATTTAAGTGTTATGACATGTCGAGCCATCGTATAATCATTAGCCGTCATGTCATATTCGATGAAACACAATTTCCTTTTTGCCCACATTCACACCTCCACACCTCGCTCACTATGATTTTCCTCGGATTCCCGCATTTTTTCACATATTACTCCAATTGATCCATCCACAAATACATCCTCTCAGCCTTTGGATCATTCTCCCACGCCTAATATACCTCCACAAAACTTCCGTGCCCACACGCTCCTCCATTACCTACCCACGCAGCCCATTGAACTCTCCCCGCCCATCCCACTTTAGCGCCCGTTCTAGGCGCCACTCTCCCGGCCTCAACAGGCTCTTTGCCTTCCTCGCCCAACTCTTGGGCCCTCCCGGCCATGCAAGCCCACCGCTCCCCGATTCGCCAGGCCCACACTCCACTCTCTCACGTGGATCTTGGGCCTCGTTGCTCATCTTCACATCACGGGCGCCCCACCGCCATAACTCCCTCACCTTCTCATGCCTCTAGCCCACCTCCCCTCCCTCAAATCCATCCAATACGCCCAGCCATCTTCCAACATCTCCCCACAAATGACCACACGCACAATCAACATGGCATTTTCAAACCCAAGCGCCGCTTAATCTTCACACTTCCCGATTTCCCTCTTCCTCGAAATCCTTCGACCGCTTGTCGACCCGAATTGGAAAATGGCTATGCAAGATGAATTTGATGCTCTTATTAAAAATAAGACGTGGGAGTTGGTGCCCCGTCCTTCCGATGTGAATATTATTCGCTCTATGTGGGATTTTTTGTCATAAAGAAAAATCGACGGTTCCTTTTGAGAGGCACAAAGCCCGTCTTGTTGGTGATGGCGTGTCTCAAAGCAGGTTGGGGTTGATTGCGGGAGATACATTCAGTCCGGTTGTCAAACCAGCCTACTATTCGTACCGTGGCCGAGTATCGCTTTGTCCAAATCTTGGTCCATCCATCGCTAGATGTGAAGAATGCATTTTTACACGGTGATCTCGCAGAAACCCGTTTACATGCATCAACCCATGGGGTTTAGAGATCCCGTTCATCCCGACTATGTATGTCTTTTTAAAGAAGTTTTTGTATGGTCTCAAGCAAGCTCTTCGTGCTTGGTACCAAAGATTTGCGTAATATGTTGCTACCTACGGGCTTCTCTCATAGTCAGGCAGATCATTCTTTATTCATATATCACCTGTGGTAAGGACATGGCATATCTCTTATTATATGTCGATGATATCATTCTCACCGCCTCTTCGTAATCTCTTCGCCATCCATCATCCATCGACTCCGCCCGAATTTGCCATGAAGGACTTGGGTCCTTTGAGTTATTTTTTGGGAATTGCAGCTTCCCGCCATGCCGGTGGCCTATTTCTTTCACAAAAGAAGTATGCTATGGAAATTATCGAGTGTGCCAATATGTCCGCTTGTCATCCCTCTACTACTCCCGTTGACACCAAGGCAAAATTAGGTGCGAATGCGGGTGCTCCCATATCGATCCTACCTTGTATCGTAGCTTAGCAGAGGGCCTTGCAATACTTGACCTTCACCCACCCCGACATCTCTTATGCAAGCAACAAAGCTTGTCTCTATATGCATGATCCTCGTGATGCTCATTCGCGGTGCTCTTAAGCTTATCGGGCACTATGTTCAAGGTACTTTAGACCTGGGTTTGCACTTCGTATCCCTCCTCTCTCACCGGTCTTATTTCATACACCGATGCCGATTGGGGAGGGTGCCCTCGACACCCGTCGCTCTACTTCCGGCACGCATCTTTATGGGCGATAACTTACTATCGTGGTCTCGCTAAGCGGCAACCTACTCGTCTCGATCCAAAGGTCGAGGCCGAGTACAGGGGTGGCCAATGTGGTGTCTCGAGTCCCGCCGGCTCCGCATCTTCTCTGGCATTACACCGCCCCATCCGTAAAGCTACTTTGGTTTATCGAGACAACATTAGTACCATTTACATGACAAGTAATCCAGCTCAACATCAACGCACTAAGCACATCGAAATGGATATTCATTTTCGTGCGTGAAAAAGTTGCAAAAGGTGAAGTCCGTGTCCATCATGTTCCTTCCCCGCTATCAAATAGCGGATATCTTTACCAAAGGACTTCCTCGCATTCTTTTTGATGATTTTCGTGCTAGTCTAAGCATTCGTCCACCTCCCGCTTCGACTACGGGGTGTGTTAGACTATGTAAATAATCTTATATTATTTAGTGTATCTCTCCTATTATAGTTAGGAGTATATTATGTAGAATATTCCCTATTGTACTTTGTATATATCGACATTATGGTTAGTAATAATACTCAAGGATTATATTCTAATAGTCAAGATAACCAACCACATATATAAATCGCTTTTATCGAGAGCAATTGTGATGGAAACTACTCCGGCCTTCAAATCAATCAAAAGATATTTTGGTGGATTTGTAGGTGCAAACCATTACTCGGTAAATTTGTGCCACCATATTTAAGTTTTGCATTTTTCACTTTATCACGCACATTGTTTAAAAAGTTGAGAGTAGGTATCTTTGGTCGCCGTTTCGACGTTAAAGGTTAAATCCGCCGCCCAAGCTCGGTAATCCGATGACCAATATTGATATCACTATGAAAAGAAGTCGCTCCATCGTTTTCATCCTTCAAGAAGACTTTTACTTTCGCCTATCATAAAAAGTCAAAACATGTTATCGCAAAGACTAGTGGAAAAAAGCCCATCCGATGCGGTCAAAACCGGCTTACCGGGCGCGGCTTTGGGCCGCATCGTGGGCTCGCAGCGAGATCCCAATTATTTACCGATCCTGGCCCAAAACCGGATCAAGAAAACTTTTCGATGTGGTTTTTTAGGAAAACCTGACGGATATTGATATTATCCGATCCGGCTTTCTTATAAAACCGCATCGTAAAATGTTCATGGTGCCAAATAAATTGTATGCAAAGGCAGACAATCCGATCCTAACTATTTAGAAAACCGGATCGGATAACCCCCAAAAACCAAAAAAATTTTTTTTTTTTTTGCATTTTTTTATTATTAATCAATACAAAATCAATAATATATATAAAAACTCATTTTATTAAGCATATTATGCCCATTTGAAGCATAAATAATTAAATACATAAAAATATTAACATACACAACTATGACATTATAATTTTATACTTCAATGGCTCCTCCTATTAGATTTAACAAACTATTCGCTATCATAGGCTTCTTCAAGCTTGCAATACATGCAGCTATAATCTTACGGATGGAAAATCGATGTGGGAGCAAGTATGTCATAGCATCTCGCAAGGAGAAACTGAAGTTAAAACAATTCGGTCCAATTTGACACACACATATCTTTGAGAAGCTTCCTAAAGTAAATTATCTTTATTCTTCCCGATATGAATTTAATAATTTACTAAATGTGTGCATATATCTATTAACAAGAACACAGTGGTGGATGGGCAAAGAAGGGGGCCCGCAGGGGCGGGGCAAAAAGGGGAGTGGGGTCTGCAGGGGGACCGGGTGCGGGGGCGGGCAAGAAGGGGGTTCCGTAGGGGAGGGGCGGGGGAAGGTGAGTGGGGGTGGGGCAAAGGGGAGGGGGCGCAGGGGGGCAGGAAGGGGGGCCGGGGGTAGGGGGGGGCAAAGAAGGGGGGTCCCAGGGTGGGGCAAGCAAGGAGAGAGGGGTCCGCAGGGGGTAGGGGCACAAGCAGGGGGAGGGGGGGGGTCCGCGTGGGGGCAAAGCAGGGCTGGGGGACTGCAAGGGGGTGGGCAGCAAGGGGGGTCTCGGTAGGGGCGGGTCGGCAAGGGGAGGGGGGTCTCAGGGGGGAGCAAGGGGGCGGGGCACAAGCGGGGAGGGGGGTCTCAGAGGGGGCGGGCAGGGGGGGGGACCGTGCGCGGGGGGGGGCAAGAAGGGGAGGGGGGGTCTACGGGGTGGGGCGGCAAGGGGGGGCGGGGCACAAGCAGGGGGAGGGGGTCCGCAGGGGGTGGGCAAAGCAAGGGGAGGGGGGGATCTCGCAGGGGGCAACAAGGGGGCGGGGCACAAAGCAGGGGGAGGAGGGTCCGCAGGGGGGGCAGAGTGGGGGGGGTTCATGTAATTCGTGAGATATATCCAATTAAAGATATATGTCGTTTTAGATTTTAGAATTTAGGTAATTTTCTACTATCCAAAATAAAAGTTGTTCGACGATCCCAATGTCGCATCAAATGTACATTATAAATGCAACTTAAACTAAATTTTAACCAAACTTAAAATAAATGCTCAATAAGGCTAGAAATTCCGGCTTAGTGTAAGAACTAACAATAATGTGCCTTTTCTTTTAATTCATACATATATAAGGAGGCACAAAGGCCAAACCCACACGAGTTCCAATTGCACGTCTATATTACAACCACTTACATTTTTTATCAACTAAGCTAGCTACCATACACAATGTTGAAGCATGTACGAAATGGCAAAATACTAGTGTCACCATAAGTAAGAATCTATATTGTACCGTAAAAATTACTTAAATCAAGAAAAAGAATCACTTGAAGAAAATCTGGAGAAAAGAACAGATCCAAAATCAAAGGTCTTATCATATGGATACAGGCAGCTACAAGAGAGAGTTTTAGATATACATTACTTCACATCATCTTCTAGGTTTATCTAATTAAAACAGAAGATCTGGTTTCGATGTTAGAGGATTCTCCTAGCAACAACATAGTAACATAGCGTAAATTCGAAATCAAACATAGCCAAAATCACAATAATTTAGAGTATAACATGGAGAAAATCCAAACCAACCAAAACAAAGAAACTAATCGCAAGCCGAAATCGTAATTGTCGAAGGAAACATAAACCGTATTTAAAAAGTAACAACAAAGCACCATCGGTGACAGACAACGATTATACGATAAATCGCACTACAAAGACACTATCAAGACCAAATTGAAGAACAACAAGATGTTCTCATTTGGTGGATTCAACTTTTTCTACCAAACGTAAACCTCAACCACAGCCATCTACAAAAGGATTAATCAAAGATCAAAATTCGAACAATTGGTTTTTTTCTTCATTGATTATCAAGTAGAACTTCATTATTTTTCTTCTCAACTCATCTGCAAGAAAGGAACAATAGAGAGATAGACCCACGCTTATTAATGTAGTGACAAAAAGATGCACAATTATTCACCCGATTTAATGTTAGTGTTCTCGCTTTGTCACCGTAAATAGTAGTTGCGGTAACCCATAGTTTCACATGCTGAAAGCCTTCGCACCTCGCATAAGTATAGGATGACAAAAGCCGAACTGGGAAAGAATGAACCAAAGAAATCAATGGAAAAAAATATAGCAAATATAGCTTATTGACATGAAAGCATCCTTGTTGATGCTTTTTTAATAATGTTTGATAAGTGTTACGATATCTCGGCCTCTCACCGATCACTTCACATTCATTAGTTACTCAAAATTTCACAATGGATTATGAGTCATAGCTTATATTATATCTCTCTCGGTCCGATATGGTCTAAATTTATCTCATCCGATTTGAATCTTTATGTTTTGGTCTCGTATAGTCTAAGTACTTTATGGTGTGTGTTGATCCATCCGGCCTAATATGATTTTAACAAAAATGCTTAATACATTCATGAAATAAATAGAAAAGAACATAGCCAAGGCCATATGTGATTTATTTTACCATATGTTTTCCCTTGTACAAACTAATTGTATCGATCTTGTTCAATGAAGGTCTTCTTATCAAAAGGCACTATCTAATAAAGTCATCCGGCCTATCGACAACCCTTCTCATTTAGACAATAGAAACACGTAGACATATAGGTCATAGGATGTTCTATAAGTTATAAAGGGTGCTATTACCTCGCCGGGCCGAGGATGTGAGGTACTCTAACTCTCTGGGAACCATCACCCATGCGCTCGCTTAGTAACTCGGCTTTCTAGTGGAGCATTATCAATCCGCAAGTATTTTAGCATTGATGTCAAAACAACGTCGACTTCTTGATTTGGGTTATAACATGCCAAATGAGATTCATTTCTTTCAAAGTTTCATATGTCCCTCTTCCCTTCTTTTGTCTGCCTTTTTTCCTTTCTTTTTCCTTGCTTCTTGTAGACTCCTCATGACTTTGTGAATCATGCCGAAAGATATGTTTTCATCGGCAGCTTTCGAACGTAACGTTTAAAAAGAAAATCATAAGAAGAACCACGGACCATCGGGATATGTGATCGTATCCCATGAACTTCCTAAGACAACTCCAAAGTTATCGCCTTCCTAAGAGAACTTCCCGATTTATCGCCTAACCGGCCTAGGACAATGCCGAAAGCTTTCTCACGATCAAAGCAACTATGATATATTGTACTTGTACAAATTAAAATATTCACATCCATTCCAAATTCAATTTGTGACTGTAGCTCTTAGTTGTACACTATATTCAAAAGGAATAAATCAAGCAAGAAAAGTTTACCTCTCGAATATTAGAAGAGCATGGGCTTTCTACACAACTTGAGATTTTTGGCGCTTAAAGGATTGAATGATTGGCTCTTTCACCTATGTCCGTGCAAAGTAGATCACGAGTCGAAGTTATAGCCCAAATAAGTACCATTTTGAATCATGAACATATCACTAGCTATAATATAATAGCTTACCGTACTTGCCTTCCTGTGACCGCTTATCTTGAGATGGCCCGCCGCAGATTACATCATCGCCTTCATTGCAGTTCTTACTATGCCCATTTAATTTGGGTTTACCATTCCTGGACTAAGGGTTCCACGCATCTGCAACACTATACGAGCCAAAAGACAGAACAAACAACCGATGCTGTGTTTACCTTTGTTGTTTGTGGGGATACCAATGTCCACGTAACGCATGGGAGAATCGGTGTCACGTAAGGCAATCGTGGGAATGTTTCCAAGGGCAGCTTCCTTAATAGGCTGCAAGATACACGTTTCAAAAAAAGAAATTGATCAGGATATAAGACTACAAGAATTACCACATCATACAATTAACACCAATCTAGTGTCACCCGATGATCGGGCCCCGGGGGTCGGTTAGGATCGAAGACGAGGCTCGCCGAAAGAGGTTTGAAGTCAGGTTAGTGAATGTACCGGGGAGTGTGCCTCCCGGCATTGCGTGAGCTCCGGTAATGCGAGCAAACTTAAGAACTGCCCTCGCTCCGACCATATGGTCTACAGGATCAACAATGATGTCCTCGTGGGTTTTCAATTGCTATAATAACCCTAGCAGACCATTTGAAGCTTTTCCCATGTCTTAGGAAGGTTTATGATGTGAATACCTATATGCATAACCAATCCAAACATAAATTCCATGCTTAAGGCGACTTTACATCCCGATACATTGATATATATACTATGTAAACAAAACAATTGCATTAATTTAATTTACAAACCAATTACATGTTAATTTTTTCATGGATTAATGTAACTCAATTGTAGTCCTCATATTGTCATGATAAATCACCGACTAATTTACAATTAGATCAAAACAGCCACAATATTTCCATCTAATCAACAAACATCAATTGAGCATAAACAATAACACGAACTCGATTAACCCATATAATAACCTCGAAAAAAAAAACATAAAAATCTCTTCCCTTTTTTTGTATAAAAATGAAAAACCCATAATTCAAATTCCCATATCCCAAATCCATTAATAATTAAAACCAACAACATAATAGAAATCAACACCAACAACAAAACCCTATTTACGGATCTCCTTACATAATTAGTACCAAATTCTCATTCAAACACATTTGATATCACAAAACACAATTTTTCCAAAAAAAAAAAACCGAAATTAGGGTTAGGGTTTCATGAAATTTCGAGAAACACGTAAAAAAAACCCAAAAATCAAGAACTAAACACGAAAAACCTCGAGATCTCAGGCGATGAAGATGAACGACGAGGGAGGAGATGAGAAGGGCCGACGAGATGAACGCCGAGGGCCGAGAGAGATCTACGAGGTGATGAACGACGGGGTGAAGATCGCTTTGTTTGTCTTCGCCGATGAACGACGAACGAACGAACAAAGGCAAGAGAGGAGGTTGCTTCGTTCGTGAGAGGAGAGAAAAGAGTGAGAGAGAGACGGGGGAGGGAAGAGGATGAGTGAGAGAGAGAAAGGAGGGTCTAAGCTAAGGGAGCAAGCGATACGAGGCGCGAGAAATGAAATTGGGTGAAGGAGGGAAAACGCGGGTTTTTCCTTCAGAAAAAATAACGAAAAATCGATCCGGTTTTATGAACCTGGATCGATTTTATAAAACCGGAGCAGTTTCTAAAATCTGATCCGGTTCACTAAAGGACCGGATCAGATTTTTCGCCCATCTTTCCCTTCCATTTTTTTAATGATTTTCGGATGCGGTTTTGTAAAAACCGGATCTGTTATTAAGCTGACGGATAAGGTTTTTTTCCACTAGCTGCGGATACGAGAAAGATATTAAACAAGCAATCAAGAACAACAACCAAAATTTAACACGATTCACTAATAATATGTTGTCTACCTAGCTACAAGGTAGATTGAAGAGAAAATAATTGGCAATTGACAAGTTTGGGTTACAAAGAGTGGCTAGATTTTGCATGAAGCGTAACCCCTGTGATTATATTGAGTCACTTGAAGCCGTCGATTCAAGACATCCCAACAAAAAATATTATGACATATATAAATCAATATATTAAGTTGAACAAATTACGAAAACATAGTATGGCATCTATATAATCTACAAACCCTAAGCATATCTTAATAGATATACAGTAATAAATATATATATATATATATATATATATATATATATATATATATATATATATATATATATATATATATATATATATATATATATATATGTGCCCGGCTACCAGTTTATATTGATATTGAGAGAAACTGGCCCGCTAAATTAAGCTACATAGATCATAGGGATGACAGAGCTAGATCGTTTAGCTTAGTTTAATTTGTTTGGAAGACAGAGCTAGAATATGAAGTGAAAGGCTCTAATACTATGCAATCCTAGTTAGTCAACTTGCTTTTATAGGGAATGAGAGGATATTAGTGCTTGAAAAGAGAAGCTGCTTGGCTCCTTCATGTCTAGGAATCTATGAATTATTATTACCCAAACAGAAACAAGATAACCATATTTAGACAAAAATCCACTGGCTTGCTCCTATCATGTCTAGAAATCTATGAAGATTCGTTAACAACTTGCTCATTTATGATTTTATTAACAATACTTAGGAATATAATGCATTGTTTTCTTTTAGCTAACAACTTAAGCACAATAGCACATGAATATAATTATTTAGAAAATAGTAAAACATAGTCCTATAGGATATGTATATATGTATTTGTTTGGGTCAGTCCATGTGCTGGCTTAATTCATGATGAAATGACTAATTTACCTCCTTCAAAAGCCATACATTCTCCAATTGAATTCATTACTCCTAGCCAAGCCAAAAAAAATTATAACCCTGATAAATTCAACAGTTACAACTCTTGATGCCAAAACAATTACTTCCTCCGTTCCGAATTAAATGCAACAATTCCACTTTTTCACTATTCACACTTTTCACTTTGACTAAGATTTGTGATTTATACATAATAAAAAACATAGTCAAGTGGGATCTTGTTAGATTCGTCTCGTGACGTACTTTCATAAAATGTAATTTTTATAATTTTTACTTATAAGTAATTATAGATATATGTGGTCAAAATAATGTCTCGCCATGCGTAAAAGTGGATTTGTTGCATTTAATTCGGAACAGAGGGAGTATAATATTAGACCTGCAGTCTGCAGAGCAACGACGAGTATTAATTCTGACTTTATAGAGCCATTCTTTGTACACTTTCTATTTCTACAAAGTATGATTTTTCTCTTGCTTTTTTTTCCTAGAATATTCTAGAGGTAGTCAACTCTATTAATTCCTACCTGATCTCAATAAGCCCAAATTTGGGATGAATTTTCCAGCCTCAATGTTGGCAAAATTTTTATGATTTGGACATGACTTACTGGCCAAGAGATTAGAAGATATTATTTGTGGCACTTGGCCGTACACGAGACATGTCAAACTTCATTTTTTTCCTACGGATCTGTATGGAAAAACCACTTTTTTATGGGCTTATCACATTGTCCATACCCACCCTACTAAACAGGTCCAACTTGCCCATGGTCTAACGGGCCTAAAAAGTCCTTAGGAAAACTTCAAATTACTTCATAGATTACAACATTTAAGAAAAAGGTTCCGATTATACGCAACTACAAAGAATAATATTGTCATAATTCACAAACAATAAAACGTAGAAAATGTGAATTTGAAATGAAACATAATTAATGAGTATTGAAAAAGCTAGAATTTTAAGAGCGGTTTAGGTAATTAGAGCGACGCTAAGGTTAAAACGCAAATAATGAGAATTTGATATCTTCATCTTTTGTAAACAATAATGCACACATATTGACAACTCGAAGACCAAGCAAGGCTTGGCGCAGTGGTAAAGGTTTAGCCTCATGACTTAGGTCATGGAATCGAAATCTCACTAGGGGTCGTTTAGAGTGAGAAAGAATGCGTGAAGCTTGTAAGAAGATGTCAATTGCCACATTTTGCTTAGATTAAGTTTTGTTTTTAGCAGTGTAGTTGACAGTTGCAGTGAGTTGATGGGAAAGAAAAGGCGTGCAAATACATTTTTTTGTTTTTTTTATAAGTAATAATATTTTGATTGCATGAAACATGTTACATCCTAACCAACCAAAGGAAGCTACGAACCAACTAGGTTGGACCCTAGCAATCAGAGGAGGTAAACAACATCATTACAGATGCATACACATCAGATTACAAAGTCAAGAACCAGCTATAATCTTTCCTTCTTATCTTCTTTGGCAAAACAGCTCCAATTCTCATTCTCACTATTGTTCTAACATGTTTCACAGTATAAGCAATATTAGGTACACAATTGACCCAATAACGTTTGTTCCTCTTTGTGCCATACATAGTATACCACATCAGCAATACCTGCATAAATCACCTGCTTATGAAATTTCGATCTCCTGCTATTGCTAGTCCATTTGAGGAGCTCATGTAATGATGCTAAGCTTGTTTGTATATTGAGCCATCTTTTGAGATCAACCAAACAATCCATGCTATACTTACATTGAAAAAACAAGTGCTCATGGGATTCAATTCCATTTCCACATATCAAACATTGATCAGAGCTGCTCACTCCTATCTTGGCCATCCTTTTGTTGTCTCGTAGCCATTTTGCCTAGCCACATGATAAATTTATGTTTATACAGACTCAACCTATTCCATATACCTTTATCCTAGGGAACAGGTGCTTTTTCCCCTCTAAGTTTATCATACACTTGCTGAATAGAATAGCTAGTGATTGCACTAAATTCAGCTTCAGTAAAGAGTGCCTTCATTTGCTCCTTGACATGGCAAATTTTCTTCCAGTACCAGCTTGCTCCAGCTTGTGGGGTGTAGTCCCACCATCTTGCCCCCTTAATGTACACTGAATGCACCCACTTTATCCAGACATTATCCTGTTTAGAAGCTATAGCCCATACATACTTGCCTAAACAAGTTGTATTCCATACTCTCACATCTCTAAACCCCAGGCCACCACAAGTTTTACTCCAACACAACTGATCCCATGCTATTGCTCCAGGTTTTTGTGAGAATGACTGTCCACTCCACAAGAATGCCCTGCAAACTTTCACCACTTCATCCAGCACACTTCTAGGGAGGATGAACACTTGGGCCCAATATCTGTGTAAACTCATCAAAACTGAGTTTATTAGTTGTGTTCTAGCACCAAATGAAAGATTTCTTGAGCTCCAAATTCTAACTCTTGTTGTCATCTTCTCAACTATCATATCACATTGTGCCTGTGTGATTCTTTTTGAGCAAATAGGTACCCCTAAATACCTAAATGGGAGTGAACTTCTAGTGAAACACGATCTTTGCCACCACTCTTGCAACTTCCTCCTACGATATGCCACAAGTATATATGGCAGACTTTTGGATATTTGCTCTTAATCCTGAAGATTCAGAAAAGAGCTTGAATCCTCTCATCATCAAATAGATTGAAGCAATATCCCCTTTACTACACATTATTAAATCATCTGCAAAGCACATGTGAGTAAGCTTCATCTCCTTACACCTTGGGTGAAATTGAAACTGTTCAAGCTCACTCAATTTATGTAATATCCTGGAGAGATATTCCATGCATATGCCAAACAACAGAGGAGACATTGGATCTCCCTGTCTTAAGCCTCTTGAAGACTTGAAATAGCCTTCCACACTCCCATTAATCAATAAGGAGAACATAGGTGTAGTAACACACATCATTACCAACCTAATAAATGCATATGGGAACTCTAATAGCCTAAGCATCTCCTGTAAAAATTCCCAATTTACAGTATCATATGCTTTACGCAAATTAATTTTCATCATACAACTTGGTGTCACTTGCTTTCTTCCATATTGCCTCACGGGTCTTGTATCACCATGATATTATGCCACAATAAATCTCCCATGCACAAACCCCCTTGGTTTTCTATGATAATATCACGGTAAAACTCTTCTTAATCTACCACAAATCACTTACTTGGGCACATTACTAGGGCCCCTAGTTTTGGGCACCAAAGTAATGCCAGTATTGTTCAGCTGCCTCAATAACCTCCCTTGTTGTAATAATGTGTCCAGTAAGTACTGCATCAATTATATCTTCACCTATAACACTCCACGCATCCTTGTAGAAAAAGGAGCCAAAGCCATCTGGCCCTGGTGCTTTGCACCCTGGTATGGAAAACAATGCTTATTTTACCTCTTCAACTGTGTAAGGAGCATTAAGTATGGTTTTATGTTCCTTCGTGCGAGTGGTCTTGATTGTACAATTGCGAGCACAACATTCTTCCTATTACTCACATTACTCCCCGATAAAGATGTATAATAAGATAAGAATCTTTTTGAAACATCTTGACTTTGTCACACCATCTTCCTTGTTCATCATTGATCTTTGTAAATTTGATTGTGCGGCCTCCTTCCTTTGATACTTTGATGAAACAACCTAGTGTTCTCATCCCCATCCCTAATCCACTCTATCTTGGCCTTCTGACTCAAGAACTCCAAGTATGCTTTATGCTTCCTCTTATACTCCTGTACTGCTTGCATTTCAGCTTCAGCTATTTTTATATTACTAGGATTCAGATGCATTTGCTTACGTATAGACAACATATCTTTTTGAGCTTTGATTTCGACAACTCCGCACTGAAAAGCCTTCTTTGTTTAACTCTCTAAGAGCTATCTTCACATTCTTCAATCTTTTAACCATTCTAAATATTTTAGACCCTGAGACTTGTAATGACCAAGCCTGTTGAATGATGTCTAAAAATTAAGGGGCCTTTCCACATAGTAAAATATCTGAAGGGTTTTTTCCACCATTATCACATGGGAATACCTTTGTAAGCACGGTTGGAGAATGATCAAAGTCTCCCTCACACTTTGAAAATTCACTTGCAGAGTTGTATTGATCTTGCCATGCTTGATTTTGCCATCATTCTATCAAGCTTTGAGAACACTCTATCTACTCCTTCTTGCTTATGTTCCGAGGTAAAAAAATTACTTGAACATTTAATGTCACTCAATGCACAAGTATTCATATATTCCCTCATATCTACAATTTCAATCTCCTCGCCATAGAGCCTAACCTCTCATCGGTATGTAGTACACAATTAAAGTCTCCACGAGATAAGTCGGGGTTCATGTGTACTCAACTTCTTCATATCCTCCCATAACACGACTCTTTTAATTCTCTCATTAAAACCATATATGAAGGTGCAATAAAATCCAAATACCCCACTCCACGAATTTGAATGAAGCAATGTAGTAACTGACTAGTACCTTTTATTATGTTGACTGTAAAACTGTCAGGCTTCCATGCTATGATTATTCTATCATGATCATCATAACTTGCATTAGATGAGAAACACCATCCAGAAAATACTCTCTGGTAAAGCCCACTCCAAGTTAGGTGACTTTACTTTTGTTTCCAAGAGAGCAACAATACCAATTGCAAATTTATGAATGAGATCTATCACATCTCTTTGCTTCTTGATACTATTCACCCCTCGGACATTCCAACACAATAACATATCCAGGTCCGAACGGGGAAAGTTCCCTTCCCCTTTCCTTCTTCCAAATCTCTTCCATCACTCACCCCTTGCTACTCTTATCTCCTCTGTCATTGCGGAAGTCAAGGTCCGAAAAGAATTAGTAGTGTTTGTATTTTTTACACTACTAGTCCTTACTTTGATTGGCCTTAGGGCCTTCGAAATCCATACGGATCCACTTCGGGCTCGAAATCTATTGTACTTCAGTGCTAGCTATAGTCACTTTAGGATTTGCTTGGTGCTAGCTCAGCCGGTTCGAGTTCTAGCCCCAATTACAACAAGCGTTGATGATACAAGGCCACTTTCTACTTGCTTTTGTCTCCATACTTCCTTCACCTTTTGTACTCTACATACTATATGTTCATGTC
The DNA here is from genome assembly GCA_947648045.1 of Beta corolliflora. Taxonomy (NCBI): domain Eukaryota; kingdom Viridiplantae; phylum Streptophyta; class Magnoliopsida; order Caryophyllales; family Amaranthaceae; genus Beta; species Beta corolliflora. The sequence goes on from CANSZD010003856.1 coordinate 23,657, forward strand.
CAAAGTTTCCACACTTTAACACTTAGTAGGCAACCATTCATACTCCACATTCACTGGGTTTTCTCACCATATTCATTAATGAAATGAATATGAGTAGGAAATTCTTGCTCTATCTTCATTTCTACCAATATTCGGCATATTGCAATTTGTTCTGTTGCGAGTTGCTTCATATGTCTTAATAGGATCTCCTAATTGAGCTACAATCTTATGCAAGGATTGCTCTCCCGGTATTTCAATGCCAACTTTAATTGCAACCAAACGGGAATCGTCTTAACATCTTCTTTTGCAAACTCAACATCGGGAGTCCAAGGTTTAATAATGATCAAAGGTTTCTTATCAAAATTAAACAATGACCATTTAACACCATTATCACGAGAATCCATAGCTTGAAATCGCACTAAATAAACTCCCACGGTTATCAATGCAACTTTATCAACCATAAACGATCGCCATATTCGCCTAGAAAATCCATCCATTACCTGTCTTTGGAGGATTAGATCCAAGTACGTAACTAAAAATTGCGGGAATTCCATAAGTTTATTTCCTCTTGAACATCCTCCAATTCAATCCTCACTATTTCATCATTCTCCTTATTACATTTCTTCTCGATATGACTAGATTTAACTAGTTCCCGATCATCATCATTCACATGTTCGACATTATGCTCCACATAATTGTTATCATTCAAATCATGAAATATTGGAATAGGACTCATACCTTCCTCAACTTCATTTTCTCTATGTACACTTCGATCGGCACTTCGATGAATGGATTGTAGCCATTCATTGAATGTATGCCTTGTCTCCGATTGCTCTTCAATTGATGTAATGATGATTTAGGCGTTTGAACATTACCTATTCCCAAACCAAAATCAATCGCTTCCACTCCTAGTATTTCATCCATTGATCGAGTTTTTAGAGCTAGAGAATCCGACATTGGACCCTTAGCTTTCTCCTACGCTTACCCGTATTGCCACCCTGAGATTTTCCGGCCATTTTTCTTGCCATGGCAACAGTGCACGATAAGATATCATGCAGAGAGAAACTTGGGAGGAAAGTTTTCTCAAGGTTTCGGGTACACATTTTTTTTTGATAAATACTTCACGATCGGTTACTTCTATGTGAATTGGGAAGATATGGGAGTATCATTATTGTAGAGGTCATTCGAGTTAAGTTTTCGTGCCATTTAAGCATAACAAGGAAATTATTGTCCACAAAAAAACCATTTGCCATTCAAAAATTTCCCTTCCAACTAAGCGACGCTTTATTGTATACCTGTTTACTAAAAGAAAGTAGCACACTGATGAAAAATCAAAGTTAAACTTCAGGTCGATTTTGAATGGCAATATGGTATTGTTCCAATCACCTAAATCATATCATCTTTCATAGTGCCCTATAAATCAAACAACATAACAGACAAGTAATACATCATCTGAAAATACTTAATTTGGATATCTAAACCTACATCATATCTTTAAGAAAGGGATAATCGGTGTAGCCAACAACGGGATCAGAAGTGTAAAACGTCTCTCTATCATACCCATTTAGAGGAGCATTAAGCTCAAATCTTCTTGGCAAATCAGGGTTGGCGAGGAAAAAGCGACCATATGCTACAAGATCACAGTCACCCTTGGCCAGAGCCTGATTTCCACCTTCTCTATCGTAACCTCCAGCAACCATAAAAGTACCATTGAAAGCCTTCCTCATTGAGAGTAGAGAATGTAGACATTCCTTTTCATCTCCTATTAATCCTATCCTCGGTTCCATTGCATGGCAGTATAGAATTCCATATTCACTGAGTGATTTCGCCATATAAAGGCCTAAAGCCTCTGGATTTGAGTCTCCTGCTTCCATAAAATTGATATAAGGAGAAATTTTGAAACCAACTCTACCTGCTCCAATCTCCTTTACAACTGCTTCAACTACTTGCAGAGGGAATTTACATCGATTCTCTAGAGATCCACCATAGTCATCTGTTCGATCATTAACTTCATCTTTCATAAACTGGTCAATGAGGTAGCCGTGAGCTCCATGGATTTCAACACCATCAAAGCCTGGACAATTAAGATTAATGTAACCATTATTTGATCATTATAATAGTCAATCATGAGTTAGAAACAAAGGAACTTTGTTTGATGAAGGAGGTAATTAAGTAAATCATGTTAGTGTGCCTGTTTGGTTGAAATGAAAAACAACGGAGGTGAAACTTCCTAGAAAGTAAAAGAATATGAAGTTGTTTGGTAGGGAAAATTATAGGTACTTTCATTGCGGAGGAAGTTCTACTTCCCACAAAATGGTGGAGCTTATTTATTTATCCAAATCCCAGTAAGTAAAATTCTCATTATAGTTCTTTTTCATTGCCTGATACATTAAACAACTTTCTCCACTTCCTACAGTGTAGAATTTCAAGGGACATTGAAAATCAACTTCCCAAGAAATATTTATTGTATTCAGCCACACGACCACTTAATTCTGGAGGGGGAAAGGAGTGGTGTGCCTCGAAGACAGGTGGAGACCACGAAAGTTGCCAATAGGATACATGTCACAACACAACGTAGAACTTAATCAGAATACGCAAAGCATAACTTCTTCTTTTTTAGCGACAAGTTAAAAATTTAATTACGTCGCAAAATATATAGGGGCATCTTAGGGATATAATATATACTACAAAGTATAAATAATAGGAAATAATAGTATATTTTCCTACTATGTGTAAGAATATTATTGTGATTAGAAAATAATATGCGTCAAACATCAATTAGGTTTAGGGAACTATATTTGTTAAGAGTTTTTCAGTTGTTTTAGGTTCATACTTCATATCAATCATGACTCATGAGACAGTTTGACACAGGCTTTTGCTTTAGAAATGTTTAGCTTTTAATCTCCTTTGATAAAGTTTTTGGGCTCTTATCGAGTACAAACTTACCAGCTTCTATGGCATTTCTAGCAGCAAGTCTGAAATCATTTACAACTAATGGAATCTCATCAGCACTTAGCCGCCTTGGAGTTGAGAATTGTGAAGTATCGATGCCATTTCCCCGAAGTTGAGGTGTTAGTGATTTGTCAGTTGATGAGATTGGCGCTTGTCGGTTTGGCTGGAAATCTTTTGCAACAAATAAATATTCGTTAACACTATCCAGGGAAACTAGGAAAGATGAAAATAATCACCAAATGTAAGAAATTAACATGAAACATAAACGAAATTATTCGAAATCCAACTGAAAAAGTTTAATATTGCCTCTCAACCAAGAACAATGATCAAGAATTACCAAAACCTTTTATATTATGCACTTTTTAGATAACCAAAACAAGCATAAGGATTCGCGATAGTTACCGTTATTTGAAAGCCGTCCAACATGCCAGATTTGACAGAAAAATATACCTCCTTTTGCATGGACAGCATCAACAATAGGTCTCCAGGCTTCAACTTGTTCTTTTGTCCATATACCAGGCGTGTCAGGATACCTACACAATCAGAGTGTTTATCAAGCTTGTTGGAGTATTTCTTGTCGCTAAAATAATGAATGAAGGTGAGAGCGCTCATTCACTACACATATTGTATGGACTAATTTGTCTATGCACGTAAGGGTTCGTTCTCTTATTAGCCCCTCAACTTATTATCTAAACTTATTAACCCTGACCTTATTGTATTCTTTCATATCCATAATATAGCTCTTCACATTCCTTTTTGGGTGTCCCAAAATATTGTCTTATTTTATTTTTTATCAATTTGTTTGGACTAAATTATCCTCAATTTCTACACAAACTTTCCATAATATCCTTTACATTTCTTTCAAAATATGTGCCCTATTTATTGTTTTTACTATTCAAGGAACATTTGTTGTTTTTTGGTATTTTTTAAAGAAAAAGACAATAAAAAACTAGTTCCAAGATAAAAAGTCTTAAAAAAGCACTTCATTAATTCTTTTTTTTGGAAATCCTACTACTCCTTCCATTTACCTTAATTCCCGTGAAAAATGAGAAGTAAGCACTATATTATGGGATAGAGGGAGTACTTAAGAATTGAATTAAATAGTCTCGTTGGCCGTGAAGTTAATTGATCTAACCTTATATACGAACTTTTATGGCCTTGAACTTTTTCCCGAAACAAGTGTAAATAAGGTGAGAAGAAGACAACCTAAGACAAAATCAATTGTAGACAACCCTATACGTACAATATCGGACTCTATATCGTGCATAGGGTCTTAATACGCAAACTGTCTGATCAACTTATAAATGTATCCAAAAAATGAGGGAAGCTACAGCTAGCTGCGCAAACATACCCTTGAGCAGTTTCAGAAACTCCAGTTGCTTCAGCTATAAGCAAACCCCCATTTGTAGCACGCTGAGAGTAATATAAAATTGCATGTTGTTGAGGAATGTTTCCATATGACCTTGATCTGGTCAGTGGTGCTAAGACTATCCTGAAAATAAAGGCAGAATATTGCGGATTAGCTTAACTACGTACATCTAATTAAAACGGACGAAATTCAGAAGGATACGATCAAATTAATTATTAAAAACGGAATAGTTAATTAAGCTAACCTATGAGAAAGATGGAATTTCCCCATTTGGTAAGGGGTCAAGAGAGGGATAGGTGATGAATCTACTGACATTCTCTGGAATTAAAATATAAAAAAATATATGAATAGCTTCTTTGATTTCTCTTAAACAACTAAAAGTATCTGCAAAAACAATCAAGAAATTTATCCCACTATTATTCACAGAACAGTGAAATTGTCCTATTTATAAGGATACTAGCGCCAAATTTATGTGGCTAAACCATTATAGGCGACTTTTCAGAAAATATTATATATTTTTTTTTTTTGACAAGGAAAGAAAAAAAGCTAGGCCAACCTCCTGAGTGGGGCCAATTTAAAATGTCCTTTCGGACCAATAGGGAAAAATCAATATCATATGGAGGAAAGAAAAGGGTGGGGGAGTTGTAATGATGACCCTTTTTGCCATAAAATCCATTCTTTATTGCTTCTTGACCAATATGCCGAAAGTAGATCTCTGAAAAGTCCGCAACCTCTTTACCTACATCAGAAACAATAGAGTCAATACACCAAGGAACCTTATTAGTGTTAGACATGGCTTTGATAACTTCACTATTATCTCCTTCAACAATAACTTTATTCAGATTAAGACTTCTAGCACAACGAACCGCCTCTCTGGCTGCCCAGGCCTCAACTTGGAGGATCGAGAGCTCAGGATTGAGAGAATGAGCACCCGCGCAAATCACCTCACCCAAGTGATCGCGAATGACAAATCCAATTGCCGTACTACCATCGTTTCTTTTGGAACCATCAAAATTAGCAATCACGATGCGGGAGGGGGAGACCAAGAAGTTATCTTGGGCGAAGGGCTGAAGGAAGAGGGCCTAAAAGACAAATTGGAGGGAAGAAGAAGTTTCCTTTCCATATCTTGAGCACCATTCCAATCCCGGAGGAAATTAGTAATGCGACTAGCCGTAGCAAAGGCAGAATAATGGGTGTCTCTAAACACAAACTGATTCCTAGTGAACCAAATAAACCACCAAAAAATAGCTAGCTTCGCAATGCTCTCCAGGCCTAAAGACTCTTTGACCATTATAATTAGATTTCTAAAAGACATATCCAAAGGGGGATTGGGAAAAGTTGGCCAGGAATCCATCGATTGAAGAATATTAAAGGTATCTGTAGTATAATTGCAATGGATGAAAAGATGGGAAAGCGTTTCTCTATTCACGTCACACAAAACACATTGTTGGGGGGTAAAAACATGACTTCTTTCAAGTCTATCCTTCGTAGGAAGACCGTTATTAAAGATTTTCCAAAGAAAGGAGGTGACTTTTGGAGGAACATTAATGTTCCAAATCCAATTAAAGTCCACCTTGTCTATAAGGTCACTACCTTGCAACAAATGGGCCCCGATTTAACGGAAAAAGTCCCATCCTTTGTAAGACCCCAAATCCTTTTATCCGGAGTCGAATAATTTGGAATATAAACTGCTTTGATACTGTTGACAATAGAATCAGGAAGAAAAGAACTCAACAACTCAATGTTCCAACTTGTACCATTTAACATCACATCTTGGACTTTAAGATGAGAAAGACTAGAAGGGGGGCTAATAATTTTACTAATAGGGTAAGGAAAAACCCAATTATCCTCCCAAAAGTCAATTTGAGACCCATCCCCAACAATCCATCTAAGACCTTTCGCAAATTCTACTCTAACAGGACATAAGTTTTCTCCATTGCCACGAAGTGAAACCTGGAGTCTTGACTTTCATAATATCTCGATTTTTAACATACTTTTTATTGACAATCTGGACCCAAAGATTGTTCGGATTCGAAATTAGCTTCCATAAAAGTTTCATCGAAGAGCTTTATTATTTATACTAGCCTTTCGAAATCCCATACCACCCCTATTTTTAGGGAGGCAGATCTTGTCCCAACCAATTAAATTGGGACTTTTACAATCTTGGTTTTTATTCCAGAAGAAATTTCTATAAGTTCTATCAAGAATATTGAGAGTTGACTTAGGAAGCAAAAAACTACGCATTTGATAATTCGCTTTAGTAGCTAGATTAGCATTAATTAACACACTTCTACCCTTTGCAAAAGAGAATTGGCCTTCCATTTCGGCGGTTGATTAGCACCGATTGCGAGATCTTAGAAAAAGTATTTTTATTGACGTTCTTAGAAAAAATAGGACAACCAAGGTACTCCTCCAAAGAGTCTTGCTCGTCATACGAAGGATCTCTCGGAATAAGACTCTATCTTTCATTCTAACATTAGTGGAACATTGGAAGGGCGATTTATGAAAATTAACTAAGCGGCCAGACATGGAGCAATACTTAGCTAAAATCTCTTTAATCACATGGCAATTGTGAACATTTGCTTTAGCAAAGATCATGGTATCATCCGCAAAGGTAAGAAAAGGAACTCGATTCTGACTTACCTACTTTCACCCCAATAGAGTTTCTATCGCCCCGTATGAAAGGAAAGCGCGAGCTAGAAGTTCGGCACAAAGGATAAACAAATAAGGAGAAAGGGGATCACCTTGCCTTATTCCACGGGAAGGTTTAAATTGCTCCCGAATACGGTTAACAAGAACGAGAAAAAAGGGCGAGGTAATACAACTCCTAATCCAGTGAATCCATTTTTCACAAAAACCTAATTTTTGAAGAGTAATGAAGATAAAGTCCCATTCTAATCTATCATAGGCTTTTTCCATATCCAATTTAATAGCAATCCGTCATATATTACATATACCGTAGTTAAATTACCTATTATCCAATTAAATAATTTTATAATCCTTTTTAATTTAGTTCAATAACAACAACCCACGTTTTTAAAGTAGTATTATGTCCATTTCTTTTCATCCAATTCCTATATCTAGATCGTGACACCTAAATTAGAGAAACTTAATTCTAATAAAAACAGAACTCCCTATTTTGTCATTTTATGCAATATTTGTTAATATAGGAAATTGACCATCTACTTCCTAGAGGGTATGAAAAGAATCATGTTTAGAATTGTGAGAGGGTTGCGTGCGCGTGAGCAATCGTTATACATATAGAAAATATTCTGCACGGTTTAATTTCTAGGCAAGGATACCCCAACAGGCACCAGTGACGTTCCATGCACCATCGTCCAACTTACAGGGAGCTCACCACATTTGACCAGGGCTTCGCTTTTTGAACAACGACATCAACCTTAGCTTATATATATGGGATGAAAAGGTGTCCTTTGATGATGGGGAGAGCAAATAGTGAATTAGCATCGAGTTCAGACCTAAAGCAATACATGGCGCATGCTGTACCTCCCAACTCCCTTTTGATTTTTCTTGATTGATTGGAAAAAAAAGGTCTCCAAATCAAAGTATGTATGTATTTTTCACCAGGAATTTGTTACAAAGAATGTTCAGAGCTAGCAGAACTCGCATGCGTAAGTGCTGATCTACTAGTGAACACCTTGAGAAATACCTAGAGTTTTTACATGATGTCCTTATATTTAGTGAGTAGTGAACAATTGTTGTAATCAATTTATGTGTGGTGCGACATTGATGTCAAACCGTGTTAATAAAAAGAATGTAATAAGTCATTTTGTTCATACTATGCATCAAAAAAAATGCAACTTAATTTAATTCGATTCGATTCGGTTCGATTCAGGTTAAAATGAAATCATTGAATCGAAGCGACCAATGAACCGAATCGAACTAAGCCGCAACGAATCAGTGAGGCCCGGGCCGAACGGCCGGAATTAAATTATAACTAATCGTAATGATAATAATTTAGGAATTGAATTGAGGCCGAATTGGCCCGAACTAAACTAAACTAAATTAGTTGGAGTTGAATCGGCCAAGCCCGAAGCGCCCGGTGCAAGCGGGCGAGCCAGATTGAGCCGAAAATAGGCTGGGGAGAACAGGGCCTTAATGTCTAATCAAGACCAACGATATCGTGTATACTTTTGAAAAGAGAAGATGTATGGGTATAACCCAACTCTCATAACAGACATCGCTCTACTTATGTCCGTTAACGTGGTACCAAAACACGATCATTATAAGACAATTAAGATCGAGTTTGGAAGTGGACCGACAACATCATGACGGGCCACCAAATATGACAAATAAGGGAAACTTCTGAGTATGGTGTTCGCAGCCGTACATGAGGACAAGGATTAAACTACGGTTATTTCACCAAATACCCCTGACAAATAAATTTATTCACCAAATACCCCCACTTTTTTTCGAATTCATCATATACCCCTGACTTTTAAAAAAATTCACCAGATGCCCTTATTGACTAACGGAGTTAACTCCGTTAGTCATTAACCCTAATTAATCCTAAAAATTCCTAATTAACCCTAAAAAAACCCTAATTAAACCTAACTAAACCCTAAGTAAACCTAAAAACCCTAACTCTCTCTCTCCCTAACTCAACCCCACCCCTGACCCTAGAGCCACCGGCCCACCACCCCCGGCCCCCATTGCCCCGCCCCCCTCCCCCTCCCCAGCGGCCACGCGGCCCCTCCCCTCCCCCCACCGGCGCACCCCACACATACTCCCCTCCCCGGCGCCCCCACACAAGCCCCCTCCCCTCGACCTCCCTCACGCCTCCCCTCTCCCCCTCCCTCCCTCCCTCCCTCCCCCGACCCTTCGAAGCGAATCTCGCGTCCCCACACATACTCCCCCCCCCGGCCCACCGCGCGTCCCCCTCCCCATCTCCCGCCCCTTCGAATCCGCGCCTCCCCCTCCCCCTCCCCACCCCTTGAAGCGAATCTCGTGTCTCCCCTATCCCACCCCTCGTTTCGACCCAAAAAGAAACGGAGGAGGCGACACTCTCCCACCATTGTTTACGCCCGGGAAAGAAACGAGAGGAGGCGGCACTCTCCCACCGTCGTTTCGCCTAGGAAAGAAACGGAGGACGCGGGCATAGGAGGTGCGGAAGTGAGAAGGTCGACTTCTTTGGAGATTGAAATTGCACGGGTGCGGGGAGGAGGGGGATGTGGGAGCTGACGACGAGTGAGGGAGGAAGAAGGGGACGAGTGCGCCGGCGAGAGTGAGGGATGGGGAGGCGCTCGGGGCTGCGTGGGGGGGGGCTGCGTGGGGAGGGGGTGGGGGGCTGGGGTCAGTGAGTGGGGTCGGGGTGAAAGAGGTGGGGTTGGGTTAATTAGGTTTTAGGATTAATTAGGTTTAGGGTTTGTTAGAGTTTTAGGGTTTTTTAGGTTTAATTAGGGTTTAATTAGTTAATTAATTAACGGAGAACTAACGTCCGTTAGCCAAAAAGGGCATTTTTGGTATTTTTTGAAATGTCAGGGGTATCTGGTGAATTTTTTTAAAGGTCAGGGGTATTTGGTGAATTTTGAAAAAAGTGGAGGTATTTGGTGAATAAATTTATTTGTCAGGGGTATTTGGTGAAAAAACCGATTAAACTAAATACCCAAGTAAGAGGTTTTCTTACTTGATAATCTTTTTTCCTTTACTTTTTCTTTTTTATCAAGTAAAAAAACCTTGGTTATTTCCTTATGTAGGAGTAACCTAATTCATCCTTATGGATAACTAACAATAACTCACTATAACAACCTCGAATTAATAGGTGAGAACCAAACAATAGTGATCTTTCTTCGCAAAAAAGTCTGTAGTTTTGTTCGCTTCCCAAAAACAATGAACCCACATCAAAATTGTCAAAAAATTATGATTCCATCTCACCATCACGAATAAGATATATAATGGATCTCCCATGACACCTTCCATACCTCCTAATTGAGTTGATCACGCAAAGGTTACGACTCTCAATAACCAATTTTGAAGCACCAATAAGTCATGCGGGGCTTTGATCCCCTCCGGATGGCAAAGGCTTCCGCCATAGCCCATAGGAATGCAACCGTCAAAAGAATTAGCTTTAAAACTATAATAATTTACTAGTGTTGTACCTTGCTACAAAACCAAGAGCCGATCTTCCATCTTGGAGTCCAGATTCCAGAACCATCAAAGTTACACTAAGGAGGTTGCCAAGAAATACTTTGGGGGGCATTCCCAAAAGTACCCGAAGAAGTAGCCAAGTAGGATCCTTAGTAATGGTCCAATATTAATCATTAAAAATCGGATTTTTAAGTGCACTGCGAGTTTCATAATATTCACCCGATCCTCGCGTTTTAACAATTCACCTCAGTGCGCGAAGTTTTGAAAAATCTTTGAATACCCTTAATGACTAACGGCTGTCAACTCCGTTAGTCATTAAGGCTAAATCAACCAAATTAACCCCCTAACTAACCTAACTAATGCTAATTAATCCTAATTAACTCTAATTAAACCTAATTAATAACTTTAAACCCTAATTAACCTATCTCTCTCCCCCTAACCCCTAACTCCACCACCCCTCCCACCGCCCCACCACCGACTCCTCCACCCTCCCACCACCCCCACCACCCCCGGCCCCCCCTTCCCACCCTCCCCCAACCCCCCCCCAACCCCCTCCCCCCCCGCCCCTCCCCCCCAACCCCCAACCCTTGCGCGGCTCCTCCCCCCACCCTCGCCCCTCGCGCGGCCCTCCCCCCCACCCCTCGCAGCCCTCGAGTAAATTTCCCCTCCCTCCCACCCCCGTCGAATTTCGGCTCCCTTCCCTCCACCCGAGTCGAATTTCGCTCCCTCCCCCCCCAGTCGATTTTCGCTCCCTCTCCCCACCCCTTTTCTTGTTTTAATTCTCTTCGTGTTCACAATGGCCATGGCGGTGCGAGACACACCTTCAACAATGGCCGTTGCGGCTCTTCGTGTTCACGGCTCTCAATCTCCTTAGAGGAGAGAGAAAATAAAGAAAAGCTCGAATCATTCAAGAAACTCGACGGGGGTGGGGGAGAGGGGCGAAACTCGACGGGGAGGGGAGGGAGCGAAATTCGACTGGGTGGGAGGGGAAATCGACTCGGGGCATGCGGGGGTGGGGGGAAGGGCTGCGAGGAGTGGGGAGGTCTTGCGGAGGGGGGAGGGGGTGGGGGGGGCTGCGAGGGATGGGGGAGGGGGATTGGGGTGGGGTAGGGCGTGGTGGTGGGAGGGTTTAGGTTAGGTTTTAGGGTTAGGGGTTAGGGTTAGGGTAGGGTTAGAAGTTATGGTTAATTAAGTGTTTTTAGGGTCATATTTAACGGAAAGTTGACGGTAGGGTCACGTCGGGAATTTTTCAAAACCACGGGGGCACTGGTGAATTTTGGAAAAGGCGAGGAATGCAGTGAATATTAAGAAACCTCGGGAGTGCACGGTGAAAACTTTGCTTCTAGTGAACCATATGATCCATCGGGCATACACTATCGGTATCGGTATCGGCATTAGAATCTTATACTACCTCCGTTTCAAGTTAATCTACTTCACTTTGGGGGAGAACCAGGGAGAAAGTGCTAAAAATATGAGAGATAAACTAAAAAGGTGAAGAGAGAAACTGAAAAGTGAGAGAGAAACTATAAAGTGGGTTAAAAATATTAAAAAGTGGATGACATGGGTGGAAAAAGAGAAGAAAGTAGATGTGAGCATGTGACATGTTACCAAAAATAGAAAAAGCAACAGTGTGTAGATTAAAAAGAAACATACCAAAAAGGAAAGTGTGTAGATTAAAAAGAAACGGAGGTAGTTTATATCAGGAAAATAGGGAGAGTGAATATCATGTCGAACGTTGGTGATCGTTTTTTTTTTAAGGGATTCTTTAGTTCAATTTAGCTTACTTGGGAGAGACTCAAGCCTCTCCAATGCTTGAAATATGAAAACTATCTTCCGTTTATGTAATTCCCAGAACATCGACTAAAGTCCATTTTCACTTCAACAACTTCACTAATTTGTCCAAGCTATGTCAATTCAATTCATAGAAATCTACCATACTGGCTATTGCAGCCGTGGTATACACCATGATATTGTTCCAACATACATAGCATCAAATTGATCAATTGCAAATGATTAAGTAGAAGGCAAATGAAAATTTTCCCCAATACAGTGCATACTCATTAAAACAGGCATTTTCATTTGACACAATTGCATCCAGTATAAGTCAAACGGATATATGTTTTAAAAGAGCATTTGTAGACTCCTTTGCAAAGAACCTCTGCCTAAGCTGTACATAAGGATAGCCCATAAATGAGAGAAAATGTGCAGGCTTTGAAAACGAGAGTATTTCGTACCACACTTGATTATTGTCATCCAGCTCAACCGAAAAACGTTCTTCCCCAGCCTGCTTGACCAAACATCAAAAACTTTTAATACAATGGACTACTTTAGAACACCTGCTATATATACCATCTAATCTTTTCGAAAGGCAACATAATTCAGATTGCAAGATTCATTTCTATACATATCCAGCACGAAAAAAGATAAAGGCAGACCTAACATCAACAAGTGCACCAGCAAAATTTTAAAAACAACAAAGGCCACGGGAAAGATTGTGCAACTTTCAGACCTTGCCAAGGAAAGACAGTGCAACATGAGATTCATTTACCATTAGATGAAGCAACAAAAAGTAAGAGAGGATAGATAACCATGCAAATTACGAAGTAATAATATATTTAGACTATGTAAGCATCAAACACCTATATTACTAAAAGTAGAAGCAAATTATAACTTGGTTCTGTAAACCCTACGTTATCGCCCTTTGACTTCAGCAATAATTGTACAGCTATGTCAAAGCCATCTCTTATTTAAAAATAATAAGCAAAAGTCATTCCAAGCTTGGTTCTGCATATATACCTCACAATTCAACACAACTTCTCTATTATTACATGAGGGTTATTTTAGGGGGAAGGGGGTCAAAAGGCAGAGAATGACGATAACAGAAGCTTCAATCAAGAACTTAGAAGAATATCAATAAGTGAAGCAGAGAACGAAAGAATACTGACCAGCAGGTGACCTTGAAGGGTGCCACTACCAAAGCTAAAAGAGGCTTTCATTTTCCCAGAACTCTTTTTCTCTTTTACATACACCACTTGAAGTGGCATCATTAACCATGGTAGGAACTCCTTGACACAAACACAAAATTTTACCCCACTTTTGATCGGAGTAGTACCTTCAACGAATGTCCAGTTCATCTGGAAATGCCTATATACACAATGACTCAGAGCATGGAAACAATCCATGAAACATGAGGTTTTTATTTCAAAATTTTAAACTATGAGTAACAGAAAGAAAAGTACCTCCAATTCTGAAGTGCATTTTTTCCTTTCTCGTATGTGTCTTGACCAGATCCAATTCGAACACGAGCATGATTGAGTAAAAAACCCTTATCTGATAACTCCTTATCTTTCTGAAGAGAAGATACTGACCTCTCAGTAGCTCCTTTACATTTATAATCATAATTAAAGGAATCGGTCCTGCAGAAACATTCAACAATTAATGAGAAATCTTTGACAAACATAAAAAAAAAAGTATAAATGCAGGCATAAATAAGGATGAAAACCATGATTTACTTCTCCAAGCAAGCCTTTTGATCTTTTAAAGATGGACGACTCCAGCAAAGGAAAACCATTCTTCCTGTCAAAAGCATTAACAATGCTTAACATTGAGATCAAGCTTAAATTTTGATGCGAAGTAAGAACTCATGCACAAAATAAAATTACATAATAAGATGAATGAATACAATAAGACGGTAAAGTCACCCAATTTCTCATTAAAGGCCCAAAAAGTCACTAATATGTATTACCCATCTCTTACAAAAAGTCCCCCATATCTTTATGCACATCCATCAAACCAAAGATTAACCATTTAACAAAGTTCAGTAGCTAAATCAACAGTTTCTGCATTATAATCTTTGCATTTTCCCCAGATTCTACCACTATTGTTTACAAGAAAGAAGCAGAAAAGCAGCATAGCATAACTCAATTCTCATTTGCACATCATATCAAACAGGTGGCGTGCAACATCCCACACTTAACACTTCCACAACAGACAACAGTTTGAATAGGATATCTTAAAGAATATTATTTATGCAAAGTTATAAACAACTTAACCTAGTAATACAAAAGTTCCACGAATGATCGTATTGATTTACATCATTCTTGCAATTAGAATGCATTCAGGAGTGGAATTGAAAATATAGATGGGACATTCGAGAGAAAACAATTGAAAGATTACATTGAGTTTTATTAAAGCCACTAAGTACTTTGTAGTTCTGCTTATCATAGAAAAATATGTAATGAAACAAACCTTATTTTTAAAGATTGATGCATACTTTAGAGTTCATATCAGAAGTTATACGCAATCGAATTCAACGAAAAATAGGTCAGAGATAAACAATGAGAAGGATATCAAAGAATGAAGACTTTACCTTACCTGGTGCGTGGAAGTAAAAAATTCGCGGTAGAGAAGATGTTTGGAGTCTCGGGATACTTTTATCTGATTCTGACTCAACTCGAATGTTCCGGATTGAACTGAATTGGAGTGCATGGAGCTAAACTAAATTGAAGTGGATGCTAAAACTGACCTAAAGTTGTACATAACCAAACCGAAGTGTATAGGAATTACCAAAGGAATCAAAACTGAACTTAATAAATCTAACAACCAACTTAATAAATCTAACAAGAAATTATGCACTTAAATGAATTGAATTGAATTGAATTTGTCTGGACTGAACTAATAGTTCCAAAATTCTATTCTGAGCACTAGTCTCATGTAATATTAATATACAAAACAAAAAATCATTGGTCTCATGTGAGAAGGCATAAATAATATTGAAGGAACTTTGTCAGATCTCACAAAATATTTTTTTGTGAAAAACTACAAAATAAAAAGAATTTTGCCAAAATAGGCTTCAAGTTTTGGATCACTACCTAATGCTAGATTTTGACGGCTTGACCTTTAGGGTTGACGCCGAAAATCTAGTCAAGCTTCCACTTTCCAGCATAAGGTAGTGGTTCACAACATAAGACGTTTTATGGAATAATTTTTCACGACAGTTTTTTTATTAGGTTAATTTTTCACAAAAAAATAATTTCATTTGTTAACTTAGAAGTGTATGTCACCATATCTCCATTGTCGTTTTTTTTTTACGTTGAAGGAAACATATACTTTTGGCTGCAAATTTATCACCATAAAAAAGTAGTACACACAGGTCTTCCACCAAATGGACGGTAAAATTCATGCATAAATCTTAAAATATATATAAACCTACTAGGTAGATGTTTGATTAAATACATAATATTTGATTGATATGAAGCCAAAATTTAAACCCCTTTCATCTGAATCCATAGATTGCTAATGAACAATGCCGATGTGTGATTGTGAAGATACATCTATTTTGAACTATATGGCCCGTTTATAGGTGGCTGTGATTGTTGTTTCCTATCATACAGCTATTAACAAACCAAATTACTAGTATAACTATAAAGACGTGAAATAAAGAGAGCGAAACTACAAAGGTCCTGAAACTATATGTCACTGCTTCAAAGTCAAGTTCTTGATGTCATTTAACACATAACAAAGTTCCTACAGCAGCCTGAGATTCACAATCTGCAAAAAAGAGGCATATCATTAGCCGATACATTCCAATTTTACATGATAACATGCACATAATCACGATGGTAAAGGAGCAACGGAGGCGCACCAAAAATTTGACTAACTCTACAACAAATTGCAACTGTTACTTGAAAATTTGAGAGAAAATTTTCATCCCGCAATCATTCTGCACGGAGAGAAAGAAACCACCATCAGTTCGAGGAATTTACATACTATTAGATGGCTTCAGTTGCTTCAACCCAGCATAATGCCTGAATGCCTCAATACCTACTGTATAAATCAACGAAGCTCGTCATGGTAGTCATAGTCATCTTCATCACTGAATATAGTACTGTAGAAAACATATGGATTTTCAATCATCTCAGCCAGAGAAAGGCGCCCGTCTTTATCTGTATCAGCCTGAATTTCAAGGAAAATTAATATTAGAACTGCCAATGGCATACAGTAGGGCGGGTGAGTAGCTGGGTTCTTGATGACGGACAAGGAGATGTACTTTTACAGCCAGGAAAAATATAAAAACAGGACTACAAGGCTAAACATGCAAATCCTCATTTGCCCAACCCCTGCAATGGGAAAGGAAAGAAGACTCCCTCAAAACAAGTTGATAACGGTAGCAATCAACTACATCAATAGATAACAAACTTTTTAGTACGTGCATGTTTTAGCAGCAACATTTGAAATGTATTTCACAAAAAAAAGGCCCATTTGAAGTGTTTAAGAGGTGAAAAACTCCGCAACACCTAAAACAAACAAAAGAGTCAACACTATTCCTCAACAAAAGGATTTAGAATTTTAGAATTCAGCAAAGTCCAGTAAGTTTCAAAACAGATTTAGGAAAGGTGAATTATAACAAGAGTTCATGGCCTATGTGGTAGGTGGTAATAACTGGTGGTAATCATAATGCATTTTAGTGTAAATTGCAAGAAAATCTCATAATGTCCATGGGAATGAAACTTATCCCCGTGTTTGTCTTTATATATTTCCATTATGACACAATACCACCTACCCAAGAGGTAATGAATGGTTAATGAAATTTTTGGAAGAACATAGGTGTTTTGAATTGAATAGCATTACCGTCCATATTCATGATAATTCTCAGGGGAGGAAGGCGGGCGGGGGCCTCGGCACCCCCAACTTTTAAATTTTTTTCAGAATTAAGGTAAAATTTGCTTTTTTCTTTTTAATAGGTAAAAACAGACAGGCCCCTCCTAATTTTTCGAAAATTTTCCTTTGGTCCCCCCAAAAATAATTTTCTGGTTACCCCCTGATAATTCTTCTACAAATTTACGACAAATGCATTACCAGTACCACTCTTAATTGCCACTTACAAAAGGGTCATAAATATTTAGAACGTTGGAAATTGAGGAGGCAATAAGTTGATGAGAAGCCTGAACACTATACTACTCTACTAGACACTAACGAGTCAGGCAATCCAATAACAATCAGACAGACAATAGCAACCTCCCTTTAGATGTATTATACTACCTCCGTTTTTTTAATTGAACAAGTGCAAAAGGTAGAGAGGGAGAGTAAAAGTAAGGAAAAAGGTCAACAGGAGCATAAAAGATAGATAATGGAGCAACCTAACATGTACGTCATGATATATGAAAAAGGGTGAAATATCCCAAAAGAAAAAAACACCCCTAAATGGCAAAATGTTCCCATTAAAAAAACTGAGGGAGTAGCTTGTAGCCATACTTCTGCCCAAACCAAGATTACCAGTTTCTTCTGGCAAAGAAAGCAACAATATGGTCTTCCAAAAGTAAACTTGACAGTTGGAAAACTGATGATGACTTACCCTAATTAGCTGCGCATTACATTGAGAAAATTCATGCTCTAATCTTTTTAGCAAAGACAATAATACCAAAATCAACCAGCCGCACCACAATCATAAGTCATCAAGTCAAATATCATACCTCATTTAAAGCAAATATTCATTGCTCAATATGATAAGCATACCTCATTTTCAGCAAATACAAGTCATCGTAGATAGCTTTATTTTAAGCTATTGAAACAAAGCTACGGCCACATGATTAGGTGTGCATTTATGATATTACTTCACAGACCAGGTCTTTAAGATCTATACCAAAGCTTTTGCCAAATGAGATTATGAGACTAACTTCTAGACACAAATAGAACATAATGTATCAGCAGTTAGTCAAAGGAGGTACCTGGGATATGATGTAATCTGCCTGCTGTTTGGCATAATGGCGTTCTGAAGGATGAAGCTTATCAATAATAGGTAACAACTCTGTCTCTGACAATAATCTGTAAGCAACAAATACAAGTATGTATTCATGTTAGACCAGAAAGAATTACTACAACCTAAAATCAAAGCCCCGCCCAATGGAACTAATAACTCATAATTTGCAGGAATGAGGGAAAGAGGAGTCCAGATGTATCGAAAATTTTAAAGAACTTTGAGAAATACCCATCGCCATCTTTGTCAAGCTCGTTAAACAGTTTCCTAGCAGCAGGAGTTTCAATAGAATCATCCGTATGATGTGTAGAATTGTGCCCATGTCCTTCTTCTTCATAGTTCCTCACCAAATCAAAAAGTCCATGAAAAAATTCATTGAAATTGACCTTGCCATCTTTATCTGTGTCCCTTTCCCTAAGGGATGGAATAAAACAGAAAAGAGGACAACACAAGATCAGAGAGCAGTATCAAGCCACAAAATCATTATCGCAAATCTAGAACCAGTTAAAAATTGTTTTCCCCAAAATAAATCATATGAGTATAAAATACTAAAATTAAAAAGCACCACAATACCACATAAACCATCACGAATAGACCACAGTAATAAAACACACAACTGATCCTCACATCAGCATCTCGATTTTCAAGTAAAGAACATATACACTTCTAACATATCAGAAGAACATATTAATTATCTTAACAGTAAAATCGTCAATGACATCAATGGTTGTTTTGGGCCTTAACAAAATCATTTGCTATGTGACGGGCTCTCTGAATTTCCTATGTTCTCCTTCTCCAAATGCATATATCTAAAGCAATACAGTTACATACACCAACCAAAGGCAATATAGTTAGTATTTTGAAAAGGAATCTTTGACTGCACTTTTCCAAAATGATAGTATCCTCTTGGAAGCATTTTATCAAAAATTTATCAAAGTTGGAGAGAGTGATAAATATTTTCTGACTTCCCAGTCAGAATGGAAGCATATAAAAGAAAAAAGACTATAATTCATACAAAATAACACAATGAATTGAGTTAATCAGATCATATGCAGTGTTGATAAAGCAGCATGCAAATTCATAAATGGCAGTTGATGACATGCCAAAAACAAAACCTTAAGATGCATGGCTGAAACAAGAAGGCACCTTGGCTAGTAAGTACCTCCCTCCCCGTCCCCGTCCCCCAACCCACAAAGGAAGATGACAAGAATAGGAGTAAATCACGAGAGGAAAGGAAGAATTTCCGAAAAAAATAACCAAGACAATAAGAGAATGAGAAACATGACGATCAAGTGTTAGGAGGGCCAAGCCTATGGGTTAGCATCACTGAGATTGAAAGCCACGTCCATAATACGGGCTTGCCATCCATGTTGCATGCTTGCTCATGCCATGTCACTTTGGATCAACCCACAAAAAAGAAGACAAGAACAAGAGGAAAAAAAGAACTTTCAGAAAGATTTAGTAATTAAGATAACAATAGAATGACTGAATGAGAAACATGATGAGCAAGTGTTAGGAGGGCTATGGTGAGCATCACTAGAAGTCTAGAACCAAAAGCCACATCCATGAAATACTTGCAAGTTGCAACCCATGAGGACATGACCCATGTGTGTTGCTCATGCCATGTCACTTTGGGTTACCTTGCTCCTATCTTAACTCATGCCAGAGTTTGCTTGCAAGTTGCAATAACATGTGGTTAAGGTTCTCCTTCATATTATCAGCACTTCCATGAGTGTCTTAGGCTGGCAGACTCGGAGACTAAAACAATATCCTCTGAGTGCAAGTCCATCATCACATTCATCCACCCCAAACAGAAGTCTTTTAGTGTTATCTGTTTGACACATGCAACTTCTATTTATCCCATCCTTGTTGCCCTGGGATCGTCATGGTAGCAGAAAAGAGAAGCAAATAATAGAAGCAGTGAAATGGCAGTTCCAGCCCAGATTTTAATATATGTGCTCTCACATCTGAAAAAAATAATAGGGAGGAGTAAATGATTCTGTCATTTAGAGTAGAGCTCACTACAATCCCAGCCCAGATTTTGATATATGACAATCCTTGATGATTTTGTCATGTACTTTTTATTAGTGTCTTCAGGGGTGAGATGGCCAAAAATTTGTCATCTTTGATATGGATGTATCACTACTCTCCCAGATTTATCAATAAACATCTGTTACCCAATTCTAATATCCTTCCTCATCTCCTCTCTCCAGTATGGATGACAATCCAATCAAAATCCGATCTCCTCTCTCTCCAGTATGGATGACAATTCAATCAAAATCCAATCCGAATCCTATAGAAGGTGGAGCTTATAAATCCGACTCAAACCTCTTCAACCGATACATAAGAATTACATTAAAATGGGATGATTATGTTTAAGTTATCTAAAATCAAGTAAATATAGTATACTGTTTTTCCAAGACTATTATATTTGTAATCTCCAATGATAGAATAGTCCGGATCCGGCTCAAGTCTAACCCGATCAGAATTTGATTTAAAAAATTCGAACATAGGTGGATCTAATATGGAGTTTGGAAAAACCATTCTGAGCCGACCCATTGCCATCCCTACTCTATAGCCACCACTATCAATCTACAAAGAGATCAACATGGTAGGCGACTCCTTAGTAATCAAAATCACTATGTTTTCATTCATACTTTCAAGCAGATGTTTTCAAAGGTTAACTTATGATCTAAAACCAATTTCATTGTAGGGAAGCAATATGGAGGGCCAGCAATAGTTTGCACCAAGGACAATGTTCTTTTGCTATATTACTCCACAAAAACAGCCATTCCAACAGAAAAACTTACTTAAGAAACTATAAAGCTAATCCAACCGAAAAGCATAGTTTGACGTGTAATTCCAACCTAATAGAGAAAAGATTAAAACCTGAATACAACATCCAAACGTTAACCAAAGTGTCCAGAAACAAGAACCTTTATACACAAAACGAGGCTTAAATTTTCTTTTTATCTCTGGCTATATGAAATTCAAGCCTCCTTGCCCCCGGCCCATGCTGAGTAAAGTGTGTGCTAGTCCACTAAGTGCATTGCAGTTCACCGGTAAGAGTACGCGGACTTTCACTCATTATGTGTATTCGGCCTAGACTCAAGTCCATTTTCAATGAAGTATCTTGAATTCCCTATACAGAGATCACACATATAGACATTTTGGTTTTACCAGTTGTGACTTGTGAGATATTACTATAAATTAAGAAATCAAGAACACATCAATCAAAGCCAGCAAAATTGCGAAGTGATGATTAATTGATTATCACTTTCTTCATCTTCTTCTATCTTTTTAAGAATATGCCAAATCTATATCAACACTTCCTCTTTGTCTAACAGCTCAGAAATTTCAAGTTCTCAAATTCTAGAATCTCTTAGAAGTTCAACAAACCTAAAGAGTTGTCTTGACTCTTGAAATTTCACAACAAAAAGGAAGAGGGAAATCAACATGATATGACATCAAAATTATGTACAGCAAGACTACAAACCATAGCATCTAGGTCAGCAATCGTATCTTCAGAAATGGACAATCATTAGGCGTATCTCTTGCAGACGCAAGACAAAACAACAATGTGTTTCAGGAAAGATCTACTTAGCATGTCACAGGGACAAACTTCTAATTAAATGTTTAAAAGTTAACATATCAAATGTAAACCGGAAAAATGTTTAGAAGGCACGTCGTCGATGAAGAGTTTTGAATGAAAGCCTCATCACAGCACTAACATCAGATATAGTAAACAAGTTAATATGGAAAGAAGAAAGTGAATAACTTCAAATTACATAAGAATAAGACAAATGAAAAGATAAAAAGAAGCTTGCAAGTTTGAGTAGAGAAAGTTGTTCAGCATACCGAATTTCCTCCTTGCACAGCCACTGATGTAGCTTTGGGTTCTTGGTATCAGCAGGGTGCAAGAAGCTGTTAATTACAAAGATAATGTATTAGGGTAGGTATTACAAAACAGAAGTACCAGATGAGAGTATCTGACAGATGGGAGCTTACTCCTTGAATTCTGTAATATTTAGGAGACCATCTCCATTCACGTCAGAAGCATTGAAGTGCTCCTCTCTCCACCAACCCATTTCATATCCAAAGGTATTATTATCTGCATGAATTTCATTTTATTACTGCTAAGGCAGCTTCATAATAGACATAATAGCATTAGCACAATAGCAACTGAATATACGGCAAAAGATGTGATGGGGATCTAATGGAAACTGGAATCAGATGTTCCGGAGATGATAAATTACCCAATGTAAAAATTTCAAAACAAAACCAAATAGACAATTGCAGCTTGCAATGACTCCATGAAAGTGACCAATCATCCTGACATATAAAAGACACAGGGAAGGGGGCAGTGTACTGTAGAGAATTCACTGTTACCTAAGAGAGACTGACTTGGTAAGTATTTAAGTAGACAGATAGAGGTGCTTGGAATGTAACATATAGAGAGAAAGGGTTTCATTCCGTGAAGTGCAATCTCATTTTGTTCTTTTGGGAGTGCATAGGGCCACTGGGAACCGGAATACCTTAAGTTTTACAAGAAACTACCTATTACAATCAATAAAACCTCTATCTTCTTCCCCATTCTCATTTCCTTCATCATCCTTTCTTCTGTGTTCTGCTTTCTTCTTCTGTATCCACTTCTTTTCTTCTTCTTTACTTGGATTACTAGAATATGAAATTGGGAGCTGCGTGTAACAAATTGGAAATCAGCATATGATGAAATTCCAATTGAATGGAGCTAATGTGACTTTGCAGGAAGACCCATCCTTATCAGGATCTAAACATCGCTTAATGCCAAGACATGCACATTGCAAAGAGAGAGGGTGTGATATTGATCAAGCTCCATCAATTGGAAGGCCCACTTGAGCATGAAAGCAAAGAGGACATTCATGCAAAAGCAGCTCCAGAATTCTTGAAGAAGCTAATAACACACTTTCAGAGGGAATTTTGAAATGCAGGCCAGGCTTCCACCATGGAATAGGTCAAGAGCATGCAATTGTGCTGAAAGAAGGTAGTTTATTCAGGTGGACATTAGACCCTATCAATACCCTCCGGCCTCAATTACACTAATATGAAATAGAGGTTGATTCGCGTGAAGTTGGAAGCTGGGATTATCGAACCTTCCAGCCCAATGTTTAGATTCAAATCGGGTATATAGTTGCCAGATTAACCCAATAAGATGGAGATGATGCTGGGTACATAGACATTGGAAACCAGACAACATCAAAGAGAAAGCTTTAAGATAATTCAGTTTAGCTATCAAAAGGTTGGTTGCTCATTTTATGGTGCTCAAAGGAGATTGTATCACATGAGATACTTAACAACTTTGTGTCAATGAAAAGGACAGGAGTGTGTCGACTTGAAGCTGCTCAAAATTTGCTACAATTCCAAAATGTTTTCGTTTTGAAGCACTTCTCATTTCATTAATGTCTTCAAAGGCAGAATTGCAAGCGTTTTTCTTATACGTGAAAGATTAGTGATAATACCCAGAGAAGTTCAAAAAAAAGAGCTGAGAAGTTTGGGATGCCAAAAAACGCTCTCAAAATGGGTTTTTCATCAGAATTTCTAGTATTACCTTTTCTTTGATGGGACATTCCAGCATTACTAAGAACCACCTCAAAAGCAGTAATAAAATGGTAATAAAAATTTATATCGAATTAAGATATTTGGGGCTGGACATTTATTACCAGGAACATGGGCATAGATGTTACCTCTAGAAATTACACATAAATCCATTACCATGGCACAATTCATTCCCCCATAAAGTATATGAAAAGCGTGCCTAGGCGCTGAGGCACAAGGCGATTGACGTTAAGTGCTTTTTTGTGCTAGGCAAGGCGATTTCATAGAGGCGCAATCAATGCGCACTGAAGCTCTCATGCTCACCTAAGGCGCAAAATTTTTATTATACATCAAATTTTTTCAACTTCTCTTAGTTATGCCTCACCTTCAATGAAGCACACCTAGGCACAGTAGGTGAGTAGGATCCTTATCACCTAAGTGCACCTTGAGGTTGTTCATACCTTATTACTGCCTACTGAACACCTCATTACCAACTTGATACACACCCTTGCTTGCATTGATGATGATACGCTCACTTAAAAGTGCTGCTCAAGGGAAAAGAAAGGAAATACGAAAGGAGCAATCACCCAAAGAGAAAAAACAAAAAAAAAATACTCCTCCTTTCCCATAATTCTAGAAACATCAATCAAAGTGATCCAACGAAAAAATGCATCTTAGTTCCACATGTCTAAGGTTTGAGTGAAAATTTATATGGAATAAGAGATATTCGACCATGAAAGGTCAAAACTTATCCCACCACGAAATTTGACAGCTATAGTTGACAAAAAAACAGCTGATCACCAACTCAAGCTCCACACTTGAGCTCTTGGAAGTTTGAACCCCCATTATCTTCCGGACTTTTTAACTTAACATAAGCTACCAAACCCCAGACCCAAATTCAAATCCACCACTGGGAAAAATGCATCTTAGTTCCACAATGTCAAAGGTTTTTGAGTGAAATCAATCACAATATTCGTCATCCATTGACTGCAAAGACTAACTTGATCCTGAATAATAAGATTATAACCTACCAAAAACCTAAACAAAAATCATAAAAAAATCTCTCTTTTTGCTATTGTGTAAATGTGAGACTAAGCGCAATGATGCACACGGGACTCAATATCAAGTCTTGGTTACCACTCCCACAAGACTTCACCAACTAAGCTAAGACGAACATCCACATAATCACAAAATTCTCAAAACCCTAATCAACTTCACTAAAATCCCAGCAAATAGAGATCATTCAATTCAAAAAAAGAGTTAAATTCTAATATAAATGAAATTCTAATAGAAAAAAAGATCTTAAACAAACAAACAAACCTGCAGATTTAACCCAACTAGGAGGATCATACTCAGAAAACGAAACAAACCCATCACGATTCTTATCATGAACCTCCATTTCCCTTTGAGTCCTATGAAAAACTTCTCTCTCCGTCTGCTGTAAATTCCACTCAATCAACTCATTCTCAGTAACATACCCATCAATAGGGTCAACATCAATCTTAGGAAACAACACCAACAACCTATTCGTAACATTAAATCTCTCCTCATCATTCAAATAATCCTCCGCATCCATAAAATCCTCCCACTCTGGCTGCTTCTCATACCCCTCCGCAGCATGATGTTCATGTTCTTCATTTTCTCTCTCCTCTGCGTGGCGCGCAATGCCGGCGATCTCTTCGTGGCGCTCCTCGAAGTACATACGCTCCCACTCTTTATCCTCGCGGTGTCGCTCAATCTCCGCCACAACTGGATCGAACGCCACCGCGTCGTGGTGGTGGTGCCGGAATTGGAGGTGTGGGTCTGGGTGGTCGAGGTGGTCTTGTGATGTGAAGGTGAAATTTGAGCGGAGTTTTAGTCGGCGGTGGTTGTTTCGCTGAAATGATGAGTTCATTCGACGGTGAGAATCGTCGAGGTTTGGAGAACGAGAGAGGAAGAAAATGACGGATATTGCGATGGTGATGTAAAGAATTACTGATAGTTTCACCATTGTTAAGTGTTAAAGCTATCTGGGTTACACAATGTGGACTGAGTGAAGGAGAGAGAAAGTGTTTACTTGATGAGTAGTGAAAGAAAGAAAGCCGAATAATCTGGGTTTGTTTTGTTGGGTTTTTGGTGAGTGTTACTACTGGATTTACGGCTAATCTCTTCCTAAGTTGAGTTTTGACTTTTGACTTTCCATTGTTAATTGGGAAAATTGAAGATTTGGTTGAATTTTTTGATTTTTGAGAGAGGAGGAAAATGACAATGTTGTTGGGCTGGGTGATTGTTAATTAGTGTTAATCAACCTGGCTGTAATGACGTTTGCTGTGGTTGACTGGTTGTACTTGTTCAAAGCCCAGTTTTGTTTGTTTTGTGGGTGTACTTGTGTAAAATTGTACTTTGAGCCCACGTCCACACGCAACATTTGTTGTTTTTCTTCATTGGAGGCTTTTTTTTTTTTTTTTTTTTTTTTGGCAACAAGTACATACAAACAAGCATAAAACCCACTTTCAGTGACTTAAGGCCATTTCCTAGGTTACAAGACTCAACACACAACCACTATTATAAAGTAAAACATTATTAGAGACACCATTATTAACCTTAGTACTACTAAATATGACAATCAATACTTAAGTGACGTTTTTCGCTGGAGAAGAGAATACGCATGATGGAGGGATCAACTCCTTTCTTTTCTTGTCCTCGACCAATCTGCATCCAAAAGCACAATTAGATGATGAACTGATATTGGTCTTATTGTTAGAACTTCTCCTTCTACAACGATTCTTCACATGTGGACGGGGGCGTGTCTTCATTCTCCTTGCTGAAATAGAAAGTCGTGAACATTTCTTCCCTCTCGAACCTCGAGCACACCAAGATAAGGTTGGGAATCTTACTCATTAAGTTTTTATTTTCTTTCTAGGGGAAGTCTTAATCATATTCTACACCATTAGTTACTTGATTTCTTTTCAATGGTTAAAAACTTGATATTTTCAGGGTGATAAATTTTACACGATCTAAAATTTATATAAATTTAGCAAGTTTGATTATGGTTTTTGACCCACTTATGCAAGTGGATTGTATTGACACTTCCATATTGTTGTATTCACTATTTTGATGATGACAAATGTTTAATATTATGTATAGTTTTATTTTGAAAAAATAGAAAATCCCAAATATATATTTTTATAATTTTTACAAGCCTATATATTTTATCTTGTAGAGAAAGATTAATGAGTTTTAATCTAATCAAGATATTATATATTAATACTCAAATTATATGCTATGGTATGTTTGATGCATCAAGTAACTTAGGATCTTTTGAATAAAAAGATTCTTAAGTTATTAGAGATTTTGTTGCGGTTTTGGTTTGGAAATCAGGTTGGAATAACCGTGCTTATAGAGAAGGAGAGTGGGGCGAAATTTCCTCTAACCACTCGCTGAATTATCTAGCACAACGGCTAGTGGAAGGTTGTTAAATCTTGTTGCAAAAATCGTGGAGATAGTGCAGCAAGCTCATGGGCCATGAAGCCTGAATACTAGCAAGGACAAGACGTGGAGTAATAGGCGTGAAGAACAAGAAGTTACAGCAGCTATATAAGAGATTTTCTTGTTCGAAAATAATTACAACTTCCTAGTATTTAAAAAGCATAAATTACTTGAACGTTTTTTCGTAATTTTTTACTCCTCTTCATTTGCAAATCATAGTAATATTTTGAGTGTTGGGGTGAATGAAAAAATCACAGAGTATCTTTGTAATCAAGTGAGAAAAAGAAAGAGAGAAATAGAAGACTTCTAGTGACGTCAAGAGAAGTTCACCAGTTCAGGGGGAACTAGGTGACAGGGAACAAGTTTCTAGAAAAATAGAGTGAGGTCCAGTAATAGGTTGTATGAAGTGTCATTTGGCCTATTATAATAAGAGAAGTCTAGAGTCAAAATCCCTCGTGGTCAAGGTTTTTATTCTGTTGGGCCTAGGAAGTTTTCCTTGTAAGTTAAACTTGTGTGTTATCTCTTTCAATTCTTTTAAGTTATTTTTAATTCCACAAATTAGTTTAAAATTCCCCACAACTACAATTCATCCCCCCCCTTCTTGTAGTTGATCGAGTGTTCATACTAGAATAACACATATATTGTACGAATTGAGCTAGAGTTAAACTCTTAAATTCAAACTCAACATGGCAATCAATTTATTTTGATGGGTGGTTCCTTGTACTCTCTCTATCCCAAATTATTTGTTAACTAACATATTGCTATCTTGAGCTTCAACATGCATTGACAACCACCGATAGGCCTTCTTTCCTCTTAACTCCCTTATCATCTATTGGTCTTCTTCCCTCCTCTTCTCCTTGTTTCCTCTTCCTTCTCTTGTATAGTGTACTATTGGTTTGAAAAAGAAAGCCATATTGCTTCCTTATTTTAACATATGAAAGCAACGAGACCTCATACAAGAAATTATTTGTTTGACTATTTTGACATTAAATATTGACTCTGACTTTACTTTTTTCATTTCAATATATGGAATTTATTTATTACAATAAATAACAATATTATTATATTAATGCTCATATTAGTTCATCAATTAGTTGTGTGATTTGATAAGGATTAGTTTAGTTGAATAATTTGAATTGTAGATGATGAAAAGAGTGTACATTTCAAGGTAATTCTCATTATTCATCCACTTAAGAGATTTGATCAGCACATAAATAAAAAAGATTGTTGAGATTATTTTGTATATTTGTTTTTGTATAGCTTTATATTTATTTAGTCTAGCCCATCTTTGTTGTATTTCTTTATTCTTTGGGCCCCTCTCTTTAGCCCTTTACTTTTCTTTGTATTTAAACTGTTTGTGAAGGAATAGAAACACACACAAAACATTTAACCCTAAACACTAGTTCTGTCATGGTATCAGAGCAACGCGCTCAGTGAACCAACTGACCAGATTTTTCGGACTCCATTGTTATCCTGTGAAACTGATATTCAGTTTCTTGACCTTGACAATTCGCCGGCGAATAACAGCAGCAGCACCAGCGTTGCAGGCGGTTGTTTCATCATGACTGGCGAAGAGAAGATCGACGTAGCGTCACCGTATTACCTCGGGTCTGGAGATCAGCCCGGAAATATGATTACTCATGTCACTCTAACGGGTGAGAATTATGTAGCCTGGGCTAGAACAATAACGCTCTCTTTAAAAGTTCGGCGAAAATTTGTCTTTGTTGACGGAACGATCAACAAACCGACTGAGACGCGGAAACTCCTTAACTGGGAAACGGTGAATTCCATGGTGGTTTCATGGATACTCCGTAGTATTGACGGAAAAATTGCTGCTTCTATCCCGTATCATGTTGAGGCGAAACCTCTGTGGGATTATCTTGAAAGGCGATATTGTGTAGCGAATGGACCGAGGCTCCAACAATTGCGGAGTGACATTGTTGGGTGTAGGCAGTAGACTAAGGGCATAAGTGTTGATGACTACTTTAATCGACTCATGTCTCTCTATGATGAGTTGAGCCGTTTGAAACCGCTTCATGTGTGTAGTTGTGGACTTTGCACTTGCGATGTGGGGGGGAAATATGCCCTTGATCGAGAGGAGGAAAAACTCCATCAATTTCTTATTGGTGTTGATGATGACTACTACGCTGTTGTCCGTTCTAATCTTCTTTCACAATCACCACTGGTGACCCTTGCTAGGGCATATCAAGCACTGCTTCAAGAGGAAAAATCGCGAGACATCGCAAGGGGGAAGGCGCTGCAGGATGACTCGCATGCTTTTGTTGTGCGTGCGGAACGTCCTAGTGGGCGGAATGATCGTGTTGACAAAGGGAAGCTGATGTGCAGCCATTGTAAACAAAAAGGGCATGAGGTAGGCTCGTGTTTCAAGTTATATGGTTACCCAGTTGGTGGGCGGACCGCAATCGAAGTGGGAAGGGACATCGCCCCACCCGCGACTCCACAAACACCCGCGCTTGGTGGTGGCGGCAGCGGTGGCCACATCTCTCGGTGGCGGTGGCGGGAAGTCGCCCTTGCACACGCCGTGACGGATGATGGCGTGAAGGCGAGAACGGTAACCCGTTGGGTGAGCTCAAACCCGAACAAGTGCAAGCACTTATTAACATGATTAATACCGATGCTAAGACCGTCGATCGTATGATCGGTAAGTCTTATTCTTCGTCTGGATTATTGACACGGGGCCTCTCATCATGTTACGGGTAATGTCGACCTTCTCATTGACTTTTCGTATTTATGATAATTGGACGGTGGAGCTGCTTAATGGGCAGCGTGTTGTAGCTAGCCTAAACGGGAATGTGTACTTGTGTAAGGACCTTGTTTTAAAAAATGTATTATGTGTGCCGCATTTGACTTGCAACTTAATTTCCGTCACACAATTGATCGATGACTCAAAGTGTTTTGTCCGATTCACTAATGATTTATGTGCTATACAGGACCAACTTTCGGGGAACCTGATTGGAGCGGATGAGAGTCGGGATGGACTGTACTTCTTCCGCAGCATTCCTAGTGTTCAGTTGGTCACGACATCTGGATTGGGAGATTTTGACTTATGGCATCGGAGATTGGGACATCCTTCTAATAGAGTTCTCAAGTTAGTTCCTGTTGTTAGTTGTAGTTCTGGACAAAAGTGTTTGAATAAAGCGTGTGTTGCTTGTCCTTTAGCTAAGACTCGTGCTAGTTTTCCTATTAGTGACCATAAAGCAAGTCGTGTTTTTGAACTTATACATTGTGATTTGTGGGGCCCTAATCGTACACCTTCTTCATGTGATGCTATATATTTTTTGACCATTGTGGATGACTTTTCCCAAGCTATTTGGGTTTATTTATTGCGTGCTAAAAGTGAAGTTCGTAAGTGTAGACACATAATCGTGTCTCCCCATTTAGTACCCTATGATGACCAATACCCTGCTCCAATTGGTCCGGATCAAGGAAAGAATAAAGAACGAGTGTAAAATAAAATATTTTAAGCCCAAATCATTTTCTAACCCATTTTATTAACTCATTTCTGAAAACCTTTTTTATAACTAGTTTTACTAAACCCACTTTCTAAAACGTTTTAAAATAACTTTTTAAAGGCCCATTTATGAAAACCTTTTAAAAATAGTTTTTATAAAATCCCTTTTCTAAGCCCAATTTAATTAATAGAATTAATTAATTATATTGATTAGTTTTATTAATAAAAATATCTTTTTATAAAAAAAAATTATCTTTTTCTAACTATTTTATAAAAATCTTTTAAGAAACCCAATTATCTTCGGAAACGTATTGCAACCCAACTACCTAAACCTATATATATCCTCCTAACAATTCACATCTCCTCGAAGAAAAAACTAATTTTTACATGACTCGGCACTCTCTAATCCCACACGGCCAAAATACAAAATTCCTCGACAATCCTGCATCTTCATCCTCTTAATTCTTCTCGCTTAATACTAACACAACACCATCATCATCTAAGGTTTTTTCTCTAACCTCTCAACTCACACTAACTTCATACATATTCACGTCACATACAAAATTCACGCCACATCATCCCACATATCGTCATCATCCTTCAACGCCACAAATCACAAAAAGAACCTGCACCTATACCTACTGATCATCATTAATATCAAGCATTAACCATCACCGAACCATTCATCACCAGGCAATAACAAACAGCAGCAACATATAACTTTTTAGAACCAAAGTCAACGCAAACATATAACGCAGGACACAAACTATTTTTCTAAGACTCGTAAACCTTTCGATCCAAGATCCGTACAAATCAACGACCCCGGACGGTGGTATAATTTCTGAGGGTCAACTAAATTAATTAACTTTATTTTATTTCTTTATTTAATTTATTATTTTCTTAAAGTTACTAACACTTTATTCATGATGTAGGTTATTAATATATTCCTACGATTGTAAGTATTGTACATATTATACTAACTACGATTGTAAGTATTGTACATATTATACTAACTCCCTGCAGTATTTTATTTTTATATTTTTATTTATTTTTATGAACATATTATTTTTTCTGCCTGATTGCAATATTTATCACCTTGTATTTATTGTTAATCAAGACCTAAATAAATATTCTAACTAATTCAGATAACATGGACAACCTGCTAGGAACCCATTAATATTGATTGTCTAATAACAAACCACTAAAAAGATAGTCTTTTTATGTGTTTCCTGAACCAATCTAGACTAATTATTTTTAGGGTGTCTTAAAACGTTATATGATTATTCTTTTGCATAAAATCTGTAATGATTCGATATTTAGTAGAGGCCAGCAATGAGCAATATAGTTCCTGACTATATTGTACCCTCACCCCCGAACTCACTTTTTGGTTCCTGACCATCTATGGAGTCATGACGGGGAAATCTACATTAGATAAGTCCCTAAGATGTCCCTTCCGTTTCAATGTCCAATTAGGTTTATGATTCTTCCTTTAAAGAATTGTTGGCGACTTCAAGACATATTTTTAATAAAACCTTATCAATGGGGTAGTCAAATAAACGCGCTCACACCGCGTGTAGGCATTAAAGGAATTGAAAAATCCACGCCTACAATTTGGCGACTTCACTGGAGAGGTTTTTAAAAAGAAAAAAAAAATTTTTAATGAGTGGGTGAAACTTGAAAAATACGATTCATTCTTATTTTTATGCCTTAGAATAATATACTGTTTTGCATGTGCATGGCTATTGTTCAGCCACCATAAGGACAATCTACCTTGCCTCATTAGCACATGTTCTATGTGTGAGGTCACCTCCGGGGGGTTTGCGCTTTGTCCTTCCAAAAAGCTTCCTGAGCGATAGTGTTGGATCTTAGTCATAAGCAAACCTACCCAACCATGGCATTGTTCTCTTGTTCCTGACTTGAGACTGGAGTGCGTCTTACACGTGGCCACCTCTTTAAGCAGGGGTACGAAGCGTGGGATCAATCTCTTAGTCATGGACCCTTTTCAGCCTTAACCTAAACCTGACCATAGTTAAACGTAGAACTTGACTTTAGATTGGAACTTTGCATACAATCATCCTATTTGTGCATATTTGTGTGTGCGTGGCTTTAATTGTTTAGTATTGTCAATGTTTCGATTCAAATATCGTCAAACGAATTTTCCGCAAATAAAAAGCGAGCTTCTGTGCTACTGCGCGCCGCGTGCTTGGTCTGCGTTCCTCGCAAGAGCCATGCGTGCCACGCAGCCTATCTTCCGCGTCCTGCGCTTCTTCTTCGCGTTTAACACCACAATCTTTGCGTCTCACGCCTGGTCCTGCGCAGCGCACGGCTACTGCGTGCAGCGCTTATCAACTGCATGCCGCGCAGCTACCCGATTGCATGCCGCGTCCATTTCTTTCGCTATGTGCATATCTCCCTCGTGTGTTAGATTTCTTTTTTTCTCTATAATCCTTTTTCATCAAAAAAAAAAAAGTTCCCATTTTTTTTTCTAAAAGAAAATTCCATCTTTTTCAAACTAAATCTTCATCTTATTTTCAAAACTTATCCGGATATTTTTTCTATCATCTCATATCTATTTCGAAAACTTTATCTCATATCTTTTTCAAACTCTATCACCCACCCGTTTCGAAAATTATTCACTTATCTTTTTCAAAATTGTATCCGATCTCCTATCACTTATCTTTTTCGAAAATTATTCTCCTATCTTTTTTCAAGATTTTATCCCATCTCCCATCACCTGTCTTTTTTTTTGAAAACTCATCCATTATCCTCTCTCCTATCTTTTCATGTATATCCATCCTTTATGTGCATATCTTCTAGGATTCCTTTTAGTGTCCATCTTGTTGTAAAAATTTCGTCCACCTAGGAATTCTAACTGAACTAGAAGTCCATCCGACCCATATGTCTAGGTTCATCCAGTTTCACTCCATTTAGAGTTCTTAACCTCGTCCTCTATTCATGTTAGGAGTCTTAACCCTCCATCTAAGAAATCTAGGGTCGTTAGAATTCTTAAGTCTATAATCCATAGAAAATCCATGCATAATAGGAGTCTAAAATCGTTAGAGTTCTATCCATCTTTGGAGTCTAAATCCGTTAGAATTCTGTTCATCTTAGGAGTCTCGAATCCATTAGAGTTTTGCCCATATTAGGAGTCCAAATCCATCAAAATTCCGTCCATTTTAGGAGTCTAGGTCCACTAGAGTTTCATGCATATTAGGAGTCTAGCATCCTTGAAAGTCCATCAAATCTAGAATTCTAACGTCATTATAAGTCTTTCAAGTCTAGGATTTCGAAGTCATTAGAGTTTCATGTCAATTAAGATAGCATTCATATACTAGAGTCCCTCTGCATTGTATAGTCCATCATTCATACACTTCATACATAATTAGAGTTCATAGACATTTAGAAGTCTCATTGCATTCATACTCTCCATTTCATTTCATGCATTCCGCATTTAGTAGTTCCCGAACTACAAGCGATCTGATTCCTTCTTTTTTGGGATATGTAGGCGGCCTTTACAGGTTCGAACGCATTGATTGAGTCATTCATACATGTATTGGGTCTAGGTGCATCAAAAAAAAATAATAAAAAAATCATCATGCATATAAGATATTCAGATTCGTTGCTAGAAGCTCAACTTTTTAAAACAACATACATTCTCCCATTCCATTCCTTTCTCCATTTTTAATCTCTCGTTGGATGATTCATTACAGGAAATATACAATATGTAAGCGCACCTCAAGAACAAGTTGATGAGTTAAAGGAGACACTCGTGGACCTTGTAGCACGTGTTGCCAGACTAGAGGCACAGTACAAGGCACCAAACAGTTTCATCGCAATCACGACTGACCGACAAAGGATCAATGAACTAGATGACATCACACAACATAGTCCGCTGATAAACCCTTCCATCAAATCAATCCCTGAAAGTTCGTCTTGCTCTAGAGAAGGCGAAAGAATTATTGATGATTCTCCTAAAGCCCAAGCACCTACTGAGATACATTCCAGACCTGCACCAACGCCTAGCAGAAAGCCTAAGGGGGAATTCATATCCTTACATATGAGCTATGGTGCTATGTTCGAGTATCTTCATTTTAGAAAGTTGTTCTATCCTATAGGACCCACTCCAGATCCTAAGAAAAACAAAAAAGGGCCAGATTGGGATAAAAACGCCTATTGCAAATACCATAGAGGGAATGGACATATAACTAACGAATGCTATAGATTAAAA
This sequence comes from Beta corolliflora, assembly GCA_947648045.1. Classification (NCBI taxonomy): domain Eukaryota; kingdom Viridiplantae; phylum Streptophyta; class Magnoliopsida; order Caryophyllales; family Amaranthaceae; genus Beta; species Beta corolliflora. The sequence goes on from CANSZD010003856.1 coordinate 58,563, forward strand.
CACCTCATTCACGACATGATAGAAGAGGGAAGACTTCCGATTCTCTCGAACGAGGTCCCAAATAGGATAGGGGTCGTTGACATGGGTACAAAGGATTGCTATCCGACCCAGACTACAAAGACGCAACATCAGTCCTAATAGTAAATATTCATTAAAACACTTGGACTCGCTCAGGTCCAATCGACGCGAAAAAAATACACTGCTTCTCTTTTCGTTTATAAAAAGACCTCATGAAGATTGAAGCAACGAAGCTGTCTTGTCATGCGACGTAGGAGTCTAGACTTAGGATTTGATTTTCTGTTTCATCTCTCTTTTTTTTCAGTCTAATATAGGATTTCCCTCTTATTGCATGTACTCATAATTGTCAATCAATAAATGAGTATTTCTCTTCTAACCTTGCACTAATGAGCATCAATGGAAATCACGATTGTCGCCTTAAAAGAAATGAATTTCTAAGTCTCATGACTATTCTAATAAAGGCAATGAACAACTGGCATATATAAAAGAGGCATTCCTCCCTTCATTACAACTATTCCTCCATTTCAACCTAAATACATAACATCCCCCCCTTCAACCTACCTCATGGAAAGTACATTGACAACAAATTCAATGTAAAGGGCAAGTAAAGAAAAAGAGCAACATAAAAAAAAAAGGCAACAAGAAAAATCAAAGCAAAAATGACGAATAAAAAAAAAGAAGCAAAAAATGATACAAAAAAGTGCAAAATATATATGAAAAAACAAGAAGTGTTGCAAATAAGCCCATCAATAGCTTTGTCAAAGGTATTTCTTTCAAAACCTTTAACCTTCAACCAAAACTTTAACCAACCGGCCCTGACCTCAACAACCAAAAATCTTTACAAGCCAAATCATATATCTGACAAACCTTCCCTCAAGCAATCCATAACCATCCATGTCGCATCCCAATAAGCCATAAAAGACAAACCAAAGCCCTCTAGGTCGAAAACCCATAAGGGCGACTTAGGCAAAAATCGGGGCATCTTCTCATTCATTAGCTCGAACTACGAATGGTCCGATTCGGCTAAAGATACGTAGGAAACCTCACCCTGAGGTCCGACCGCTTAAAATCGAACTAAACTAACATCATTATCCACCCTTGCCAAAGACCTCTTCCAATTCAATGCTTAATTCATTGCAAATGGCTCCAAAGCAAAATGCTCGGCCACCATTAAAATGCTAAGAGCTACGACTGGCCTGATTCCATCGTGGATACGTAGGCAACCTCTTTTGAGGCCCGTCCATTTTAATGCAAAACATATTTTTTAAGGCTCGCCTAGGCCCATGAGAAAAGCGTGATCGCTAAATCATGAATTTTCAATGCTCATCCCTACCTTTAGAACTAGGCGGGATTTAAACCTACATCATTAGCTTACCTCATTGCGTGATTCGATTCATTATGACTCTGCCTTTTCTTATTCTAATCACTTCCTTTTTCTAAGCCGCATTATCGCTTCTAAGCCAACCTTTGCATAACCTTTCAACGCTCAGCGCTATGACCGCGCCTTATCCTTTGAGTGTTCCTTTCTTCGGCCTTTCTTGACTTTTTCACCTTAGGAACCCTATATGGAATCTTTGGTCGAAACTTCCGCTAAGCGTAACGAGATATCTTTAAAATCAAGCAATCAAGTTGGATGCTTCATCAACTCCATCTTCTTTGGGGGCTTCATCACTTGGTCCATCCCGGAAAATCGTAGGCTCCAAGTCCTGACCTATTAAAGGACTTCATTACGAGTCCATATATGACATCTTGGGTTTTAAACCCGCACAAATGCAACATTGCACCTATTCACGGGCTCACTTAGGCCCTTGACATACAAACCTCGAAGCATATACAACTCAAGCGCTACAAAAGCTCGTTCTATAACGTATTCCAAATCGAACATATAATCTATTGGCTGCATAGAAGATCATTAGGCTCCATGTGTACCCTGATCAGGATTTCATTACGAGTCCATACAAAGGGTTGTGGGCTCTAGACCCATACGAGATCCTAACTGTTTTATGGGCTCACTTAGGCCCGTAACAACTACAACACATATCGCATCAAACATAACTTACATGGATCATCCTTGCGGGCTTCCCCTTTCTTCTCTTTCGAAAACAGTTTTCTAAGACGAAAATGTGAGCTTCTAATGGAACGATCAAATCATCAAATCATATCATCTGCATTAGTGTCATACCTCTGCATTAGTGTCATATCTCTACATTTGCATTACATATCTGCATCGTCCAAACATTGTGTCAAAGCATTGCATCCTTCGTCCTTAGCCATAGGATTCTAGCGTCAATCATCGAGTCACACATACACACACACGTATGCATACACGATAGCACCCTTAAGTCTAGAGTACTAGAGGTCACTCTTTATAGGTCAAGTCTTTTCCTATCCATACACTAGCACCCACATCACAGGAAACATGCATTGTTTGTCTGTATATCTGTGTATTCTTTGTATTTACAGGCACCCAACATTGAACAACTCTATACGAGTTATATTCTGCCCAGGTCTGCGGACCATTACAATTTAACAACAGAAGCCAAGTGCTATATACATGGTGCGTCCAGCACACCGACAACGCTGTGCCACACGTAGCAGACTGCGTCTCGCGTAACATCCCACGCCAAGCGCAGGTCTGTGCGTCTGGCGTACAACCCTTTACAGTGCGCTTGGGGACTTCTTAGCCAAGTGGGGCCCACACTCTCAACTTCCAATGAATTCAAATATTCGTTACAATTCGACATTGCGCGCGACAAAACTAACAGATTTTTAAATGCGCAACAAAAATACAATTTTGCCATTCTTCCAACATGCTATACTCCACACAAATCTTGCTCGAGAGACAACAAGTACTTAGGAGTATTAACAGCGGAAAACATACCGTTAGGTCTGCGGACCATCATCATTACCCTGGAGCGGGACCATTAATAGCTCTATCCCGTCATGAGCCGGACCATTAATAGCTCTATCCCGTCATGAGCCGGACCATTAATAGCTCTATCCCATCGTGAGCCGGACCATTAATAGCTCTGTCCCGTCGTGAGCCGGACCATTAATATCTACAAATTATCAACACCCAGGAGCGGGACCAATAATAGCTCTATCCCGTCATGAGCCGGACCATTAATAGCTCTATTCCGTCGTGAGCCGGACCAATAATAGCTCTACACATCATCAACACCCAGGAGCAGGACCATTAATAGCTCTACACGTCATCAACACCCTGGAGCGGGACCATAATAGCTCTACACGTCATCAACACCTTGGAGCGGGACCATAATAGCTCCATCCCGACATGAGCCGGACCATAATAGCTCATGATTTATTTTCACCTATATCATTTCATTTTTGCAAATTTACATTTATTTTGCAAATTTGTTTCGTATATGTCTGTTCCTGAAACTTTTGCTTGTTTTGCAGGTACTGGCGTAAAAGAGTGATTTTGGATTGCAGAGCATCTACAATCATTCTCCGTCCCAACACGTATACTTTGACTTTCGGTTTTGCAAACCTCAGTCAAAGTGGGGGCTTCTGTAGACACATAATCATGTCTCCCCATTTAGTACCCTATGATGACCAATACCCTGCTCCAATTGGTCCGAATCAAGGAAAGAATAAAGAACGAGTCTAAAATAAAATATTTTAAGCCCAAATCATTTTCTAACCCATTTTATTAACTCATTTCTGAAAACCTTTTTTATAACTAGTTTTACTAAACCCACTTTCTAAAACGTTTTAAAATAACTTTTTAAAGGCCCATTTATGAAAACCTTTAAAAATAGTTTTTATGAAAGCCCAATTAATAAAATCCCTTTTCTAAGCCCTATTTTATTAATAGAATTAATTAATTATATTGATTAGTTTTATTAATAAAAATATCTTTTTAAAAAAAAAAATCATCTTTTTCCAAAGTGTTTTCAAAAATCTTTATCTAACTATTTTATAATTTTTTTTAAGAAACCCAATTATCTTCGGAAACGTATTGCAACCCAACTACCTAAACCTATAAATATATCCTCCTAACAATTCACATCTCCTCGAAGAACAAACTAATTTTTACACGACTCGGCACTCTCTAATCCCACACGGCCAAAATACAAAATTCCTCGACAATCCTGCATCTTCATCCTCTTAATTCTTCTCGCCTAATACTAAAATAACACCATCATCATCTAACGTTTTTTCTCTAACCTCTCAACTCACACTAACTTCATACATATTCACGCCACATACAAAACTCACGCCACATCATCTCACATATCGTCATCATCATTCAACGCCACAAATCACAAAAAGAACCTGCACCTATACCTACTGATCATCATTAATATCAAGCATTAACCATCACCGAACCATTCATCACCAGGCAATAACAAACAGCAGCAACATATAGCTTTTTAGAACCAAAGTCAACGCAAACATATAACGCAGGACACAAACTGTTTTTTCTAAGACATTTCGATCCAAGATCCGTACAAATCAACGACCTCGGACGGTGGTATAATTTATGAGGGTTAACTAAATTAACTAACTTTATTTTATTTCTTTATTTATTTTTATTATTTTCTTGAAGTTACTAACACTTTATTCATGATGTAGGTTATTAATATATTCCTGCGATTGTAAGTATTGTACATATTATACTAACTCCCTGCAGTATTTTATTTTTATATTTTTATTTATTTTTATGAACATATTATTTTTTCTGCCTGATTGCAATATTTATCACCTTGTATTTATTGTTAATCAAGACCTAAATAAGTGTTCTAACTAATTCAGATAACATGGACAACCTGCTAGGAACCCATTAATATTGATTGTCTAATAACATACCACTAAAAATATAGTCCTTTTATGTGTTTCCTGAACCAATCTAGACTAATTATTTTTAGGGTGTATTAAAACGTTATATGATTATTCTTTTGCATAGAATCTGTAATGAATCGATATTTAGTAGAGGCCAGCAATGGGCAATATAGTTCCTGACTATATTGTACCCTCACCCCCGAACTCACTTTTTGGTTCGTGACCATCTATGGAGTCATGACGGGGAAATCTACATTGGATAAGTCCCTAAGATGTCCCTTCCGTTTCAATGTCCAATTAGGTTTATGATTCTTCCTTTAAAGAATTGTTGGCGACTTCAAGACATATTTTTAATAAAACCTTAACAATGGGGTAGTCAAATAAACGCGCTCACACAGCGTGTAGGCATTAAAGGAATTGAAAAATCCACGCCTACAGTAAGGTGTTTTACTCTTTTTTGGCTATAGTTGAGCGGCAATTTGAAACGCAAGTTAAAATTATCCGCACTGATAATGGCACTGAATTTACATGCATGTCGGATTATTTTGTAGCAAATGGTATTTTGTTTCAAACGTCTTGTGTTGGGACCCCTCAACAAAATGGTCGTGTGGAACGTAAACACCAGCATATTCTTAATGTTGGTCGTGTCTTAAAGTTTCAAGCTAATCTTCCGATTCGTTTTTGGGGTGAGTGTATTCTTGGTGCTGTTTATTTAACTAATCGCACGCCCTCGGGCTTACTTGGAAATAAAATACCATATGAGCTGTTGTGCGGGAAGGCACCCATGTATGATGAGATGCGAGTTTTTGGTTGTCTTTGCTTTGCTCATAACCAACGGGCCAAGGGTAACAAGTTCGCGCCTCGGGGCCGAAAATGTATATTTGTTGGTTATCCTAATGGGCAAAAGGGGTGGAGACTTTTTGATTTGGACACGGAAGAGTTCTTTGTGTCACGTGATGTCACTTTTTATGAAAATAATTTTCCGTTCGAAACTCTTACTCCTACCTTGGGGGATATTGATCATAATTATAGCTCTTTGGGCTTTGATGATATTTTGGATGATGGTCTTGATGTTGTTGAGAGGGAGTTGGACGTGGCTGCCAGTGGGCCTTCTGAGCCCACGAGTCCCAGTGGGCCTTCTGAGCCCACGCGTGCTGTCCCCGCTGCTGGGTTGGGCGGGCCAGATGGTGCGGTGTCACCCGTTGCTGTGTTGAGCGGCCCAAATGGTGAGGGATCTGCTCTCCCGTATGGTGGGTTGTCTGAGCCCACGCGTTCTGGGCCTCATGTTGCCCGTGATTTGTTGTTGGATCAGCCTGGGCACATGGATCCAGGGCCCAGCTCTTCTACTGTGATTACAAAGTTGGGTCGTGGTTGTCGGGAAAAGAAATCTTCGGTCTTGCTCCGCGATTTTGTGAGTAATGCTGCGAGTAGTGTGAGTCCCTCTCCCGCCTCCTCGTCATCTTCCAGTTCCCCAGGTACTCCTTATCCTTTAGTATATTTTCTGCCAGACATTGTACTTTTGTTGCAGCGGTCCTCGAGGGAGTTGATCCCCGTTCTTTCAAAGAAGCCATGCAGGATGAGGGATGGCGTGAGGCTATGGCAAAAGAAATTCGTGCTTTGGAGGATAATGGCACGTGGGTTATGGAAGAACTTCCTCCCGATAAAAAGGCACTAGGGTGCAAGTGGGTCTACAAGATCAAGTACAACTCTGACGGGACTATTGAGCGCCTGAAAGCCCGTCTTGTTACTTTGGGCAATCATCAGGTTACCGGTCTGGATTATCATGAGACTTTCGCTCCTGTGGCGAAAATGGTTATTGTTCGTGCCTTTCTTGCTGTTGCTACAACTAAAAATTAGGAACTGCATCAGATGGATGTTCACAATGCCTTTCTTCATGGAGATCTCGATGATGAGGTCTATATGAAGTTGCCTCCTGGTTTCACTCCTAGCTCTCCGAAAATGGTCTGTCGCCTGAAAAAATCTTTATATGGATTGCGTCAGGCTCCGAGATGTTGGTTTGCCAAGCTTGCCACTTCACTGAAGACTTATGGTTTTCGTCAGTCTTACTCGGACTATTCCTTATTCACTTTTACCCAAGGTACCGTTCAGCTCAACGTTCTTGTTTATGTTGGCGATCTGACCATTTCTGGCAATGATTCTTCCGCTCTGGTTGCTTTCAAAGAGTATTTGAGTGCTTGCTTTCATATAAAAGACTTGGGGGTACTCAAGTATTTCTTGGGTATCGAAGTCGCTCGGAGTGCCGATGGTTTGTTTCTATGTCAACGCAAGTATACTTTGGATATTGTTACTGAAGCCGGTCTCCTAGGGGCCAAACCAGCTAGTGTTCCTATGACTCTGAATCATTCTCTTGCCCTCGCTACGGGTGCTCCCCTTGATGATCCTGAGCCTTATCGTCGTCTTGTCGGCCGTCTCATCTATTTATCGTTCACTAGGCCGGATTTGGCTTACGTTGTGCACATACTTGTTCAGTTCATGCATGCCCCGTGTAGTGATCATTGGAACGCAGCTCTTCGTGTTGTTCGTTATCTCAAAGGCTCTCCCGGGTAAGGTATTCTTCTTAGTTCTCAGTGTGATCTATCTCTTTCTGCTTGGTGTGACTCTGACTGAGTCAGTTGCCCTTTGACTCGTCGATCTATTACTGGTTGGCTCGTGTTTCTTGGTTGTTCTCCGGTCTCCTGGAAAAACCAAGAAACAACATATCGTGTCTCGCTCGTCTGCAGAAGCTGAATATCGGTCAATGGCTGCCGCTACCTCTGAATTGAAATGGCTTAAGGACCTTCTTTTGAGTCTTGGTGTGGCTCATCCTCGAGCCATGCACTTATTTTGTGATAGTCAGTCTGCGCTTCACATTGCTCAGAATCTGGTCTTCCATGAACGCACCAAACACATTGAGGTGGACTGTCATTTTATTCGCGACGCCATTCAGGATGGTCTTATCAGCACTTCTCACGTTTCGACGCATGAACAGCTTGCCGACATCTTCACTAAAGCTTTGGGGACTCGTCAGTTTCGCTACTTACTTGGCAAGTTGGGCATTTGTGATCCGCATGCTCCAACTTGAGGGGGGTGTTGAGATTATTTTGTATATTTATTTTTGTACAGCTTTGTATTTATTTAGTCTAGCCCATCTTTGTTGTATTTCTTTATTCTTTGGGCCCCTCTCTTTAGCCCTTTACTTCTCTTTGTATTAAAACTGTTTGTGAAGGAATATAAACACACACAAAACATTTAACCCTAAACACTAGATCTGTCAAAGATCTAATTATATTGATTATTCATTACCCTTTAAATATGTTGAAATTAAAGATATTTGTTTTGTAAATTACGAAACAACAAATTACATAAACATCATAGTGAAAGAGATCTAAATATAAGTCCTAAGACACATAAGGGAAAGTAGTATAAAACATAAAAGTACAATAAATACTACAAATTGAAGTAAGTGGATTCTAATACTTGGTCTGTGGTAGGAGCTGGAACTTGTGAGTTTGAAATCACAAGTTCAACTCTCTACTAGTGGGCTCTCTTGGAAGATAAGTCTGTCCATTCCCCACTCTTAAAGATCAATATGGCTGGGTCTTATAACTATTTTTCAAATATATGTTGCTGTTGGGTTTAGTGGCCCAAATTTCTTATATGGCCCAACTACTAACAATGCCCACAAACTCAGTTGTCGGCTAACTTTGATATAATCTCATGATTTCTCTAGAACATTGCAAGTTCATGAGATTTCTACATTATTTTAATGATGTCGGCAAAAGCATGGTTTATTTGGGGATGAAATTTTCTGGAACATCATGCTCTATGTTTGGCCGACTATAAATGCCGACATATGTACCTATATATAAGAGTGTTGGGCATACTTTGAGGATGATTAACCAACCTCCACATACACAAGAAGCCACATACATTCAAGCCTTCCTACAATACTAACCCTCCTTTCTTAGCCCACCTTGTATAATTAATCCACTATTCTTCTTTGTAATACTCTTTTGTGAGTTTCTTACTATAGTGAGAGTTCTATTTGTACTATTCACCCTAATAAGTATTGGGTGATTCTTGTACTCTCCTATTTTCATATAGTGGATTTTGGGTACTCGTCGTCCGTGGGTTTTTTGCCTCTATTTGAGGATTTTTCCCACGTTAAATTGTGTGTCCATTTCTTACTCCTTTTCTTGCCACATATTTCCAACTCCATTTATTTTTCTCAATCTCTACATCTTTAATCTGCTTCCGCTACGCACTCACAACCCTAACAAGTGGTATCAGAGCCCAAGGTTGGTTCGAGTGTTTTCACATTAAAGATGTCTTCAATAATGGAGCTCGAGATTGAGAAGTTCGGTAGCAAGATAAGTTTTACGTCTGGAGGATATCTATGAAGGCCGTTCTGGCCCGGAGCGGATTGGGCGCTTGATGGCGTACATAAAAGCCATTTTTGGTGGATTCATTACTCAACCTCGATTGGCGTTGCGTCCTCGTCAAACGAGTTTCGGTATGTCACATATTTTCTTAGCTCAAGCTATAGTCGGGTCAATATGTGGGTGACATACATATGTTTCTTATACCCTTTCGGGTTTCATACGACGAGTATATAAAATTTGGTCCAAGGTGGAGATTGTTGGGTTTAGTGGCCCAAATTTCTTATATGGCCCAACTACTAACAATGCCCACAAACTCAGTTGTCGGCTAACTTTGATATAATTTCATGATTTCTCTAGAACATTGCAAGTTCATGAGATTTCTACATTATTCTAATGATGTCGCCAAAAGCATGGTTTATTTGGGGATGGAATTTTCTGGAACATCATGCTCTATGTTTGGCCGACTATAAATGCCGACATATGTACCTATAAATAAGAGTGTTGGGCATACTTTGAGGATGATTAACCAACCTCCACATACACAAGAAGCACATACATTCAAGCCTTCCTACAATACTAACCCTCCTTTCTTAGCCCACCTTGTATAATTAATCCACTATTCTTCTTTGTAATACTCTTTTGTGAGTTTCTTACTATAGTGAGAGTTCTATTTGTACTACTCACCCTAATAAGTATTGGGTGATTCTTGTACTCTCCTATTTTCATATAGTGGATTTTGGGTACTCGTCGTCCGTGAGTTTTTTGCCTCTATTTGAGGATTTTTCCCACGTTAAATTGTGTGTCCATTTCTTACTCCTTTTCTTGCCATATATTTCCAACTCCATTTATTTTTCTCAATCTCTACATCTTTAATCTGCTTCCGCTACGCACTCACAACCCTAACAGTTGCCATAAATAAATCATTGGTCTAAAGTCGTTACACTTCCAAAGAAAAATCACGATCATATATATTTTGAGGTATAAAAAGGAATTATGAGTTGTGACTTGTGACATGAAAATACTAGTGTCGGCACTTGAATTTTCAGAAATAAAATATACATATCACAATACTATCTATAGCTAGAATATATATGTAAGCTAATTATCCGTTCGAGCCGTTTATCCTCCTTTCCAGAATAAGGAGAAAAAAATAATATAAGTTTTATCCTCCTTTCCAAAATAAGGAGAAAAAAAATAATATAAGTTTCAAACCATTAGTGCATCATACAAAAACTTGTATAAACAGGTTTATTATATACAACAAGTTTTAGTGACCTTTAATCACATAAAAGCTACCCATTACAAAGTTGACTTCTAGATAATTATTTTAGAAATAACTTTTATGTAATTTTTGGGTGACTAAAACTTGTTATATGCAATATACGCGTTACATACAAAAGAGTGGTGACTACATCATTATCAAATTATTTAGTACTGGGATTTGGCTGAGTAACAAGGAACAAACTGTTAATTTTGATGGTGCTGAAGACCATTAGAGAAAGAGAAACCATCATTGAGATGATTGATAAGACCAGAGCTAGTGCTTGTGCTACGCCACTCTTCACCTCTTGCGCGTATCCGATGGAAGCTAAGGCGAGTATTGTCAAAGGAAATGAAAATTCCCACCATGCAACGCTGAACTTTCTCATAGATTTCTGAAATAGAGTTGGCCTACAAACCTGCCATGCATCAACCATTATCATTAGTACTATTGTACTAACTCTTAATTAATTAGATCAAACTTCAAATTAGAAACCAAATCTTTAAAAAGTTTTTAGTAGATATGTATGTTTACTTTATATTAGTACGTATTATTACCACTTAATGGTGGAGTACAAATATTAAAGTGTGGTGACTCAAAGGGCAAATTCTTAAAGTAGAAAAGATATTGAAAATAATACTGCTTACTTACAAGGGACATGAAGAGAAATATAGAGAGAAAGAAGAGCATCTTTGATGTAACATCAAACGTTCCGCCGGTGATTGAGCTCCATGCTAAGCTACCCATGCTCGGCGTCGCGATAAACAAGAAAAAAACAGGCCTTAATTTCACTGAAACACCATTACACCCTGGATGTCTTTGGTAAAGAGTGACAAACAACACCAAGTAGTGAGCCATGCCCAATCCAAAAAGCACAACGCAATCTCCATCCATCCCATATAAATTGCTGCCTTTGCGCCAACCAAATTTGCAATCACCGATAGTTGACAAGCTGGGTTGGCCACCTTGGCTAAGAAACGTTTCCCCTTTATAAACCATTGCCCATATATCTTGATATCGAGCATAATAATAGGTAAAACTAGCATCCACCAAGTTAATTGTTGGTAAATACTACCAGTAGGAACAACAAGAATCGGCGAAGTTTGGAGCAAGAAGAGGCATGACATCCAAGGAGCAAACAAATAGTTTACCCCTACATGGTGTAAGAACTCATCTTTCACCTTGTCGAAGTGATATAAGCACCTCAACGCGTAGAAGATTGATAGCGAGATTAAGACCATTAAGGCCATCGACCATAGTAGAGTCGAGGCCATTGTTGGTAACATAAGTAGCACAGGGTGCAAATGAGGATCATGGCTGTCTTGGGTGAATCGTACTAGGGCTTTCCACAACGAGACTTGTGCACATAAGCCTAGGCTTATCCTAAAGTATCCTGCATGGAAATTTCCTAATATGTTGAACACAAAATGATCGTAAAAGCCCACCTTCTTATTCTGGTTGTTAATACTCTTAGGGTTGGGTGCATCATCAATTACAACTTCTATGCTTGGTATATTAGCACCTAATTTGGAATCCATTTTATCAGCTAGTAAGTATGTAGGGATGAATGGGATAGTATAGTGAATGCTCTATAGATTTTGATGAAATGTGCGAGGATATAGGAGTTTGTATTGTGATGTGCAAGTCAAGAAAGCTATATTGGTTGGTTCTTTATATAGAAGGGCATGATCAGACATTCAGACCTAATAACACTATCTAGATATTAAAAGTGCATGAACAGTAGACGTTGCGCTACAACTAGCTACGATAGTCCACTAAAATTAATATTTGTACCGTCCACTAGCAAATTAAAGTCGAATTCAGAAATTATATATAAAATGGGATAAAATTAATATTAATAGATTTTACTTTTTACTTTTACTTTTACTTTTACCTTTTTGTAAACAGAAACTCTATTCTTTTTCTTTAAATATATATGAGAATTTTCTTTCCAAAAAAATATGGGATTTGCACAGTATACACAACATACATTTTTTATAATTATTAATATCTTTGACTACGTATTAGGAGTTTTGAAAAATGAACATTTTGAAAATACCAATTAAAAAAATATAACAATATTCCACATTATTCTTCTTTTACTAAATATTGATTAATTTTTTTATTTGAATACAAAGGAAAAGAATAAGTAGAAAAAGAAGAAAAGGATCGGAATGGAGTATGTGTAGCCTTTGGGCATTCTTTGATTAGAACCAGAAAAGTTTGTCAAAATTGTCACCATAATTACAAAGTAATTGGGATATTTCCCAATTTATCCTACATTTAATTGTTTTATACTATAAAAAGATTCCAAATATGATGATATCCTCTTCATATTTGACCAATTTAATGGGGGAAAAATTCACATAACATACATATTGTATTTTTTAATCGGAACATACATGTTGATTTAGCCATAACACAATGCAACAAAAAATATAATAATAATATATACTTTAATAATATGATACTAAAAAAATAAAAGCAATATATAGTTGGGAGAATAATAGTAATTTGGATCCCAAAAAAAGTAAATTTAGCCTATGAAAAATGTTATAGATCACCAGGAGCCAATGTGATGAGTTTATTCATCATACACCCTGGTGCACCATGTGCATGGTACACCCATGACTAATTTTTGCTCATTTGAAACTCTCCTTTTTTTAGTACATTTTGCTCACTTGGATGATTTTGAATGAGTAATGAGCAAACAATTAGCCTTGGGTGTACCATGCTCAAGGTACACCCGGATGTATGATAAAATTTTTTCAGTGTGATTATTCAAATTTTTGATTAAAAATGGGAACCCCAAACCTCGTATTCATGATGACAATTTTTCCAAAGATTTTAACTTTAACTTAACCTAAATTTTCAGACATGAAAACGCTAGCTTACCTCTGTAGCAAATTTAGTCCTTTCACTAGGTTTATGCATGATGTAGTATTTGATCAATTATATATCATGCATACGAGTAAGTCTTGGGTAAACGATCTTACTAACATAAAATTAGTGTAAGTCTTTCTCATTTTTTGTCATAAAGGGTTTACTCTTTAATAAGTTAACAAAGGGGTGACCTTTCAGGTTGATAGAGTCACTTTCAAACAAGGGGTCACTTCTTAGTTCTTACCTTAAAAGGTCATCTCTACTCCAAGTGATCCCTTAAAGGCAAAGAGTTACCTCCATCTTACCATAAACTATGATAAGTTGGTCTTATGTGAAACTTTGCAATTATCATGCTCTCTAAATTTCTTTATGGTATATCTTATTTTTCCACATATTCTTCTATTTTCACCAAGATTTTCCTTATCTTCACCAAACAGTTAATGCTACTTTCTCCCCTTCTCATCCCTGAATAATATGACATATACAAGTAACTTCTTAAATTTAGTAATTTATCATTTGACCTCTTTATATTACTTTTAGTGTTATATATATATATATATATATATATATATATATATATATATATATATATATATATATATATATATATATATATATATATATATATATATATATATATATATATATATATATATATATATATCAAGCCGAATAGGTTCACCCAATTCTTGACATATGTCACCACTTTTAAGCACCAAGTATCTCTATATTTTTAAGAAAAAATAGCATAGTTATATACTTCCTCTGGTTTTTTTACATGTTACACTTTTGAAGATTGCGGTTACCTAGGTAAAAATTTAATAGGGGATTAATTAAAAGTAAGGGCAGGGATTAAAGGGAATGGGGACCACCCCTCCCCCACCCACCCCAGCAGCCCAATCCCTTCCCTCTCCCCTCCCTTCCACCCCTTGCCCACCCACCTGCCCCCCACCCCTCCATCTCCCCTCCCCTTCCACCGTCGCAGCCCCTCCCCCACCTCCTCTCCTTCGATTTCCCCCTCCCCTTCCACCGCCGAGCCTCTCCCCCAAATTTGAAAAAAAATCAGCATGGTTTTCTAGGGTTTTCCATGTACATTGAAGCTTTAATGTCTTATGAATGGAGGTTCCCTTATCATCCTTTCTTTCATTTCACTCCTTCATTGTAGCCATTGCCGCCACCGTAATTTACTCTATCTTCGCCGTCTTCTCTCTTCGATTTTCTTTCTCCTCCTCTTCTTGGTCTTTCAAAGCTGATACAAGAAGAACGAATTTCACAACAGAGAAAGAATTCAAAGATACTACTATTTGCGCTTCCGATTCTGGTTGCTGCTGCAACGACGTCGTTTTTACCTCCAATTCGACTGAAAATGGCCGAGAAATGCCGGTGTTATTGCCGTCGGAAAAGCAAACTAGCGCTTCGATGATGGAGCAATTAGTGCCGGAAATTACGACGGTGGAAGGGGAGGGGGAAATCGTCGGGGAGGGGATGGGGTAGGGGCTGCGACGGTGGAGTGGATGGGAGAGGGAGGGGGTGGGGGGCCGGGCTGGGGTGGAGGGAAGAGGAAAGGGGTTTAATTAATTGAGATTAGTATATAATGAGGTTAAATTAAGTAGGTTTAATTTTGGTTAATTGTTATAAGTAAGGGTAAATGGGTAATTTTACAGCATAAAACTTTCCATTTTGGGGAAGAAAAAAAGTGTAACATGTATTTTGCACCATTCCATTTAAGGAAAGTGCAACATGTAAAAAAAACGGAGGAAGTATAAAAAAAACTTTGATACCACTAACCATATGTGTAATCCTTCGATAATATTATAAAGCCTGTTCTCTTTGGCATAAAACAACTGAACTGAACTGAACAGAACTGATTGCAACTGAACTGAACTGAACTGAACTGAATTGAACTAAACTGAGCTGAACTGAATTAAATTATAACTAATAGTAATGATAACTAATCATAGTAGTAATAAGAATTTTCAGATTAATATACAAAGTAGTTGAAATTATTGATAATTTTACTCCATCATCTGTAAGGATGTTATAGGCTAGTTCTATGGTAGGGCCAGACCTAGTTGTTGATACTTCCTATGAATCGTGACTTCTCCTTTTTTAATTAAAAAAAAATTGATCATATTGTGCTAATTTTTTCAACAAAGAAATATACTATTTTTGTAATAATTTTATACCCATATACACGGACCATAAGTCTAATATAATTTTACAAACAAAAGATTTTCATGAGTGTACGACATGATATATTAATAATATGGGAGGTTTTATTTCTTGATGAGTGGTGGATATTTGAAAGTACCGTATAAATGGTACCTTATACTTATAGTATATACACTATATAAACTCAGACTATCTAATGTAACACAAGATCGCCCCATTTCAGGTAATCCTATTACTCAAGGTAGAGAGCAAATATAATCTAGATATCGCCAAAAACAATGACCTAATCTTTGTGATGCACCAAATAATTTCTCGCCACTATCTATACAAGTAGCTATTTTTTATATCAAATCTAGAAACATGTTTATTTGTAGAAATGCATACTAGCTCGGCCACTAAGTTACTTGTCATTACCTGGCAATATTTGGAGTAGTTATTTTGGGATTTTTGGTCATGACCGGTTTTTTTTCCAAGGGTTTTACAGCTCGAACTCCATTTAGTATAGTCCAATCAGAGCATTTAATCAAAAGGCCAAACGAACCAATGACATCTCATGTCTCCTTATTATGTTTCATTATCTTCGTTTGTAGATAAACATATCAACTATGCGACCCCGCAGCGCATGCAACCACAAATTAGGTTCTCCGTTATCAATTACTACTCTATGGAACTACTTATTCCTGTATCCACATCCCAATAGTATCCCATCGTACGTTCCCTTCAAAATAAATGAAATTACAAGTGAAACGAAATTAATTTTGTTTGGACGGTGTCACATCCCGTGATTTTTATTGCGTGTTGCAATATAATCCTTACTTTTTAATTAGTTTATCCCTTTACTTTTTAAGTTAAAGATCATTACTCTCAACTTTTATAAACATATATCAATATAGATCTTGTTCGATTTGTTTTAGTGCAGATAAATATATAATCTTATTGTAACATAGATTGTGTGTTTCTAATTTTATATTATTAGAATGATATGTGTTGGGCTTTTCTGGAATTGAGGTACGTTCCAAAAGTTAAATATGCAATAGCATGAGAGATCAATTGTTGATAAAGGTGAGAAAGACCAGGTACATGGTCAACTCAAAGGAACATAAACCATTTGGGATAAGATTCATGAAATCGAATTCGGAATAAAACTATCGAAAACTTTATTTTGATGCTTGTGCCTATCGAAAATTTTATTCTGATGCTCGTGCCTAATTTAGTTCATCAAAAAAATGAACTAAGATTATTGCTTTTATTGCCTTTAAGATTATTATATTTTAATATATTGAATTTATTAATATATTTAAATCTAAGAAAAAGATTTTTTTTATAAAAAAATATTAATTCCGGTCCAACCGGTCCAAAACCGGACCGGACCGGAATTTTTCCGGTCCGGAACGGGACCGGACCGGAATATTCCGGTCCGGTCCCGGTCCAAAAAAATTTTGGATTCCGGTCCACCGATCCAACCGGTCCGGTCCGGTTTTGGACCGGTGCACACCCCTAACCGCCACCAACCCGCGGAACTTGTTTTCAGTCCATGCTTCCAGGTTGCACCCCTGACATATTTTTGCTCTGCAACCGCATGTCCATGCATTAACTGAGTCATCCATCTTCGAGAACCATACATACTACCTCCAAAGACTTGCAGCCACGCCCTATAGCACAGCTCTGCACCCTACGTGCTCCAGCAAGCCAACCATGGGGTCCACCATTGTATGCGCGTTCTCCCAGCCGAACCGTGGACTCTGATACCATTTGTACGTAGGGCCCACGACTTAGCTAGCACGGATTTGTTTTTGGGCACCTTCCCAAAAGGCCTCATACTAATGTAGTTGGTGAACTCTTATAAACTAGGTAACTCCTTCTTATCTCTACGATATGGGACTTGGGATGTATACCCAACATTTATGATATAGAGTCTAAGAGAATTTTTGTCTCTAGAGATGTAATATTTAAGGAATTAAGGAATTTTTCCTTGTAAGATGAAAAGAAATGAACCTAGAAGGATACATAGTGCTCCTTTGATTTCCATTTCGGCTAATGAGGGGAGAAGAGGGAGATCAAAGAGAACACACACCCTTTGCTAACATTGGTGAATTGAAGGATGAGCATGACACTATGAATGCAGACATGAGAGATGTAGAGAATGAAGGAATTTCAAATGAAAAAGTTGGTATGGATGGTGGTGCACCAGATAGAACTGGTTTAACATAATGTTGAGCCTATACAACAAGACACAGTGTAATATCCCAAAAATCCAAGCTTGATTAACATTAATAATTAGCTTAACATTTATACCAATCTACTCTCCTTGTACCAATCACTATTTTCTTATACCAATCTACCAGTTTCAAGGAGCAACTCACCTCGTACTTTTTTCGAAAGCTTAGAGGTGTTCATGAAAATATATATGGAATACTTTGTAACAATTCATTAGAAACATAAGTTTTACAGAATACTTTATAGCAATCCATTAGAAACAAATTGCAAAGATAATGATATATTTAGTATTAATTAAGTCCTTAAAACCCGGTGACTGGAATTTCACCAGTTCATTGGGAAGGGGAAAGGTCTCTTACTCTCCTCCATTCCTCTATGAATCTTGATCAATTCGCAGGCATTGTCAGTTTGTCACGCTTTGTCTCCTTACAACTTCCAATATTTCTTTGTATATTTTGTCCTTAATTATATATATGCTGAATATGCATATATAAGTATAAAACTTAGCCATTTCTAACTCAATGCAATGTCAATGGTACATCAAGTAGAAGTTGTTGGAGTTTTTAGTAGAAACTCTAAGTTTGCTTCAAAAGAATATGAAGAGTCCTTTTTATCTTTTGTCCCACATTGAAAGAATATAAGGGAAGAGTAATGTTTATAACCATTACTCTTTCTCTACCCTTTGAGTTGAGTAGCAATGAGGCTTTTAGTGGGTTTGTGGTGATGTGTGGTTACCACACGTGCGCCGCCGCTCGCCCGATCCGGGCCAGGGCCATGGGCCTTAGGCCTTGGGCCTTGGGCCTTGGGCCTTGGGCTTAGGGGAATAAACTTAACTATCTTTTTGGGTCAAAAATCTGTCAGCATTTAATGACCGTTTTTATCAGTCTTAAGTTACCGTTTTTCCCCTAATCTCTCTCTTAATGCCGTTTTTTCACTAATCTCTCTCCTGATTTACTGCCAATTAAATCCTCATTAATTGACGGTTTTTCCCACGATTTCAGCCATATTCTGATCTCGTTTGGTTTTCCTCTCCCTATATATTACAATGTTATGGGATTCTCTGAGGACACAAAAAAACACACGATTACATCTTCGCTCTTTCTTTCTCCTCCATTATTCTGGGCAATATTCAAGATCGTTCTCAATCTGCTTTTCTGTCAACACCGGAAACGCAGAAATCGTGTAACCCTGGAGGTTGATTGATGTGAGTCCGTGTGTTATTGCGGGGCAGATTCAAATTTAGGGCAGTGATCTTCTCACGCCACGGTTGTCAGTTAGGTGTATCAAATTAGTTACCAGTTTACGTTCTTACATTCTAAAGTTGAATTTCATTTTATCTGTTTTACGGAACTATGGCTGGTGAAATTCCCGATGATAATGTGCGTATTTTTAATGATGTCCCTATTACCAATCCCTTTGTCCCTGATATGTCTAAGTTAGAACCATTTGATGGGAAAAATTATAAGATGTGGTCTGATAAGATGGAATTTTTCTTGGGTCAAATTGGGGTAGATTATTGTTTGTCTGCTGTTGCTGCTCCTGAAAATTCTGTTAGGGATTTTGTGAAAGACAATAAGACTTTTTGTGGGATGTTACTGCATTATATGACTTCTGCCCTTTACATGATTTATAGTAAGTCGAAAAATGCTAAGGATATTTGGGATGCTTTGAATGCTAAGTATGGTACTGATGATTTTGGGACTAAGAAATATGCTTGTAGTCGTTGGTTGAAGTTTACTATGTCTGATGATAAACCTGTGCTAGATCAAGTTCATGAGTATGAACATTTGTGTGATGATATTGTGGCTGAGGGTATGACCATTCCTGATATGTTCCAAGCCAACTGTTTACTTGAGAAATTACCTCCTTCCGGGGAAAATTTTGTTCATTCCATGAAACATAGGCAGAAAGACTTTACCCTTCAGGAATTAGTTTCGCACATTAAGATTGAGGAGCAGAGCCGTATCCAAATCAAAGGGAAATCAGTTGATCATTCTTCCTCTTCAGCTAATCTTGTGGAAAATAAAGCTGCTGCAGGTAAAGGACCAAAAGGTAAGGGTCCAAATCAGTTTCATGGTACAAAGCAGAATTATAACAACTTCAAGGGAAAAGGTCAGTTTAAGGGAAGTTGCTTCGCTTGTGGTAAGTATGGGCATGCTGCCAAGGATTGTCGTCAAAGAAAGGAAACTCCAAACAAAGCAAAAGACAACAAAGCTCAAGCCAACCTGAAGACGACATCATTGCTGCTGTGGTGTCTGAGGTCAATCTGGTAAGCAATGTTTCTGAATGGATCGTGGATACTGGTGCAACCCGTCACATCTGCGCCAACAAGGAGATGTTCCAGGACTACAACAAAGTTTCATAAGGAGAATGCGTCTTCATGGGCAACTCAAGCACTGTGAGTGTTCTAGGCAAAGAAAATGTTTTCCTGAAATTAACTTCCGGAAAAATCATTGCTTTGCAGAATGTTTTGCATGTTCCCGACATCCGCATAAACCTCATTTCTGGTTCTCTTTTAAACAAAGCTGGGATCAAGTTAGCTTTTGAATCTGATAAACCTGTATTAACCAGAAATGGTGTTTTTGTGGGTAAAGGCTTTTGTAATGCTGGACTTTTTATTTTGGATGTTGTTATTGATAATAAGAACTCTAATGCTTCTGTTTATATTGCTGAGTCTGTTTCTTTATTGCATTCTAGACTAGATCATGTGAATGTTGCATCTATTAAAAGGCTAAAACAACTTAGTCTTATTCCTGACTTTAACAATACATCTTTTGAGAAATGTGAAATATGTGTAGAAGCTAAGCACCTTAAGAAAGCATTCAACAAAAATGTATCCCGTTCCTCTACTTTATTAGAGTTAGTCCATAGTGACCTAGGTGACTTTAAGAATTACATGAGTAGGGGAGGAAAGAAGTATTATATTACATTTGTTGATGACTTCTCACGTTATACTAAGGTTTATTTATTGAGTTCTAAGTATGAGGCTGAAGAGAAAGTTCTAACTTATAAAGCCGAAGTTGAGAACCAATTGGACCTTAAGATTAAGAGGGTGAGATCAGATAGGGGTGGAGAATATGATGGAGTTTTCCTTAAGAAATTTTGTGAGTCTAATGGGATTATTCATGAGGTTACAGCTCCCTATACACCCAAACAAAATGGAATAGCTGAGTGGAAAAATAGGACTCTTAAGGATATGATGAATGCAATGCTTATTAATTCAGGTATGCCTACTAACATGTGGGGTGAGGCTATTCTTTCTGCTTGCTATGTTCTTAACCGAGTTCCCCAAAAGAAGTTAGACAAGACTCCCTATGAATTGTGGAAAGGCTACAAGCCTAATTTGGGTTACCTCAAAGTGTGGGGGTGTTTGGGCAAGATAGGACTTCCTGACTTTCAAAGGAGTAAGATTGGACCTAAGACTGTAGATGGTATATTTATTGGTTATGCTTCTAACAGTGCTGCATATAGACTCATTCTTAAGGATGCTTCTGGTTTTGGTCCTATTAGAGAGTCAAGGGATGTTGAATTCATTGAGCATGTTTTTCCTATGAAAGTTAGTGTACCATCATGCTTGCCTGCTGCATCTTCTTCTTCCTTGCATCATGACATTGCATCATCTAGTGAGACCTTAGAACCTAGAAGGAGTAAGAGAGCTAGAATTGAGTCTAGTTTTGGACCTGATTTTATTACTACCTTTCTAGCTGAGAAAGAGTGTTTAGATGAGCAAGATGTCAATGCGTTTGTATTGGAAGAGAACCCGAGAACCTATGCTGAGACCATGAGATCTGTAGACTCAAGTTTTTGGTTAGAGGCTATTAACAGTGAAATAGAGTCTATTATGAGTAATAATACTTGGATTTTGTCAGACCTTCCTAGAGGGTGTAAGGCCCTAAGTAGTAGATGAGTCTTTACAAAGAAATGCAAGCCTGATGGGTCTTTAGACAAGTATAAGGCTAGACTTGTAGTTGGAAGGCATCACCAAAAACACGGTTAAGACTTCTTTGATACTTATTCTCCTGTGACTAAGGTAGCCACCATTAGAGCATTAAATGCACTTGCTTATATTCATGATTTGATTGTGCATCAAATGGATGTGAAAACTGCATTTTTGAATGGTGAGTTAAATGAGGAGATCTATATGAAGCAACTTGAAGGATGTGAGGTTCCTGGTCAAGAGGACAAGGTATGCAAGCTTATTAGATCTTTGTATGGTTTAAAACAAGCACCAAAACAATGGTATGATAGATAATTTCATCAAACTATTACTTCAAATGGTTTTTTGGTAAATGATTCCGATGCTTGTGTTTATTCCAAATTTGATGAGATTGGTTGTGTTTTCATATGTCTATATGTGGATGATATGTTAATCTTTGGGACCAATATAGATGTAGTAAATGCAACTAAGAGTTTCCTAAATTCTTGTTTTGAGATGAAGGATTTAGGAGAGGCTGATGTTATTCTTGGAATAAAGATTACTAGAACGTCATATGGGATATCTTTAAATCAATCTCATTATGTTGAGAAAATATTAAAGAAGTTTGATCAATTTGATTGCATTCCCGTGAAAACCCCATATGATTCTAGTATTCATTTGAAAAAGAATAAGGGTGTTAGTATATCGCAAGAACAATATGCAAAAATAATTGGTAGTGTAATGTTCTTGATGAATTATACTAGACCTATTATAGCTTATGCTGTTAGTAGATTGAGCAGGTATACTCACAATCCTAATCGAGAGCATTGGGTTGCCTTGATTAGATTGTTGAAGTATCTAAAAGGCACTATCAATTGGGGTCTGCATTATCAAAGGACACCTTGTGTTCTTGAAGGATTTTGTGATGCCAATTGGGTGTCGGATAATGATGAAATTTAATCTACTAGCGGTTATGTTTTTACTCTTGCTGGTGGAGCTATATCATGGAAATCATCAAAGCAAGCATGTATTGCCAAATCTACAATGGAATCTGAGTTTATTGCTTTAGAATTGGCAGGTCAAGAAGCTGAGTGGATAAGGAGTTTGCTTGCTGATATTCCATTGTGGGGGAAGCCAGCTCGATCAGTTTCTATGCGGTGCGACTCGCAAGCAGCAATTGGGGTAGCGAATAATCAAGCCTATAAAGGAAAGAGAAGGCATATTCGCTTAAGGCATGCCATAGTTAGAAATTTAGTTTAAAATAATGTGTTGTCACTCGACTATGTAAAGTCAGAGAGGAATATTGATGATCCTCTCACCAAAGGCCTTTGTAGAAAAATGGTGCTGGAGTCAGCACAAGGAATGGGTTTAAAGCCTATTGTGGAGTGAATTGTGATAGATACCCTTCTTAGGAATTCCTAAGTTCAAAGGGTCAAACGAAATCACAAAAGAACTCAAGTTATTGTATACTACTACCATTCCTATTAATAAAAGTGATGTAGTATTTTGTTTTAACCTACTGTTATATGTGTAAGGTTGAGCATAGAGCTCTTAATAAGTTCATAGCCTTACTTAAGGTGGTTTGTGACAGTACAAACTTGATGAACTTACCTATGTGAATGTGGGGGTTACGCCCAATCCCCTATGAGAGTCAGAAGGCTTTGGCTCTCTAGAGCATTCATGAGAATCTAGGATAATTGTGGGGCACCTATATTGCAATTGCGAGAACGTTTCTTGATTTGAAAAAGGTTGAGTGCACAACTATGCTTTGCTAACCTCGTGAAAGGTTCAAAGAGAAATCTACCTATTACGATAGTTTAGACATTTTTGTATGCACAAAGTGTCAATTCAAGTCCATAAGACATTGATACTTCAAAATCTAGTATCTATTGCCCAGATCATCTTTTTTCACCCTCGCTTCTTTCTCGTTTTCTTCTTTTGAATCATTTTGGGGGATTGTTGGAGTTTTTAGTAGAAACTCTAAGTTTGCTTCAAAAGAATATGAAGATTCCTTTTTATCTTTTGTCCCACATTGAAAGAATATAAGAAAAGAGTAAGGTTTATAACCATTACTCTTTCTCTACCCTTTGAGTTGAGTAGCAATGAGGCTTTTAGTGGGTTTGTGGTGATGTGTGGTCACCACACGCGCCGCCGTCCGCCCTGGCTCGGGGACCAGGGGCCATGGGCCTTGGGTCTTGGGCTTTGGGCTTTGGGCTTAACTTAACTATCTTTTGGGTCAAAAATATGTCGCATTTAATGACCGTTTTTTTCGCCTTAAGTTACCGTTTTTCCCCTAATCTCTCTCTTAATGCCGTTTTTCCCTAATCTCTCTCCTGATTTACTGCCATTAATTGACGGGTTTTCCCACGATTTCAGCCATATTCTGATCTCGTTTGGTTTTCCTCTCCCTATATATTACAATGTTATGGGATTCTCTGAGGACACAAAAAAACACACGATTACATCTTCGCTCTTTCTTTCTCCTCCATTATTCGGGGCAATATTCAAGATCGTTCTCAATCCGTCTTTCGTCAACACCGAAACGCAGAATCGTGTAACCCCGGAGGTCGATTGATGTGAGTCCGTGTGTTATTGCGGGGCGCATTCAAATTTAGGGCGTTGATCTTCTCACGCCACGGTTGTCGGCTAATGTATCAAATTAGTTACCGCTTACGTTCTTACATTCTAAAGTTGAATTTCATTTTATCTGTTTTACGGAACTATGGCTGGTGAAATTCCCGATGATAATGTGCGAATTTTTAATGATGTCCCTATTACCAATCCCTTTGTCCCTGATATGTCTAAGTTAGAACCATTTGATGGGAAAAATTATAAGATGTGGTCTGATAAGATGGAATTTTTCTTGGGTCAAATTGGGGTAGATTATTGCTTGTCCCGTCGTCGTCGCTCCCGAAAATTTCGTTAGGGATTTTGTGAAAGACAATAAGACTTTTTGTGGGATGTTACCGCATTATATGACTTCGCCCTTTACATGATTTATAGTAAGTCGAAAAATGCTAAGGATATTTGGGATGCTTTGAATGCTAAGTATGGTACTGATGATTTTGGGACTAAGAAATATGCTTGTAGTCGTTGGTTGAAGTTTACTATGTCTGATCATAAACCTGTGCTAGATCAAGTTCATGAGTATGAACATTTGTGTGTTGATATTGTGGCTGAGGGTATGGCCAT
Source organism: Beta corolliflora (assembly GCA_947648045.1). Lineage (NCBI taxonomy): Eukaryota > Viridiplantae > Streptophyta > Magnoliopsida > Caryophyllales > Amaranthaceae > Beta > Beta corolliflora. The sequence goes on from CANSZD010003856.1 coordinate 83,410, forward strand.
TCCTGATATATTCCAAGCCAACTGTTTACTTGAGAAATTACCTCCTTCCCCGGGAAAATTTTGTTCATTCCTTGAAACATAGGCGTAAAGACTTTACCCTTCGAGAATTAGTTTCCCACATTAAGATTGAGGAGTAGAACCGTATCCAAATCAAAGGGAAATCGCTAATCATTCTTCCTCTCTCGCTAATCTTGTGGAAAATAAAGTCTGCAGCAGTAAAAGAAAAAAAGGTAAGGGTCCAAATCAGTTTAATTTCATGGTACAAAGCATAATTATAACAACTTCAAGGGAAAAGGTCAGTTTAAGGGAAGTTGCTTTGTTTGTGGTAAGTATGGGCATGCTGCCAAGGATTGCCGTCAAAGAAAGGAAGCTCCAAATAAAGCAAAAGACAACAAAGCTCAAGCCAACCTTGCTGAAGACGACATCATTGCTGCTGTGGTGTCTGAGGTCTATCTGGCAAGCAATGTTTCTGAATGGATTGTGGATACTGGTGCAACCCGTCACATCTACGCCAACAAGGAGATGTTCCAGGACTACAACAAAGTTTCAGAAGGAGAATGCGTCTTCATGGGCAACTCAAGCACTGTGAGTGTTCTAGGCAAAGGAAAGGTTTTCCTGAAATTAACTTCCGGGAAAACCATTGCTTTGCAGAATGTTTTGCATGTTCCCGACATCCGCATAAGCCTCATTTATGGTTCTCTTTTAAACAAAGCTGGGATCAACTTAGCTTTTGAATCTGATAAACTTGTATTAACCAGAAATGGTGTTTTTGTGGGTAAAGGCTTTTGTAATGCTGGACTTTTTGTTTTGGATGTTGTTATTGATAATAAGAACTCTAACGCTTCCGTTTATATTACTGAGTCTGTTTCTTTATGGCATTCTAGACTAGGTCATGTGAATGTTGCATCTATTAAAAGGCTAAAACAACTTAGTCTTATTCCTGACTTTAGCAATACATCTTTTGAGAAATGTGAAGTATGTGTAGAAGCTAAGCACCCTAAGATAGCATTCAACAAAAATGTATCTCGTTCCTCTACTTTATTAGAGTTAGTCCATAGTGACTTAGGTGACTCTAAGAATTCCATGAGTAGGGGAGCAAAGAAGTATTATATTACATTTGTTGATGACTTCTCACGTTATACTAAGGTTTATTTATTGAGTTCTAAGGATGAGGCTGAAGAGAAATTTCTAATTTATAAGGCAGAAGTTGAGAACCAATTGGACCTTAAGATTAAGAGGGTGAGATCAGATAGGGGTGGCGAATATGATGGAGTTTCCCTTAAGAAATTTTGTGAGTCTAATGGGATTATTCATGAGGTTACAACTCCCTATACACCCTAACAAAATGGAATAGCTGAGCGGAAAAATAGGACTCTTAAGGATATGATGAATGCAATGCTTATTAGTTCAGGTATGCCTACTAACATGTGGGGTGAGGCTTTTCTTTCTTGCTTGCTATGTTCTTAACCGAGTTCCCCATAAGAAGTTAGACAAGACTCCCTATGAATTGTGAAAAGGCTACAAGCCTAATTTGGGTTACCTCAAAGTGTGGGGGTGTTTGGACAAGATAGGACTTACTGACTTTCAAAGGAGTAAGATTGGACCTAAGACTGTAGATGGTATATTTATTGGTTATGCATCCTGACAAAACGTCATCCTACATTCAAACTTAGGTTGACGTTGACAAAACGTTAGTCTATACTCAGCTCCACGTCGACATCAACACGTGTCACTCTCAAGCTACGGAACAGAATCGAGGACTTAGTTTATTTTTAATATAAACTATCTACATAGATTGTACTCAATACATTTATTGAAATATAATTTCTTTGTTACTTTGTTTCTTGTCTTATATTTATTTTGACTCGAAATTTGTGTATACACCTAGTAATCAAAACGCTTATAGACTTTATTGTAGGGCCCATGAGTCCATCTACAACTCCACCATTAGTATGATAATGTCCGCTTTGGGCCTAGCCCGCATAGATTTGTTTTTGGGCTCCTTCCCAACAGGAGCCTCCCCTCCAGCGATAATCCGTCTAATCATCTTATACCGCCGCCAACCCGCGGAACTTGTTTTCAGCCCATGCTTCCAGGTTGCACCCCTGACATAATTTTGCTCTACAACTGCATGTCCATGCATTAACTGAGTCATCCATCTTCGAGAACCATATATAATACCACCAAAGACTTGCAGCCACGCCCTATAGCACAGCCTTCCGCACCCCCGCGTTCTCCAAAGAAGCCAATCATGGGGTCCACCATTGTATGCGCGTTCCCCACCGAACCGTGGACTCGATACCATTTATAGGGCCCACGAGTCCACCTACAACTCCACCATTTGTATGATATTGTCCGCTTTGGGCTTAGCTAGCACGGATTTGTTTTTGGGCACCTTCCCAAAAGGCCTCATACTAATGTAGATGGTGAACTCTTATAAACTAGGTAACTCCTTATCTCTCCGATATGGGACTTGGGATGTATACCCAACATTTATGATATAGAGTCCAAGAGATTTTTTGTCTCTAGAGATGTAATATTTAAGGAAGGAATTTTTCCTTGTAAGATGAAAAGAAATGAACCTAGAAGGATACATAGTGCTCCTTTGATTTCCATTTCGGCTAATGAGGGAGAAGAGGGAGATCAAAGAGAACACACACCCTTTGCTAACATTGGTGAATTGAAGGATGAGCATGACACTATGAATGCGAGACATGAGAGATGTAGAGAATGAAGGAATTTCAAATGAAGAAGTTGGTATGGAAGGTGGTGCACCGAGATAGAAGTGGCTCAACACAATGTCGAGCCTATGCATCAAGACACAAAGTGTAATATCCCGAAAATCCAAGCTTCGATTAACATTAATAATTAGCTTAACATTTATACCAATCTACTCTCCTTGTACCAATCACTATTTTCTTATACCAATTTACCAGTTTCAAGGAGCAAGTCACCTTGTACTTTTTTCGAAAGCTTAGAGGTGTTCATGAAAATATATATGGAATACTTTGTAACAATTCATTAGAAACATAAGTTTTACAGAATACTTCATAATAATCCATTAGAAACAAATTGCAAAGATAATGATATTTTTAGTATTAATTAAGTCCTTAAAACCCTAAGTGACTAGAATTTCAAAGTAGTTTATTGGGAAGGGGAAAGATCTCTTACTCTCTTCCATTGTTCTATGAATCTTGATCAATTCGCATGCATTGTCGCTTGTCACACTTTGTCTCCTTACAACTTCCGATATTTCTTTGTATCTTTTGTCCTTAATTATATATATGCTGAATATGCATATATAAGTATATAACTTAGCCATTTCTAACTCAATGCAATGTCAATAGCACATCAAGTAGAAGCAACCAATCTTAAAGAACAAAATATTTTTCAAAATGTTATTGATGATGATCATGATAGTAGTAATGATCATATTATAGACTGTATAATGAATTCTTTCATGCATACTTGGATCTCTGAGAATCTTGGTAATCATAATCAGTGGCGGATTTAGAGCATGTACAATGGGATGATTTTTGGTTGGTCTAGCAAAAAGTAAAGCTAGCTTTACTTAGTTTTATTGTTGGGGCAATCGACCCTTGGAGTTGGTTGGTCTAGAGTTCCGGACTAGCAAAGTGTAATACTCGTATTTTTATTAACTTATTATTCATAATTTTAAAAAGGTTTTATTTACTAAAAAGACTTATTATTTAGTAGAAAAGTTTTTAAAGTAGCCTTTTATATTAAAGTATGGGTATTTTAAATAAATCCTAGCCCAAATTAAATGTTGGGCCTAAGTCTACTAGTTTTTAAATCCAAGTGTTTTGTTTAAATTAAAAATATTTTAAAAAGGAAAATTCAAAAAGGATTTACAAAAGATTTACCAAAAAAAAAAAAAATTCTTTAAAACTTTGATTTGGTGCAAACTCACGCCGGTGAGTTTATATCCAAATTGGTTACTTTACATTTTTTTTTATCTTTTGGTTAATTTAAGCATCTAGACTATTTATCTTATGGAATATTCCCCTATTCTAGCTATATGATCATAAAGAAATAGTGTATCTTAGCTAAAATTAATTATCTTTTCTCAAAAACCCATCTTTTAGTTCCAAGTCCTAGTATGACTCTACTTGTCCAAATTAGTATAAATAGGGGTCTCCACCCATCATATTCTTCACACCAAATTTGAAAAATAAATATCTTTTCTCAAGTTTAAACTCTCTCTCCCTCTTAGCCTACCTTCTCTATTCTCCCTAGTAGTTATTAATTTTCAAGGTGCGTGTATATGTAGATCTTTAAATATTATTTGGCACATTTAGTATCATGTTTCTAAGGTTGTATTTTGGATTGATATGCATGTTCCATATGAGTTCAATTATAAACGCTATGAGTTTTCATGAGCTAGTATGTTAAATATTGTATGAAATTCTATGAGCATATTATTAGTTTATATTTAATGTTTAATCTGGAACTTTAGAACTTGTTAATTGACATTATAGTCATGCGGTGAGTTAGCGGTGTTATTATTCTAAGATCATGTTTCACCTTGTCAAAGTAATATTCCACCATGTTGTCAAAATATCTTAATCATGATTTATAAAACTATCGTCATCATGCTATCTGTGATCTCTCAAAAATCATCACTATGCTTATCTTGCGTCAGGTTTCATAGGGTTATTGCATAATCAATATTAATATCCTTGTTATTTTCGTATGATTAGTATACTTCACCATTATTCTTAATATTTTTCGAGTTGTATTATTAAGCAAGATTTTATTTATGCCTTTACATGGCTAAGTTTATAAGTGTTATTATTCTTTTTAAAGAAGGATTATTCCCAAAAGATTTTTATTAGATATATGATCTTTTATGATCGCAATTAAAGAGGCAACGGCTTGTTATTTATTAGCAAGAACGGTAGCTATTATTTATTTATCCGAGCAACGGCTTGTTATTTATTAGCAAGAACGGTAGCCATTATATTATTTACCCATGTACTTTTGTATAAGTCATGTGGACAAGGTAGTTCCCCTCGTAATAGACTCGAGAAGGAATACTAAACTTGGGGGGTGTGCACACTTTAGGAAAGGTACCTAGGCAAGGAAAAAGAATTTTTATCAAGGTTATATACTTTATATTATACAAGTATTATCAAGTATCCAGAAAGGTTTTTCGAAATTAAATATTTCAAATGTTAAATTAAATAAAGTGTTTAATATTCCGCATATACATGTACTCAGTATTTTTACTGACACGCGTTTTGTTTGTTTTGTTTTATGGCTTTGTCCCTGTGATGACCCTATTTTGGCGAGCAGAATTTACAGGTTGATATGATGCATACTTCATATGGGGGAGCTAGTGAGGAAACATAACTAGTCAAGGAGTTGTTATTTTATTTTCTTTATTTTTATTATTGTCGTCATAGTTGTACAATAAAGTTTATATATATTAATAAAGAGGAGTTATTTAAGTTATTTTCGTTGCATTAGTTTCAAGTTCAGCTTAGTAGTTAGTATTAAAGCCTTTAACGTTATCACGTGGCGTAATACTCTCAAGTTTCTCAAAGAGTTTTATATTAAAATATGTTTTTAGAAAGAGAGAAATTTGGGGGTGTTACAAGCAAAGACTCGGATGGTGTGCATAAGACTAGTAATATCTCGCCGCACGGGAAGAAAAGCTGGGCAATTAATTTTTTTTTTAATTCCAAACGCTGGGTTTAAGCAAAGGGAGAGGCAGATAAAGGTGGATAAACACAAAAGCGCAGTGTTTCACGTTGAATTGAGGCGCCTTTTGACATATTTGCTCGCCGCAGGTCCGACGCGCGTTGGGAGCCCACCGAGCAAGAAATCCGCCGCCGCCACGCCATCCAAGGAGTACAGTCCTTCCCTCCCCTTTTTTGCTGTAGTTTCAAACAATAATTTGTAACGTCACAAAGTTTTGTAACGTTAAAAAAAAATTACATTAACGGCTATAAAATAATTTTATCTATAAATTGAGCCCAAATTATATATATTTTACCAAACTTCTTCCTAACTTCTTTTTGTTCTAATTACTCTCTCCTACCTAATATTACTTAAACTAAGCCAATATTATGGATTTAAATAATGTAATGTGTTCGTTGTTTTTAATTATATGTCAAGTTAACGTAATTTAATTTAACGTAAGCTAATTAGCACATAGTTACTATAATGTCAAGTTAACGGTAATTTAATTTAACGTAACTTTTTTTACCGTAAAAATTAACATTGGGTAGGAGAGAGAGTATATGGCGGGGTATGGTAAAAGTAGGAGAGAGAAATAGAAAAACCAAGCAAGACTAACCAAACCATTGGTGGGAGTTTAGTGGGATGTGAGGTGTAAGAAAGAGGGAAGGAGAGAGAATGACAAAAACTTAAAGACTAACTAAGACCAACCCAACCATTGTACATGCTCTTAGAGGGGGTCATTGGGGTACCGCAGCACTCGAAGCAAAAAAAAAAAATGAGACCGTTTGGCTTTTGTGTGACAACATCCCGTGAGTTAGCGTGTCGCCTTAGTTTTTGCCAAAAATCAAAGGCCGAGTTTTCGTTTATTACTTTGGAAAAATTGACAAAAGCAGCCCAACTATGGCCACCCTTCCATAATAAATACCAACTTTCGATTATTCCACACCGGCCCAACTTTAAGGGATCTTTTACAAAAATAATCCAAGTGGAAGGGTGACCCGCTTAGCCCGAAACAAAAAAAAAAAATTTAAACCCATCTCCTTCCTCCTTTTTTCGCTTTTTCTCTCTCCTTCCCCTCGCCACCAAATCCTCTTCCCCGACCCCCTCCCCGCCACCCCACAACCCCAGCCCCCCTCCTCTTCCCTCCCGCACCCACCGTCTTCATCTCACGGCACCATAACTTCATTAATTTCCGATCCCGAGCCAACCGAGGCCCTGGGTCAACCTCGACTGAGCATACAATTACAAAAAAAAACAAAATACAAACTTAAATCACTATGAATTTACAGAGCTATATCAAACAATGTTCAAATGGAATCACAATAATAACAAATAAATAAACAAAAAAAGCAATAAAATTGAATCAAAGAAGCAAGCAACAAAGCTCCATTAATGGAAACTTCGAGAGTTTTTTTTAAAAAATTTCAACGTAGAGAGATTATAGGAGGAGAGAGAAGAGATCGAAGAAATTGAAAAAGAGGCTTTTAGAGGAGAGAGAAAATCGAAAATGGAGAAAAATTAGCAGCACAGATCATTGGAGAGAAAAGACAGAGAGGAGAGAGAAGATGTAGCAGAGAGAAGTTCCGTGACTACAACGATACTACGTGTACCAAATAATAATTATGGAGTATAAAAATGAAAATGGAGTTTATTTTTTAGGGAGTAAAAAGAGGGAAAAAGAGCTAATGATTGGTTAACCCTGGAGTATTAGAGGGGGTGGAGGAGTTTCGATGATGGGGGAGGGAGTGACAAGGCGGGGAGAGGGTAGTAAGGGTGGTGGTTTCAAAGGTTTACCCGTTGTAGTAGGTTAAGTGACCCGCTAGGACCATTAATGTAAAGCACCCTTCAAAGTTGGTAACGGTGTGAAATAATCGAAAGTTGGGATCTTTTATGGAAGGGTGGTCATAGTTGGGTCCGCTCTTGTCAACTTTTCCTACTTCCTCCGTAACAAAAAAAATACAACATTTGCCATTTTGGGACGTAACAAAATAAATGCAACAATTTTCATTCTTTCCATTTTAGGTAAGTTTTTGTGTATGAAATTATCAAAATACCCCTACTTATGAAGATAAAAACATCATTAAACTAAACCTAATATTCATTAACAACTTAACTTAAAATCATCAACATTAATTATATCACCCTATTTTAACATAATCAACTTTTCTTCACCGCCGACCTCACTAGCCACCAACCACCAACCATTCATCTCCTACCGACCTCACCACCAACCAACTGCCACAACACCCACCGCCTACCTCACCATCTTCCGCCGATCTCACCGCCAACCGATTTCCACCACCACAACCACCAAATCGACCACCACAAGCATTTAAACATGGAGGCCGAAATTCTTTCGTGTTCGACTGTGGATCTAGTTCAAACTCACCGCCTATCTCCATTCTTGTTCGACCGTGGATCTGGGTTCGAACTCACCACGGAACTTCTAGATCTGGTTCGACTGTGAGTCGTGGCTGTCCAGTGGTTGTGTGCTGAGTGAAGAAAAAAGAAGAGGGGAGCGCAGGTGAATTTTCTGGGTTTGATTTCGATCGCTTTTCTGGGTTTGATTTCGATCGATTTTCTGGGTTTAATTTCGTTCGATTTTCTGGGTTTTATTTCGTTCGAATTATCTGGGTTTGATTTCGTTCAATTTTCTGGGTTTGATTTCAATCGATTTGGGGTTTGAATTGGGTTTGTGAAGGTGGGTTTGATTTCGATCGATTTGGGTTTGATTTCGTTCGATTTCTGGGTTTGATTTGGGGTTGTGAAGGTGGTTGTTGCGGTGGTAGTGGTGAAAATGGTAGTTGCGTTGGCGATGATGAAGGTGGTGGTTGCGGTAGCAGAATGTGGTTGTGGTGACTGGTGAAGGTGGTCCGATGGTGGTCGCTTTTACCCACTTTCTCTCTCCTCACAAGCCTAATCATACCACTAATACTCTAACCAAACCCCTAATACTCTAACCAAATCCCTAATACTCCATTAAGAAAAACTCCCTAGGAGTCCGTGTCGAGAGGAAATGTTGCAATAATAATATTGTTACGGAGGAAGTATTACTTTTTGTAAACTGGGAGAATACTCCCCTTGGGAGGCTTAGTATATTATGCACAAATATATATATATATATATATATATATATATATATATATATATATATATATATATATATATATATATATATATATATAGTACATAAAACCTACTTGCCATAATTAAACTACTTTACATAAGTACATAATACTAAATAAGAATACTAAATATATTGACATATATTTACACTAATACACCCCCACAGTTGGAGCAGGAGGAGGACGGATGCTCAAACCGGATCGAAAAATCCGTAAATAAGGGTCGAGGGAGACCCTTGGTGAAAATATCGGCAACCGTGAAGAAGAAGGAACATGAAGAGCACGAATATGACCAAGAGCCACCTTCTCACGAACAAAATGAATGTCCATCTCCACATGCTTAGTGCGTTGATGTTGTACTGGGTTATGAGACATATAAACGGCACTAATATTATCACAGTACACCACTGTAGCTCGCTTCAATGGACAATGAAGCTCAAGCAAGAGATTACGAATCGATGCCGTTTCAAAGAACAACATTAGCCACACCTCGATACTCGGCCTCCGCACTAGACCGGGACAACGTAGCTTGCCGCTTCGAGGACCAGAAATAAGATTATCACCAAGAAACACACAAGAACCCGAGGAAGAGCGGCGAGAATCAGACACCACCCGGCCAAAGATCCGTGTAGGATACAAGGCCCGTAGCGAGAGTCGAGGATAAGTGCATGCCATAGTCATGAGTGCCCTTAAGATATCGAAGGATACGCTTAAGAGCATGAAAATATCTGGGCGAGTGAAGGTAAGATACTGAAGAGCGCCCGTAAGCTGACGATAAAGAGTAGGATCGTCAAGAGGCTTGCCACTAGAAGCACTGAGCTTGGACTTAGTATCAACAGGAGTAGCAGCAGACTTACAAGAAGACAAATCAGCACGAGCAAGGATCTCCATAGCATATTTTCGCTTGCACAGGAACATACTATCCTTGGTACGGGAGACAGAAATACCAAGGAAATAAGATAAAGGACCAAGATCCTTCATGGCGAACTCGTAACTAAGGAGAGCAATGATACGGGTCCGGAGAGCATCCGACGAGTAAGTAAGGATGATGTCATCAACATAAAGGAGAAGATAAGCAGTATCGGAACCCCGTCTGAAAATAAATAGAGATGTATCACACTTGCTGTTCTGAAAACCCAAAGAGAGAATGTAAGTCGCAAAACGCTGATACCAAGCCCGAGGAGCCTGTTTTAGACCATAAAGAGACTTCCGAAGAAGACACACATGCTTAGGTTTGTCAGGATGAACAAAACCGGGAGGCCGGTACATGTAAACCGTCTCCGAAGATCACCATGAAGAAAAGCATTCTTCACATCCAACTCGATGAATAGACCATTGCCTAGAAAACACCAAACTCAACACAAGATCTAATCATAGTAGGGCGCACCACCGGACTAAATGTCTCACCACAATCTACCCCAACCTCCTGACTTTTACCATTAGCCACTAAACGGGCCTTATATCGTTCAAAAGTACCATCTGATTTTTCCTTGTGAGTAAAAACCCATAAGCAACGAACAATATTAGCACCCGAAGGGCGCAGAACCAAATCCCAAGTATGAGTGTCAATCATAGCATTATATTCATCACACATGGCGTTATACCAGTTAGGATCATCAATAGCACTCAAATGAGAACGAGGAAGAGGGAAATTTGAGGAGGGGAGGAAGTAACTAGAGCCAAGCTAGCATACTTACAATCGGGCTTGAAAATACCGGATTGGGAACGAGTCCTCATAGAATGGACCGGGCCGAGTAGGCCGATCATGAGACAAGGGAGAAGTGGGAGGCGAAAATGGGTTGGAGTCAGCGTCAATGGGCCCAGACGCGGGTCCAGAAGACTGGGGCTGCTGAACCGGAGAGGTGGGAGGAGTGGGAGTCGGATGGGCTTGGGCCACTGAAGGGGCAGCAAGACTGGATGGTCCGGGCGCGGACACCCACACAAAGAAGAGAGGAGGGGCCACGTGTTGGGCTCCGCCGAGCGCACCTTAAGAGGAGAGAGGGGATTTTGGGCCACCGTGGATTGAGAAGACCGAAGAGAGGGAGGGGGGAATTGGACTCAAAAATGTAATCCAAAACTCATAGTCGAAGGATTAGGAATGTATTTAGAGGAATAAGGAAACGTAAATTCGCCAAAAATTACATGACGCGAAATAATGACTTTATTAGTCTCAAGATTAAGACATCGATATCCTCTATGGGAAAGGGGATAACCAAGAAAAATGCACGGAGTAGAACGAGGACTCAATTTATGTGGAGAAGTAGAAGAAAGATTAGGATAACAAAGACACCCAAATGTGCGAATACGATCATATGAAGGTGCTTTATTAAAAAGAATGTGCATTGGAGTGAGGTTATCAAGAAGACGAGTAGGACGGATATTAAGCAAATACGCCGCCATATGAAGAGATTCAACACAATACGAAGGGGGAGGGAGGCATGATATAAGAGAGAACGACAAATATTATTAATAGTCCTAATCATACGTTCCGCTTTGCCATTTTGAGGAGACGTGTTAGGACATGAATGTCGCCAAACCATGCCATGGGTGAGAGAAAACAAAGTGAAAGGATCATTATCATACTCACGACCATTATCACAATGTAAAGCCTTAATAAAAATGCCAAATTGAGTTTTGACATAAGAATGGAAGCGCACAAAAAAGTAGGGAAAACATCCGATTTATTTTTGAGAGGAAAAACCCACAAATAATGAGAGTAATCATCCGTAAAAGTAAATAATAACGAAATCCGTAATGACTACAAAGAGGATAAGTAAATAAATCAAGATGAATAATATCAAAAGGAGCATAAGTTCTAGTTAAAGAAACAAGAGAAAGGAAGACGACAATGTTTTCCCAATTGACATCCATGACAAATGCACAAAGAGTTCGATTATTACATTTAATGAAATTATTGTTCTTAAGAAAACTAAGAACTTGATCTCCGGGATGACCAAGACGATTGTGCCAAACTTCGAAGAAAGAGCAAAGAAAGGCGGAAGAGGTAGATGATAATGATGTGGATGAGACAGATGGAGGTTGTCCACACTATCGCACTCGGTCAAGATTGTCCCCGCCCCAAGGTCCTTCACGTAAAAACCAAAAAGGGGTCAAATTAAACAGAGACACAATTATCGAAGTGAATTGACGGACCGAGACAAGATTTTTAATGATTTTGGGAGCATAGAGAATATTTTTGAGAGTGAGGGACGGAGTAGAGGTTGAAAAACATCGAGTGCATGAACCTTTAACTTGTATTTTAGAACCATCACCAACCAAAATGTGAGAATTAAAATTTTGCCAATCAACAAGGGATGAAGTAATACCCGTATTGTTCATAAGATGAGATGTAGCACCGGTGTCCATATACCAATTCGAATCCGGAGGTTCAAGAGACAGAGCATGAAGAATGTAGGCAAAGTGAAGTGGGCCGGAAACTACCCGGGGGCAAGCAAGGCCTCGGCGCCGGGCCATTTGAGAAGAAGCTCGGCACAGGGCCCAAGACGCCTTGTTGCTGGCCCGCCTGAGACTTCCACACGCCAGAAGGCTGGGAAGGATATGGGCATGGGGGATAGTACACCGGTTGGGCCTGAGGATAAGCCCAAGGAGAAAAGAAAATTGGCTGGGCCTGAGAATGATTAGTAATGTCACGCCCAAGAGTAGTAGTAGTGTGCCCAGCATTTATTTCCCTTATGTTTCGCCTTTATGCTTTCCATGCCCATGATGTTTACCATAACCAAGTGCGATGAGCACCACCAACGTAAGACTGGGCCGCGCGGGGGATGACTCACGCCGCGCCGCGAGAAGCACCGTGTCGATGGAGGAGCGGGTGTTTCAACCTTCTCACGACTAACCCGATCAAGTTCGACCATAGAAACGGCTTTATCAAATGAAGGAAAAGGACTAGATTGCTGGATTAACGTAGCCACCATACGATAATCAGAATTTAATTTGCCACCTAATTGTAAAACTAACCGTTCCTCAGAAATAGGATGATCAATGACGGCAAGTTGAGTAGAAATGGTCTTGAGAGCTTGGCAATAATCCGTAAGAGAAGAAAATTGAGAGAGATGAATATTACCAAATTGATTCTCAAGATGCACAACACGAGTGCCTTTGTTGTCCTGGAAAATGTTCCGAAGACGTTCCCACGTAGCCATAGCCGTGGACTTGTCATCAAGAATTTTGAGAAGAAGATAGGTGGAAACCGTGCCGTACATCCATTGGCAAACAATAGCATCCAAACGATCCCATAACGCATCATCAACATCCGATGGTCGCTTGATTTTGGGGTCTATATGATCAAGAACATTATAAACCTTTGCCGTATTGCGGAAGAGGGTAGCCCAGGTGGGGTATACCGAACTTTTTCGACATCAAAAATCAAGAGGATCAAGGCCTTGACATTAGTGACAAGCCAATGCCCTGGATGATAGACATGAGTTACCGACGGCGACGGGGGAGATACGGCGTCGTCGGGCATGGTGAAAAAGGAAGAAGAAGGAGATGAGAGTAGGCGAGGATATTAGAGGCCTGATACCATGCAGGGGGTATACTGAACTTTTTCGACATCAAGAATCAAGGGGATCAAGGCCTTGACATTAGTGACAGTCAATGCCGGATGATAGACATGAGTTACCGACGGCGACGGGGGAGATAAGGCGTCGTCGGGCATGGTGAAAAAGGAAGAAGAAGGAGATGAAAGTAGGCGAGGATATTAGAGGCCTGATACCATGTAAACTGAGAGAATACTCCCCTTGGGAGGCTTAGTATATTATGCACAAATATATATATCAGTAGTACATAAAACCTACTTGCCATAATTAAACTACTTTACATAAGTACATAATACTAAATAAGAATACTAAATATATTGACATATATTTACACTAATACTTTTGACTTTCCATCTTTTGCTTTGTCAGAATTTAAATTATTTTTTAATCAAAAAAGTAACCAAACAGCCCAAAATATCAGAGAAGAAAGCGTTGGTTACTTTTGTACTGATCATAATCAAGATCAAGGGATATCTGAAATTTAAAGCTTATCTGAATTGAGAAAGTGAACAGAGAGAAGTGAGAAGGTGATGCGTAATCAAGATCATAATCAAGATCAAGGGATGCCCAACAAGTCTTTAAGCTTTTCCATTCGCCTCGGACAAGACGATGATGTTCCTCATCCTAGGCACCTTTGTTTCAGATATCCCTTTGCTAAAACTTCTCCTAAGAAACACTGCAAAAAGGCAAGTGATCTACATTTCTGACTCTCATCTTTGCTTTTTGCTAAAAAAAAATTATTTGAATTGGTTTTGTTGCTATATATGCAGTGCTACTGCTATGTTTGTGAACAAGTAGCCCCTTGCAAGAAGTGGAATAAGCTAGCAAAAGGGCACTGTCGTGCTACGGATGATGAGATTTGGAAATCAGAAAGGGAGTCCAGGAAGAGAGTTTCTGCAACTAAAATGACTATGGTTTGTAAATTATATACTCATACTGTCCTACATGGCATTTTTTAGAACCAAAGACAACGGTTTCGATTCATAACCTATATGGAAAATTATTCGTGCAAATCTGATTTGTGAAAGAAGATGCAAATTAGTGTGCAATGATTATGGGGTTGTTTAGTTCACCTTAATCTAGATTCTAGATGAAATTATTGTATTATTTGTATACTACCATTCTGTATGAACTTTTCTGTTTCTTCTGAAATTTTCTGAATTTCACATTTGTGTGATGACTTTTTATTTGAACTTTTCTGATTTTGCATAAGTGATTTTCTAATAAGAAAAATTTAACATATTTATATGTGCCAAGTTGATTTCCATAAACAGAAAATATGTAGAAACTAGAGACCAGTAGCCCACTAACATATTTGTATGCGTGTAACTATTACAAATGCAGGCTCATCACAGACTGACTGTCAGTTTTATGCATTATCCTGCTAATCAGACAGTACTAATCAACGGATTTGCTGGTGGTCTGATATGTGATAATAATAGAGACTGGGTTACTGGATTTTCCATGGAGATCCATAATGATATGGGCAGTCGTGATAGCTCGGTTCCGCCTTACATCGCCCTCCTTGAAGGCCTTAAACTAGGGTGGTCACAAGGGTTTCGATTCCTTGACGTTGAGCTGGGTTACCTCTATCATGAAGGGTTCTGGCAAGATTTTGTCAAGGATTCTTCAAGTGGTAAATTTTATAGAGCTTCTCCGAATAATAGGCATCGGGTTTTGTCTGTTCTAGCAGAGGTCGAGAGCTGTCTTAACCAAGATTGGTTCATCAATGTGAAGAATGCTCCATCAATTAAGGAGGAGTCAGGTGCTCTGACAATGGCGATGATGGCTAAGTCTCAGCCGCTTAAGCAAGTTTATAACTTCCCTTCGCACCCTCTTACAACTATGATCAGGGACATGGCTCGGAATTGCGAAACTAGTATGGCTCCCATCTGCAAGATCAATCTGCCTGCAGATGTTCGAGGCGACCTCTTTACGGAGTTGAAGAGTTATGTTGGATTAAATTGAATTTGTTTGGTTCCTGTCAATTATGATGTTGCTATTTTTCCTGATCTTTGAGTTTGAACTAGAAATTGTGTCCAATTTTATTGCTCAAGTGACAGTAGTATTTCCAATGTCCTAGTTTCAATTTCAAAAGTTCTATTCATGTTCAATCTTAAATCAAGTCTGCTGAGATAAGGCACTACGTATTAGTTATGGCCAAGACAGATTTTGAAGGGATGAGATCATGCATTTTGAAGTGATGCCTATTGATTTGAAGTGTCATTACTAATTAGCATTTTCATAATATGATAATTGGTTTTGTTGATGGAATTTATGTGCGGAAGTTTGATGGTTTAAATGTTTTGGAATAAATTTTAATCTTTGATTTGATGATGATAGTGGGAGAGTAGGAAAAGGTTGACTTGATTTCTTGTTGAGAAACATTTTCACTCTATTGCATCTCTTTACAATACAACACAATACATATACTTCCTCCGTTACAAAATAAGTGAAACACTGCCCAAAAATCACATAAATGGAAAAGTGTTTGACTTATTTTGACAGGAAGATATAAAGATGCATATGTCGGTACTTATTTTCACTGACTTACACTATTAGATGTTCTTTTAGATTTTTTTGGTTAACGGGAGGGGGAAATTAGATTACCATAAAAGTTTTACAAGCATGCAAGTTAATTAGGTGGTGGCTAGTGCCTTACATTACCACACAAAAGTAACCGTTCAAAGGTTAAGTCCTCAGTCTAGAATCGAGTTTCACCCAAGGTGGAGATGAAAATTGGAGGACTCCAAACCTTCACTGCTCCCTTCCCTAATCGTTTGCCAAAGCATTAGCTTCCCTTGTTTGTTGTGCATGCTTTAGAGCCTCCTTCACTTGTCCCTCCCGCAACAACTCCCGTAATTTTTGGTGATGTTGAGTATATCTATCTTTAACCTTTGTCTCTCCATTATATTTTCTGTACCACCAACGAATCTGATCGAGATGATCAAGCTTGTTCAGGCCTTTCCTTTTGATCCATTTCATTGCCTCAAGTATGGCTATCATTCAATGCGACAGTCATTGCCGATGTTCTTCTAGATTTTTCTTCTTATTCTTACTTAAGATTTTTGTAGACTAAGATTATTCTAGATTGTTTGTAGACTAGATTTTTCTATTCTACATTCTAGGATATCTTCCTAGCTAGATTTTTCTAGATAAACCTTTCCAACAGTTGTTGCCTCATTTTTGTCTGATAGCTCCAATATTGGTCTGAGTATATACAATAATACAACTTGATATGTTTCTTCTGGCTAAGATTTGTATGTGCAGGCATGCAGCAATTTCCCCGTCCGATTACAATGGTATTACAATTTTGTATTGTCATAACAATGGCCATCTCTTATACGATTTTTGACGTAGACGAGATTTGATTCGGGATCTTAGACCACCGCACAAGATTTTACCAACGTAGATGGTATCCGCTATCTTTTTCAAATCTGAGTACACTTATAAAAACAAAGATTGTATACCCAATTTGGATGAATGTGCTGGGAAAAACTTGTATTTTCCCTCTCTGCATAATTAGGATGGAGATAAAAATTTACGAACAAATATATCAAATGAAACACACAAAAGGCACGAGAATTTTAAGTTACACAAGTAACACAGAAGGAAGGAAAATGTGCATCTCTGCGAGACTTATAGTTTAACCCTTTCCCTATAAAATGATAGTAGGATTACAAGACTTCATCCAAATTAGCCGGATCGATGCCAATATATTTCTTACACTAATAAAAAAAAATCTGAATGCTCACTAATTTGATAAAATAGGAATTTTCTCAAAGTTGCTCATTATAATAGCGACTCACTTTCTCTATAGCAGTACTCTCCCAATACTTGTCGTGGATTGATCAAAACCTCTCTTAAGACCCCCTATTTACAGAGGGAATCAAGACATGGTCAATCCTCTACCATTCTCTATCATGTAATAGTAGATACTAGATACTAGATAGTTCTAATGTAATCAGGTTATTTCTTCTGAGATCGAGTATCCACGATATCTGCTCACAAGTAAGATATATGGAATCCCAGTTGTGTTGGGTACCTTTTATCACTTGTCTCATTGTTATACAGACTTAAAATAATGCATAATTGCATAGGAAGGTGAAACTATGTAGTTCTTTTTTTTTTTATAGGCAGTTGTAGGTTATTGCTGTTTTGTGGTGGGGAACGGTATTTGTATTCCCTAGTTTTACAGAGATTGTCATTGAAATGTAGCTATTAAATAGCAGCTAATTAGTGATAGTGGTACAGGAAATTCCACTTGGCCATGTCTCAATTATGTAGATTGTTTGTTCCCTTTAACTGTTTCATTGATTTAATTACCTCTTCTTTTCGCAAGTAAAGTAGTTATGGTATTTGTTTATGTCAAATTTTGCCTAAGGATCCAGCTCGGTTGGGATGTCGTGATTGGTGGTTTGTTTGGTACATTTCACAAATTTGAATTCCTGATGAGGAAGTTACAATATATGGGAAGTTAATTACAAGGGAATTGGTACCTCTCATCTTGCTTCCTCGTGAGGTTGCTAGGTTCGATTCTCATCGTGGTTTGGAGGAGGCTTTGGGGTAGGTTGTGTTTAGGTGCGCACTTGTGTGAGGAAGCGTTAATATAGGTATACAATTACAAAATTCCCTCATGCAATTCCTAGGAATTTACTAAAATTGTTTGGTTGGCCTTCGAGTGAAATTCCAGAATTTTGAATGACCATGGGGAAACAGGTGATAAATTCCCCACGTTTGTGGGAATTCTAAAGTCTAGAAATTTGAATTCCCATTTTTCTTTATAGATTAACCAAACAACACAGTTTCTTCCCGCATGCAGCGTGACCACTAAGTAATTAGTATCTTATTAGTGTCGGCAAGTATAAAAATGCGAAGATAAGAAAAGAAAGGACGTGTAGATGGTGATGTGGAAGCTATTAATGAAGATGTGTTAAATTTAGAAACAATACGAAACGGGCACAGGTAACCCGAGCAATAGGGAGGAGGGAGAGATTTGGTCCACTTTATATGCGGAGGTTAAATGTTAAAGCCGATTGGTGATAGTAGGAGATGGCACACTTTACGCTATAAAGTCAGGGCGTGCTCATAACTTCTCTAATGTGGGGCAGCTCATGAGTGGGCTTTCAATGGGTTTGAACACCTGCGCGGAGTTTCCTTCAGTCGAGCTAGCTGGAAGGAAGGGTGAAATGATAATCCTCTTAGAAATTTGAACGTCGCCGAGTAAATCCTTATCGATGCGATCGGAATCCGGTTTAGGCGAGCCATGGCGGGCTTTCACGATACCGTGGTAAATTTAAAGTAATGCGAAGCGATGCAGGTAACCCGAACAAGGAGGAGGAGAGATTTGGTCCTTTATAAGCCGAAGGTTCCCTTACTAAAACCAATTGGTGATGGTAGGGTAACCCTACCTTATAAAGTGGAACTTAGTCTCCTCTTTTTCTCCCAATATTTAGGACAACTCTTCTCAGTGGGCTTTATTAGGTTTTGACAAGATGTGTAAAAATCGTAGGCTGACAAAGAGTCCGGAAATGTACTTTTGTTTGTTTTTTCTCTAATTGCTTCCATATTAATAACAATGGTGGAAGTAAATAACTTGAGGGAAAAAAAAACAATGTTCTTTTAATTATAATTAAGATTGAAATGTAAGTAAAAAATTAATAACACCTTTCAAGCCTTAATTCATAACGCTTAACTCCTCCAAATCCGTTTTCAAGCTTTTAATTTGGCCTAATAAGATCATATCACTTTGAAAACCGTAGAGTTGTGAGAAGTTAACAATCCCGAATGATTTCGCCGATATCTTGTTGGCATGCTACTGCATATCTCAGTGTCTTTACACTACGGAAATCACGATTTGCGTCGATTATTTGCGTCGCGCCGGAAACGGCGCCGACGTAAATGGATCATGTGCGTCGGATCCCACTTGAAACTCCGGCCTTTTCAGCAACCCCGAAATTATATAAACATGTTTTTGCGTCGCCTTACACATCACTATGAAACGGCCATGACAAGCCCCCCATGTGCGTCGGACCGAGAACTTTAATGGCCTTAAATACGGTACATTATATTTTATAAAATTGCATGCATGTCATCTGCGTGGACCACACTCACCTCCGATGCGAGATAACCCGATTTGCCTATTTTGCTTACTCAGGCCAACGAAGTTAATAGTAGTTATGCGTGGGACCGCGAACCCGTCAAGCGCGGATGACTCTTCGCCCAACCATTTGCTGTTGCTTGCCCGGACGGTCGACCATTTATATGCTATGAGTCATACTAGAATCGTGGACCACCAAGCCCACATCCGACCTCGAGATGAGTCTTAATAATATGTTTGTTTATCCCTTTATGAGTTAGGCCGAATTCCACGAAACAACTCCATCTCACTCTTCTCTCTGTCTTGCACTCCTCTTACAAGTCGTGGCCGTTAATTCCACACAAATCGTGCGCATCTACTCCGTCTCCCTTCTTGGGCGACGGGCGCCTCTTTCTCTCGCTCGCTCTCTCTCTACTTGCATTCTCTTTATCTCAATGCTCCTCTCTCCTCTCTTGCCGCCTCTTTCTCATTGCTGACGTCGTGGTCGCGCTCCCGCTCGTGGCCGTCACTGGCCCCAGCGGCGCGCTGCTTCTTGCGATCCCTTGTAGGCTAATTGTAGGGGTCTTCCGTCTCCGTGCAATGTATGTTTGATTTTTCAATTTTCTCTCTTTATTTTTTTTACCAATTTTTGTCTTTTTTTAATTTTTTTATTTTTGCTAGATTTTAGATCCCGGAGTTTGTCATTTTATTAGTAGGTGATTGTAGTTCGTAGTTTAAGATTGAATTTTAAGGATTTAATTTTAGGATGTTTGTAGTTTAATTTGTAGTTTTGTAGTTTAAGTTTTAATATTATATTTAGGATGTTTGTAGTTTGTAGTGCTTTCGTGAATTTATATAGTTTGTAATTATCCAAAATACTCTTAATAATTCTACTTTAATCTTAATGTTTGTTTCTAATTTCTAATTTGTTAATGTCTTAATATTAGATAGTTGATGTTTTATGAGTTATGACTTAATCGTTATTTAATTTGTGGATTAGTTAATGCTCTAATGTCGGTTGGCCTTATCCCGTCTTCTACTGTCACTTGGTGCTCCAAGCTCACCTCGTTGTGCTTGTCTTGTTTGCTCCTAGGGAGAGCGAATTACCTCTATTACAGCACATGTTTATTTGTTTTTTTGTCCATAAGTGTTGAATTATGTGATTGGGAAAGTATATGTGAATTGTTTGGTTTTATGATTAGGGAAGCATATGTTGAATTATGCCAAACTTATATGGACACATAGCAATACGGTGGGGGAAATCTAAGGAATGGATTGGTTTTTTTGTTTAATTGCAATGTGTGCATCATTAGCTTAGATACTAGTTCGAGGCTTACTGATTAGGAGTAGAGTCTTGAATAGTCCGATTTGGGGTATCTTTAGGTTTCTTATCTCCTGGGAGTGTGAATGAATGTTTGGTTTTTCGATTCTAAAGAAGATCTAGCTGTTTCCTAAGTGTTCTCTGGTACGTATGTTGATGGTTACCTCTATCTTCACGTATACTTGGGAGCGTGGAAGTCTTCTGGGATTTTTCTTAAAATTGAGAACCGAATGTTCTTTAGTGAATGAGAAACTTCGGATGGATCAGGATTGGAGTGATAAGGACCCGAATGTTCTTGGCATTTGATGAGACACTTTGAATGATGTGATCGATTGTGTTCTTGTTTGGGTATGCATATAGTGTATAAATATGGATCGAGGCTGGATGTATGATATCCAGTTCGGAGAGCATTTCTACAAAGGGTTGATGAATTTATAGGAGTTCGTTAGAACATATTGCAGAATGGGTCAAATTTAGTCTTGTGTCCTTGTTGTAATTGCAATAACTCTAGGGTTATCGTGATGTGGATCAATTAAGGATCATTTGATTGGTGTGGGTTTTAAGAGCAACTATCCGGAATTGACTTAGCATGGAGAGTTTTATGATCGGTATGAGCTCCGCTGTTGTGTGATGATTTGCATATTGATCGCATTGATGATGAGGTTGAGGTTGAGGGGTTGGGAGTTGAGGTTGAGGTTGATGCTCGAAAGGAGATAATGATAATGAGGAATGATAGGGTAGTTGATGAGAGGAATGATAGATTAGATGAGATGTTGACAATTTGGAGGATGGAAGGCCGTCGTCCCCGTATGTATGATAGTATTTTAAGTGCGGCGGATGAACCTGTTCCAGGTGTAAGAATTTGATAAACTTTGGCATCCTCATTGTTCAATATAAGAGATAAACCTTTCCAACAGTTGTTGCCTCATTTTTGTCTGATAGCTCCAATATTGGTCTGAGTATATACAATAATACAACTTGATATGTTTCTTCTGGCTAAGATTTGTATGTGCAGGCATGCAGCAATTTCCCCGTCCGATTACAATGGTATTACAATTTTGTATTGTCATAACCATGGCCATCTCTTATACGAGTTTTGATGTAGACGAGATTTGATTCGAGATCTTAGGTACCACCGCACAAGATTTTACCAACTAAGGTAGATGGTATCCGCTATCTTTTTTCAAATCTGAGTACACTTATAAAACAAAGATTGTATACCCAATTTGGATGAATGTGCTGGGAAAAACTTGTATTTTCCCTCTCTGCATAATTAGGATGGAGATAAAAATTTACGAACAAATATATCAAATGAAACATACAAAAGGCACGAGAATTTTAAGTTACACAAGTAACACAGAAGGAAGGAAAATGTGCGTCTCTACGAGACTAAGACCCTGTTCTTTTGGACTTATTTTCAGCAAAAATAAGTAAAAATAAGTTCAGTTCAGCAAAAATAAGTTCAGTTCAGCAAAAATAAGTAAAAATAAGTTCAGTTCAGCAAAAATAAGTTCAGTTCAGCAAAAATAAGTTTAGTCTTATCTAATGTTGTAATTATTATTTTTGTTTTCAATATTACTATTAATATTGTTATTATTATTAATATTATAATTATAATAACGATGAATTTGTAATGTTTTTTATATTTTTATATTTTTTTTTAATTTTTAATTTTTTTGTATTTTTTTATTTTTTTGTAATTTTTTATTTTTTTATTTTTTGTAATTTTTTATTTTTGTATTTTTGTATTTTATTTTATTTTTTTATTTTAATTTTTTTATTATTTATTATTTAGTATTTATTATTTATTTATTTATTATTATTATTATTATTATTATTATTATTATTATTATTATTATTATTATTATATTGGTTAATTACAGTATATTACTATTACATTTTATTATTTATTATTAATTATTATTATTTATTATTA
Source organism: Beta corolliflora (assembly GCA_947648045.1). Lineage (NCBI taxonomy): Eukaryota > Viridiplantae > Streptophyta > Magnoliopsida > Caryophyllales > Amaranthaceae > Beta > Beta corolliflora. The sequence continues at coordinate 106,133 of CANSZD010003856.1, forward strand.
TTATTTATTTATTATTATTATTATATTGGTTAATTACAGTATATTACTATTACATTTTATTATTTATTATTAATTATTATTATTTATTATTATTATTTATTTATTATTATTATTATTATTTCTATTATTATAATTATTATTATTATTATTTTTCATTATTATTTAATATTTATTATTTATTATTTATTTATTATTATTTATTATTTATTATTATTATTATTTATTATTATTATTTATTATTATTCATTATTTATTATTTATTATTTATTATTTATTATTTATTATTTATTATTTATTATTTATTATTTATTATTTATTATTTATTATTTATTATTTATTATTTATTATTTATTATTTATTATTTATTATTTATTATTTATTATTTATTATTTATTATTTATTATTTATTATTTATTATTAATTACTTATTATTATTACTATTATTATTATTATTTATTTATTTATTATTTATTATTATTATTTATTATTTATTATTTATTATTATTATTTATTTATTATTATTATTTATTAAAATTATTATAATTTATTTATTATTTATTATTTATTATTTATTATCTACAATTTATTATTTATTATTTATTATTTATTATTATTATTTATTTATTATTATTATTTATTATTATTATTATTATTATTATTATTATTATTATTTATTATTTATTATTTATTATTTATTATTTATTATTTATTATTTATTATTTATTATTTATTATTTATTATTTATTATTTATTATTATTATTATTATTTATTATTTATTATTTATTATTATAATTATTATTATTATTTATTTTTTATTATTTATTTTTTATTATTTATTTATTATTATTATTTATTATTATTATTATTTATTTATTATTTATTATTTATTATTTATTATTTATTATTTATTATTTTTTATTATTTATTAAATATTATTAATTATTATTATTATTATTATTTTTTATTTTTTATTTTTTATTTATTATTTATTATTATTATTATTTATTATTATTATTATTATTTATTATTTATTATTTATTATTATTATTTATTATTATTATTATTTATAATTTATTATTTATTATTTGTTATTTGTTATTTATTATTTTATTATTTATTATTTATTATTTATTATTTATTATTTATTATTTATTATTTATTATTTATTATTTAATATTTAATATTTATTATTTATTATTTATTATTTAATATTTATTATTTATTACAGGATTTATTATTTATTATTATTATTTATTTATTATATATTATTATTATTATTTAGCAAAAATAAGTTCAGTTTAGCAAAAATAAGTTCAGTTCAGCAAAAATTAAATAAGTTCAGTTCAGTTCAGCCAAAATAAGTTCAAAAGAACAGGGCCTAATAGTTTAACCCTTTCCCAATAAAATGATGGTAGGATTACAAGACTTCATCCAAATTAGCCGGATGCCAATATATTTCTTACAATAATAAAAAAATCTGGAATGCTCACTAATTTGATAAAATAGGAATTTTCTCAAAGTTGCTCATTTTAATAGCGACTCACTTTCTCTATAGCAGTACTCTCTCAATACTTGTCGTGGATTGATCAAAACTCTCTTAAGACCCCCTTATTTACAGAGGGAATCAAGACATGGTCAATCCTCCTACCATTCTCTATCATGTAATAATAGATACTAGATAGTTCTAATGTAATCAGGTTATTTCTTCTAAAATCGAGTATCCACGATATCTGCTCATAAGTAAGATAGATGGAATCCCAGTTGTGTTGGGTACCTTTTATCACTTGTCTCATTTGTTTCGGTGTTGAAACGGTTGGCGGTCTTGAGAGAAGTCCGCCAAAGATTAGGGTAAACTCCGCTAGTGAATAGCTGTACAAGAAACAAACGTGAACTACCCTCGGGGGGGGATGCGAGGAAACCCCCTCCGACGCTCAAGTCAGCACGTGCCCAAATAGGGTTTAGAGAGAGAAAGTAGAGAGAGAGAGATAAGAATTCTGAGTGTGAGAGAATGTACCTGCAAAATAGTACTAGTGGGGTATTTATAGAAGTACTATTCACCTGACAGGGTGTGTAATCCTTTTACACGTGTACGGTCGAGGTGCTTCTGACAGCTGGAGAGATTCCCTTATTTTGTCTTGTTGGGCGACCGCCAACGTTGTCGGACCTTAGAGCTATAGGCGACATTTATAGAGTTCACGTCCGTTACGGTGTTCGCGGACTTATCACAGGGGTCCGCTAACATACTTGGGTCATACCCATACAACTAGCCCCCCAGCATCATTTGGGGTCTTGTCCGCTAATGATGTTGTTGATGGACACGAATCTTTGTTGCCGTGCTCAATTTTTGAAGAAGTTAATTTGTTGGGTGCCATGTGTCGTCGTAGGGAGTTGAAAAATTTCGAAAAGTTAATGATTACTTTTCCGAAAATCCCGCCCATTACTTTATTAGGGTTTACCGTGTTTTGACACTTGGGGAACTGGAGAGGGAGTTGAGAGGTCTTTCAATCTCAGCTCGTTTATTCGTGCCTTATATTGGAGCAGCTTGTCCTTTCGGGAGTTCTTTATCTTCATTCTCCAAGCTCTCCCTTCTTTTCTCCATTTTTCTCTGACAAAACCTCCATAGCCGAAGCTTGAGTTGCTTAAAAATCACTTTTCCTGTGCTCAAATTACTCCGAAAAGTTACTCAATTTTCTAGTTTTCACTTTCCGGTTTTAGTGTACTGAAGATTTCGTCTTTTCTTGACGAACATTTTCTGGGTTTTGCCCGAGTTTGAAGATTTGTCTTTTTACCGGTGCTTCTTCCGGCTTTTAGGTGGTGTTCCGCTCAGCTCGAGTTTTTTGGTGCGATTTTACCGTTCGGGGTTTCATTTGTCTTTTTCCGGCGTCTTTCGCTCTCTCGCTTTATTTTTCTCCCAGGTGACCTTTTGTTTCCGGTGTATTTCTTCGACTTTTCTCCGCGTTTTATTAAGTTTCTTTTGCGTTTTCATCATGTCGGACCAGTCTGATAGCCAGAATACCCCTAGTGAGGCGTTCATGACCGAGAGTGACCCTTCTTCCCCTTTGGCCGATAACGAACCTTCTTCCCCTCTGGCCAATAGTGAACCCACTTCTAGCTTAAGTCCGGTGGGGAGGACCAGGTTGTTAGCGGACATACCTCTTACCTCCGAGAGGGAAGAGAGTTAAGGTCGAAGTTTTTAAACGACCCTGCTACCCCCGAGGAGCATAACTTAACTAGGAGGTATCTATCCGCCGCCCAGTGGTGACCGACAATCGCTTAGGGAGCTTAGGCATCAGATTCTTGCTAGACGATCCGTTAGGCATCCTCCGGCCGATGCCACTCCCGGCCTTGACGTAGCACCCCTTAGAGAGCATGCTTGGTTGGATAGCTTGGCGGATGCTGGGGTGGAAGTAACGGTTGACTTTTTCGACCGCTTACAACAATCTGCGGCTCCTAACCCTCATATTATTGATTTAGGTGACGACAACGATTCTATTGCTACCGTCATGGTCCGTCAAGAGACTGTTTATCATCGTCGCACTGCTGCGAGTCCTGCCGTCCGCGTCAATGAGGATGCGATTGACTCTGCGGACGCAAATGTTGACGTTTCTGTGCCTTTGATCGCCCTGTGCGGTCGGGGAATCTTCCCCGTGCCCGAATTAAGGGTCAATAGTTCGAATCCGATGGAGGAGATTGAGACTGGACCCGGTTCACGATGCTTTATGGGCTGCCGGATGATTTCAAGTCTTGGCCCTATCGTTGTTGAGATTGATTCGCCTTGGCGTCAGGACGCCATTGATTTGAGTTACTCGAGAGTTGCTCGGGACTTATATTGTCTTCCGTCGGGTTATCGGTTAATAGTCCCGCCAGAGGGGGCCATTGTGACGGAATGTCCTCCTGGTCACGTGGCCGTGTATACTCATCATTTCGAGTTTGGCCTCCGCTTCCCTCTGGATTCTTTTTTGGTGAAGATCTTAAATGCTTTCAACGTGAGCTTGGCTCAGTTGACTCCTTTGGCGGTCCGAATTTGATAGCGTACATCTGGGTTGTGCGTTTCTTGGATTTTCCGCAAACACTGAACTTATTCCGCCACATTCATTGGGTGAAGAAAAATGGATCTTCAAGGCGGGGGTTGGTGGTCGTTAACTACGGCCGACAAGAAGATGACTGATTCGACCCTAAGATGACCGGGTTTGAAGGGCTGGCAGGATGCTTTCTTTTGGTTACGGGTTCCTGAGGATTATCCAGTGCGTCGTCATTTCACTGAGCCTCGTTCGCATATGGAGCATTTACCTCTCATTCCGCTAACTGAGGAAGAGTTAGCGGCCTTCGACTACTTTGACACGGAGGATTACTTAGTCACCTATGAGGATGGGAAGGAGGTGAAGGTTAAAGAGCCTAAATATTGGATTCCTCATTCCAAGTACATCCTGGGGAACAAACCCTTGTCGGCCCCGTCGCTCACCCCTACTCATGAAAATGGTGTGTTGATGTCTGACCGGTCCAACTCGATGTTTTTATGTTTTTCATTCATTTTTTTTTTTTTTTTTTATTTTACATTTTGCTTCTTGCCATTCGCAGGTTTTGACTACCTTGACTTCGACGCCCTATCTGTGGACGAGAACTTCAAGCCGTTAACCAATTTACCGCTTTGCTCCCTCGCAAGAATACGAGACAATGCACGGGATTACCAATGGCCGCCGGGAGGGAATCGCCACGGCCATCGGAATATTCGCCGTGGTCGCGGCGGAGCGAATATTGTTCGCGCCCTGTTCGGGAATGTATACTGCTGCTGCCGCGATCCTGGCGGCGCCCATCCCTCTCGTCCCGGATTAGGGTCCTCAACCTCCCGACTGTCGCGTGGGAAGTGGGAACGGGAGGCGGCCCCGCGAGCAAGTTGCGGCAGATACATCTGCCAACAAAAGGCAGGCTTTGGCGGACCCTGCTTCTTCTGACCACACCCCTGATGTTCAGGTGGGGGGTCTGACCTCGGATGCTCCAGAGATTCGGGAGCAGGCTGTCGCGCCACCGCCTTCTCAGGGCATGTTAGCGGCGCTCCTCGGCTATCGAGCTCTTACTCCTCCATCCGCGATAAGATCCGAGAGCCGATTACCATGCCCGACTTTCTTTCTAACTTATCTCCCAAGCATATTCTCTCGGTACCATGAGTGGATCGTGAAGAAAGAAGTACCGCTAGCGATGTTGTGGCGGCCTCTTTCGCCCGCCCAGGCTAGTCGTCCCCGGCAAGATTTACCACTCGACCGGGACGTCGGAGAGGATGAGTCGCTATATGCCGACATCCCCGAGAACGGTGGCATCCTTGCCTACCGCATTCTGAAGGGCATGCAACTGCCAGTAGATAGGCCGACAGGGTCCCTGGTCACTCCAGCTGCTAGGTTGGCTCACGATCAGCTTGTGGTACGTTTACGTACTCTCCTATTATCATTCATTCGTTTTACTTTTTTTTTTTTTTTTTTTTTTTTCATCTTCGCAAGCCAACAACGCCGCCATTGAGGCGATAGAGCAATATATAGAGTATCGAAGTTGACGGATACCTATAAGCAGTCGCTGGAAACTTGCCAGGATCTGCTGAAGGAGATGGAGGACAAGCTGGCGGCAAAGACGGCAGAGTTACAGCCTCTAACTGACGAGCTGATAGCACTGAAGCCGAGGGCCGCCTTATTGGAAGAGACCGAGGAAAATGTCAATATATTGACCAAGGCTCTGGAGGCCGCTAACTCTGCAAAAGAGGTTGCCGTCCTGGATGCGGCGACTGAAGCTGAGGCGAGAGGAGTTGCTAAGGCTGTTGCTCAATTTAAACAGTCTGATGAATACGCAACAGCTTTGCACAAAAGGTATGATGGCGGATGGGCAGCCGCCATGAGATGCGTTTGCAAATCGGTTCCAGGATTTGACTGGAACGTTATCGAAGACGCTCATGCCGGTGGCCAGCATCTCACGCCTATTGAGGGGGATCCTAAGTTCGCTGACGAGGACGCTATTGCTGATTCGGATCCTCGAGATGTTCCAGATCAAGGAAATCAGGAGACCCCTCCCTCTTGAAACTTTTGGCGGCCTTCTTTCAGCTCTTCCTGTTCTTCTAATAGCTTATAGTTGTAATTTTTGAATATTTCAACTCTTTATTCGTCTCATGTTGGCATTTGTAAACGCTAATGTTTCTGAATTTTATAAGTACAATTCCAACTAAAAGCCTTTCATCTGGCCGCCATCGTTTTACCTGTAGTTGGCCGCCAAGCCAGTAGCTTTTATTTTATGGGAAAGTACTTTATATCTTGTGTTTCTGTCGCTTTCATTATCGTCTGATTGTTGTATGTCCGCCAATCTTTTTATTTGTCAAATTATCGTCTGATTATCCGCCAGTCTTTTATATGACCGTTAGCGCACTTTGAGCCTGTCATATGGCTTGATTTGTGCTAGGTCTGTCATATGACCGTTAGCGCACTTTGGGCCTGTCATATGGCTTGATTTGTGCTAGGTCTGTCATATGACCGTTTACGCATTTTGCGCCTGTCATATGGCTTGATTTGTGCTAGGTCTGTCATATGACCGTTAGCGCACTTTGGGCCTGTCATATTGCTTGATTTATGCTAGGTCTGTCATATGACCGTTTACGCATTTTGGGCTTGTCATATGGCTTGATTTATGCTAGGTCTGTCATATGACCGTTTACGCATTTTGCGCCTGTCATATGGCTTGATTTATGCTAGGTCTGTCATATGACCGTTTACGCATTTTGCGCCTGTCATATGGCTTTTGATTAATGTGCATGAAAATAATAAGACAATTGATGAACTGAAGACAGAAGCTTGTATTATTTAAGTAATTAAGGGTGGTTCTCGACCTATTACATTTAGCAACTCAAACATAGTATTTCTTTAGGACGCTAGCATTCCAACAATTTTTAAGCTCCTTGCCATCCATGTTCTTTAAAATGAAGGAACCGAGAGCAATCTTCTTGGCTACGATGTAGGGGCCTTCCCAGTTAGCAGTCAGCTTTCCCTCAACATGCGCTTTGCCGGTGGCGCCGTTTCGCGAAGGACCAGTCGCCAACATCTAATGGCCTCTCCATGACTTTTTATTGTAAGCCTTGTCGATCCTGTCTTTGTAAGCGGCTGCTCTCAGTTCTGCCATGAGCCTTGTTTCCGGCAAGAAGTCTAGGTCTTCCCTGAGTGCTCGGGTCATTTCTTTGCGGTGTCTTGGTGCTTGATCCGGTAAGAGGGTAACCCCACCTCTACCGGCAACACCGCCTCTCGCGCCGAAGGCTAACTTGAATGGGCTCTCTCCCGTTGCTTCTTTCTCCGTTGTTCTCGTTTGACCATAGCACCGGTACCATATCGCCCCATCCTCCTTTGAATTCATCTAGCTTATCTTCAAGGCGTTTAGGATCTGCTTGTTCGCGGCCTCCGCTTGTCCGTTGCTCTGAGGGTGGCAAACGGCTGAATATGCAAATTTTACTCGAAATTCTGTTAAGAAGGCCTGTACAGGACGACAATCGAATTGGACGCCATGATCGAAGACGATAGCCATGGGGATCCCAAATCTTGTCATAATATTTTGCCAGATGAATTTTTTTGACTCGATTTGCCTTGATTTTTTTTGTCGGCTCCGCCTCTATCCACTTGGTGAAGTAATCAATTCCCACTATTAGGAACTTTCTCCCCGGTTCTTTGTGGTGAACGGTCCCAAGATGTCCATTCCCCATCGTGCGAACGGGATTGGGCATAGGATAGGCCGTAAATCGTTGGGCCGGCTCGTTAATGATCGGAGCGTATCTCTCGGCACTTATCACATCTTTTAACGTAGCTCGGGAATCCGCCAGCATACTTGGCCAGTAGAATCCCGCTCTCAATGCCTTAAGTGCCAGAGCCTTTCCGCCAATATGGTTACCGCATATACCCTCATGTATTTCTTCAAGGATCTTCACGGATTCCCATGCGGTTGCGCATTTGAGCAGAGGTAAACTGAATGATTTCTTGTATAGCTCATTTTGGTATATGACGTACCAGCTTGCTTGTCGTTTCAGTTTCTTGGCAGACGAAGGATTATTTGGAAGCGTCCGGTCCAACTTGTACGCCACCAGCTCACTAAACCATTCTCCCTGCTGGTTTATACTATTGACGGTTACGACCTTTTCTGTGATGCTCTTTTCCTTCAAGATGTCGACCGTGACGGTTCTTTCAATGCTAAGTGAGTCAGAGCTTGCCAATTTGGACAACGCGTCCGCTTTTGTGTTCTCGGCCCTAGGTATCGCTTGAATCTCAAAATGATTCAATTGAGCTATCAATTCCTTGGCCTTTTCAACGTATTTTTGCATGTTGGCTTCTCTGACTTCGAATTCTCCCCTCAGCTGTCCGCTCACCAACTGTGAGTCCGTTTTTAAAAACACTTTCTTAGCACCCTACGCCAAACACATTCTCGGTCCGGCATTGCCCCTTCATATTCTCTTCGTTGTTTCGACGCCGGAAGGCGAACTTGATGGCGTACTGGTACGAATTTCATTCAGGGCGGGTCATCACTATACCCGCTCCAGATCCGCTAACAGCGGATGATCCGTCGACCTCCAGCAGCCAGACTTCCTTTTGCTCCACTTCTTCCTCCTCATATGAGGCTTCCACGATAAAGTCTGCGCCAGGACTCGCGCTTTGATAGCGGCCCCGGGCTTGATCGTATATCATACTCCGATAGTTCAACGGCCCATTTCAAAGAAGCGGCCGGAACTATCCATCTTCTCGCAATGCTTTTTCTAGTGGTCGGTTGGTTAAAACTTGAATGGGATGGCAATGAAGTATGGTCCGAGCTTCCGGGCAGCTATAACCACGCCCAAGGCCATTTTTTTCTACCTGATAACGGCTCTCCTGGGACCGTTAAGAATGTGGTCGATAAAATAAATTGGCTGTCGCCTCTTCTCTTTTTCTACCAACAACACGACCGCGACTGTCTTCGGTGAAGCCGAGATATACAGTTGTAATACGTCTCCGTCTCGGACCTTGTAATGGTTGGTAGCTTCTTTAAATGCTCTTTTACCGCCGAGAATGCTTTGCTTTGCTCCTCTCCCCACTCGAACTTCTTATTCCCCCTTAGCGGGACAAAGAAAGGCAAAGCTTTGTCTCGCTGATTTTGAAATGAATCGAGTGAGGGCCGCCATTCTCCCCGTTAACCGCTGAATATCCTTGACGCTTCTTGGCTCGGGCGGAGTCGACAATGGTTTGAACTTTGTCCGGGTTTGCATCAATCCCCCTTTTGCTTACCAAGAAGCCTAAAAACTTTTCCCGCTCTCACCCCAAAGACACATTTCTTTGGGTTGAGCTTCATCTTATACTTCCTCAAAGTTCACGAAGGTCTCTTCCGTGTCGTCCAAATGTTCACGGTCAGTTTTACTCTTGACGATGGAGGCGTCAACATATGCTTCGATATTCCTCCCCTCTCGATCCGCGAACACTTTGTCGACTAGCTTTTGATAGGTTGCCCCCGCATTACGGAGCCCAAACGGCATTGCCTTATAATTATATACTCCGCAATCTGTGATGAACGCAGCTTTTTTCCTATCGGCCTCGAGCAAGCTGATCTGGTGATAGCCCGAGAAGGCATCCATAAAGCTTAACAATGCATGACCGCTAGTAGAGTCTACTAGCTGGTCTATTCTCTAGCAGGGTAGCAATCTTTTGGGCAAGCTCTATTGAGGTTTGTGAAGTCCACACACATCCTCCACTGGCCGCTAGCTTTCTTTACCATGACTACATTGGCCAACCACTCCGGGTAGTCGCATGGCTCAATAAAGTCAGCTGCCAATAGCTTATCAACCTCCTCTTTAATGTCTTTGTTCTTTTCGGCCGAAAAATTTCGCTTCTTTTGCTTGACAGCCTGGACAAGGTTGCCAACATTTAGACGATGTACCATCACGGCCGGGTCGATTCCCGGCATCTCATCCGCTGAGAACGCGAAGACGTCCGCGTTTTCTCTTAGGAGAGTCACCAGGTTGACCCTGACCTTTGGGTCCATGTCTGTTCCAACAGCCACTGTCCTCGCGGGTCATCGCCAAGCATCTCCTGCTTCGTTTCTCCATCCGGTTTGGGCCTTGGAGTATCATCAGGCCTGGATTCCAGCTCTTCCATTAAAACATCCATCTGCTCACCCCCTTTCTCGGATCCTTCTTCATTCGCCAAAGCCCTCCTCTGAGCTCGCCTTTGTTTCCGAGTTGGCGGATTTAACTCTTCTACCGGCACTCTCCTTGCCTAGCTTTGCTTGTCTTGTTAGGTAGCATGATTTTGCCATCTCTTGACTTCCCTCTAAGCTTTCTTTGTCGTCCCGAGATTGGAAACGTACAACATAGTCAAATGATAAGTTGACACAACTCCTTGGACGTCATGGATGAAAGGGCGTCCGATAATTGCGTTATAAGCTCCGGAGCACGTCAACCACTAAAAACTCCGCCATCACATCCCCGGGCGTTCTCATCCTCCCCTACTCGACCGGTAAGGTTATCGGGCCCCTCGGAATCACCGACGCCCCGTGAAACCTATCACTTGGGTAACGTACGAGCTTCGGATGCTCCCGGCCAATCATCAATTTTTCAAAAGTTGAGAAATACAGAATGTTTGCGGAACTTCCTCCTTCTACCAGGATTCTGTGGATCAAACAGTTTGACACATTCAGCGTGACCACCAGAGGGTCATCATGAGGGTAGACGACATGCTTTGCATCTTCAACCGTGAAAGACATGGCGGGCATTACTGGCGGCCTTCTCCACTGCATGCTTTCATTGAATTTGACTCGGTGCCCGAATTCTTTCGAGCTTGCCTTGGCCCCATTGACGCGCCGCCATGAATTGGACCGCCACTTATAACGTGAATCTCAAGAATCCGCGATTGCACATTCCGGTTATTGGGCTTTACCACGTCTCCGTCCTTTGATTGTGCCTTGTATTGAGTGAAGTTACTCCGTCTTATCAGATCCTCCAGGTTATCCTTCAAGTGTCTGCAATTCTCGGTAGTTAGACCGTGATCACCGTGAAAATCACACCACTTGCTCTTGTCACGGTTTTTATGAAACATTTGCTTAGGACGTTGCCATTTATCACTGTCCTTGTTCATCTGATATATCTGAGCCCTTGAGGTCGTGAGTTGCGTATATGTATCGAATTTATCTTTGTACTCGAACCTTTCGCGGTCATTCTTCCCGCGGTCATTTCCCTTCTTGACCACATTTGAATCCTGCTTTCTTTCATCCCGACCGCGATCATTTTCGCGACCCTTTTCTCTCTTCTGCTTATCATCCTTCTTCTTTTCCGGCTCACGACTTTGGCTGCTTGCGACCTTGTCAAACTCTTCCCCCGATGAAATCGTTTGCCTTCCTCAAGACTCGGCTCAAGGGATGTGAAGGTTTTACGGCCCGTATAACTTCTAAATGCGGACCCTTCCCTCGGCCCGGCCATCAAAGCTAAAACGGCCACGTCCCGCCGAAGGCGGGGAATGGTGACCGCCTCAGCATTGAAACGGCCCATGAAATCTCGCAGCTCTCATTTTCCCTCTCGCTTGATAGATAACAATTCGCCGGTTGTGCGCTCGACGCGCCTATTACTCACGAAGTGAGGCCGAACATAGATGAAAGCCGAGAAAAACTAGAAACGTTACCGCCCCGATGCTTTTAAACCACGTTGGGCGATCCCTGGCCAAAGTGGATGGGAAAACTTTACACCCGGATAGCGTCCACCTGAGTGTATAAGTACATGTGCCCTCATAAGCGGCCACATGATCGTCTGGGTCCGAGGTGCCATCATACTTGCAGGACCGGCATCTTGATTCGCGGCACGGGGTGGTTCAAGATTTATGGAATGAAAGGAGACTCGCTTAGGCTTGATCAATAAGTGGCCGCCAAGCCGAGAATAATTGCTTGCGCCACCGATGCCGTGTTCCCGGCGAGAACGACTTTGATCCTCATCTTCGAATTGTTGAGATCCTCGGTTTAGGATGACTTCCTCATACTCGGGTCCTCAATTTGCCTTTTCCAATGGGCGTCCCTCCCGATTGAAGGTCCGCATCCTTCTCACGGGGTGCCATCGACGTTGCGACCATTCATGGTCGACATACGCCTACGAAGCCGACCCGCCTTGCATTAGGAGTGGGAGTGTTGTTAGGCCGAGTACCCGCTTGTAACATCTCGGATGAAAGACGCTACGTTTGTAGGCCGCTCGGGGAGAATTGACTTAGTTGAGCCAAGTTAAATGATCCGCTTCCGTTGTTTACCCGAGACACATTGTTCCCGTGAGTTTACCGCTCGTTGACGTTCCTGTCTAACTCCGGATGGATCACGGCCGTCATTGTTTGCTCTTTCCATGTTGGCTTTCACAAAGATGGAAGCCCCTCCTTCTAGCGCCAAGTTGTTTCGGTGTTGAAACGGTTGGCGGTCTTGAGAGAAGTCCGCCAAAGATTAGGGTAAACTCCGCTAGTGAATAGCTGCACAAGAAACAAACGTGAACTACCCTCGGGGGGGGATGCGAGGAAACCCCCTCCGACGTTCAAGTCAGCACGTGCCCAAATAGGGTTTAGAGAGAGAAAGTAGAGAGAGAGAGATAAGAATTCTGAGTGTGAGAAAATGTACCTGCAAAATAGTACTAGTGGGGTATTTATAGAAGTACTATTCACCTGACAGGGTGTGTAATCCTTTTACACGTGTACGGTCGAGGTGCTTCTGACAGCTAAAGAGATTCCCTTATTTTGTCTTGTTGGGCGACCGCCAACGTTGTCGGACCATGTTGATGTACTGACTTGTTAGAGCTATAGGCGACATTTATAGAGTTCACGTCCGTTACGGTGTTCGCGGACTTATCACAGGGGTCCGCTAACATACTTGGGTCATACCCATACATCATTGTTATACAGACTTAAAATAATGCATAATTGCATAGGAAGGTGAAACTATGTAGTTCTTTTTTTTTATAGGCAGTTGTAGGTTATTGCTGTTTTGTGGTGGGGAACGGTATTTGTATTCCCTAGTTTTACGGAGATTGTCGTTGAAATGTAGCTATTAAATAGCAGCTAATTAGTGATAGTGGTACAGGAAATTCCCTTGGCCATGTTCAATTATGTAGATTGTTTGTTCCCTTTGTTTCATTGATGAATTGACCACTACTTTTTTGCAAGTAGTAGTTATGGTATTTGTTTATGTCAAATTTTACCTAAGGATGTCACTCGGTTGGGATGTCGACAATTAGTGGTTGTTTGGTACATACACAAATTTAATTCCTGTGGGAAGTTACAATATATGGGAAGTTAGTGGAAGGGTGGTAAGCCCTTTCATCTTCCACCCGCAGGTTGTGGTGCCCTGTGTGAGGACGTTAATGTAATTTATCTTACCAAATTTTTAAAAAAATTCCCTCATGCAATTCCTAGGAATTTACTAAAATTGTTTGGTTGACATCAAGGAATTTGAAATTCCCAGGAATTTTGAATGACCATGGGGGAGTGGGTCAATAAATTCCCACGTTTTGTGGGAATTACAAATTCCCAGGAATTTTGAATTCCCCCATTTTTCTTACTTCTCGTTAACCAAACAACTTACCAGTTTAGAAATTCATGGGAATTTCCATTGCATGTGTTTCTTCCCGCATACCAAACAACCACTAAGTAATTAGTATCTTATTAGTGTCAGCAATGTAAAAATGCGAAGATAAGAGAAAAGAGAGACGTGTAGATGGTGATGTGGAAACCTTAATGAAGATGTATAAAAATCGTAGGTGACAATGAGTCCAGAAATCTACTTTTGTTTGTTTTCTCTAATTTCTTCCATGTTAATAACAATGGTGGAAGTAAATAACAGGGAAAAAAAAAACAATGTTCTTTTGAGTATAATTGAATTGAAATGTAAGTAACCTGTTCACTTCTGCCTTAATTCATAGCTTAACTTCACTCCAAATCCGTTTTCAAGCTTTTAATTTGACCATAATAAGATCATATCCTTTGAAAACCGGGAGTTGTGAGAAGTTAACAATCTGAATGACAACAATATCTTCTTGGCATGCTCTGCATATCTCAAGTGTCGTAAGTCGTAACTATCTTCTTAAAGTCAAATCGTTTAAATAACAATGATTTCCTTCTTTGTAAATAGAGAAGCACTTATTTGACCATCTAAGTCTTCCAATGTCACAAGGCTCTTCTGGTATCAATGTTAAGTTCGGTAGCAATGTTGTGTCTGTACCTGAGATTTTTTTTTTTGGCAAAAACGACGTAATATTGATTAAACTAAGGGCCTAGCCCCAACGAGAGGTACATGTCTGCAATTTGAGCCATAAGCGTTTTGAGTTTCCGGCTCCAAATTGCTATCATTCATAATTAGTTTCATACAAACCGGGGAGGGAATCAAAATACATTCAAAATGAAAGAAACTCCTACTATCCATTCTTGCTTGTTTTGCTATTTCGTCCGCTGAAGCATTTGCTTCTCTTCTTTCAAACATGATAGTTCCTCCTACTTGCCCTAGGAGTGTCCTGCAAAGATTAATTATTCTTGTTAGTTGGTCCCTCTTTTCCTCATGTGATTGGATTTCCTCAACTATTTGCTTGCAATCCGATGCGATGATAAGATTTTTCCATCCTTCTTCTTTCGCCCATTGTAGCCCGATTACAATTGCTTTGAGTTCAGCTTCTTTTGGGTCCCTGCAATAGCATTTTTGTCTAAAACCCTTTATCCAACTACCATTCTCACCTCTACAAATTCCTCTCAAACCCGTTTTAAAGGAAGAGCTAGAGTGCGAAGCATCTACGTTAATTTTGAGTAAACCCATTGGTGGGTGAGCCCATTTGGGTGTAGCAGGTTTTGTGGTTGTGTTTGTGTTTGGGATTGGCTGAGCAAAGAACCACTCTTGGGCAAACCATGTCATGTTTTTTATCACAAAATCAAGATTTTCATTCTTTTTTTGAAAGATCCAATCATTCCTTCTTTTCCAAATAGTCCACAAAGTAAATACAAAAAGCACATTCCAAGGAATCAAACCATACCTTATCTCCACATTGTTAAGATCTTCTTTTAACCAGTCGTTAACTTCAAGATTTGGCGTCCAAACAGGTTTGTTAATTTTTTCCCACAACCCACCAACTCTAGGACAATCACGGAGGATGTGTAACATGTTTTCCATTGGGTAAAAGCAAAGGCGACATTCAGGGGAGTCGATGCATTTTCTTTTAAAGAGATTATCATTAGTTGCGTTTCTCTCCCACCAAGTTTGCCAGAGAAAAAAAATGATTTTTGGGTGGCCTGGAGCATTCCAGATGATGCTCCAATCAGAATTGTTAGTGTTTGAGGGATGATAAGCGTGGTTAGCACGTTTGTTTTGAATGAAACACACATCTGTTTTGTTGTCAATTTTTCCCACTTTTGACCAGCTGGAGTATAGAAAGTCTGGTTCATCATGTAGTGAAACAGAGAGGATGATATTTTGGACAACTAGGGGCAACTCTTGGGGTAAGGAGTTCAAGCGAATAGTGCCATTGAAGGAATTTTGGGCTAGGGATTTTTCTTCCTCTCCCTCAGCTAGAGGACCACTTATGAGACTTCGAAGAGAATAAGGGTCGAACCATCTATCATTCCAGAAGTTTATGTTCTCCCCAGTTCCCGGGTTCCAAATAAGGCTATCTTTGTATGTTTCCCACCCCTTGCCTATATTTTTCCAAATGAACGAACCTTTTTTAAAAGACAGAGGTTCTCCATTTTTTTTAATGTATTTCTCATACATAAATTTAGCAGCCCAATTTTTTTGGTTATCTAGGTTCCAGCATTGTTTGACCAAGCCTAATGTATTTAGGTCCTCGCTTGTCCTAAACCCTAGGCCACCCATGTTTTTCGGCTTGCAAACTTTCTCCCACGAAATCCAGTTTACTCCTTTAGAATTTCCTCGTGTTCCCCAAAGGAAGTTTTCGGAGATGCTATCTATTTTCTTTAATAGATATTTGGGAAAATAGATGCCCTGCATGAAATAACGGGGTATGGATTGAAGAGTTGAGGAGATTAGCAAGCTTCTCCCTGCTTTTGTCAAACAGTTTGTTTTCCAAAGCGCCAGTTTCGTTGACATTTTGCTGACTATGGTTTGAAGGTGGTGTTTTGAGGGTCTTTTGCTGGACAACGGAAATACAAGGTAGATTCCAAGGTCTTTCGTGGCAAGCACATCTAGCTCTTGCTCAAAATCGTCAATAATATCTTTCGGGGTATTAGGGGAGAAAAAGATTTTACTTTTGGCATTGTTCATTTTTTGACCCGAGATATTGAAGAAACTATTGAGGGTTGTGGTGACTGCATTGAGAGTTTGGGAAGAGGCTTCTCCGAAGAGAATGAGGTCGTCCGCAAACATTAGGTGGGAGATTTCCGTGGAGCCCCCTCTTACTTTGAACGCCTTCCAAGTTCTATTCTCACAACTTTCATGGATTAACCTGGAAAGTATTTCCATACAGAGTATGAAGATGTAGGGGGAGAGAGGGTCTCCTTGTCTGATCCCTCGGGAGGGTTCAAATTCTTTGGAGGGGTGACCATTAATGAGGATTGAGGTATAAGTTGTGGATATACAATCCATGCAAAGGTTTATTGTTTTGTCATCGAAGCCAAAGGTGGTGAGGTTTTGTCTAACAAAATCCTATTCTAACCTATTGTAGGCTTTCTCTAGATCTATTTTCAGCACGAATAAGCCTTTTTTCCCTTTTTTCTTTCCCATAGAATGAAGGATTTCAGATGCAATAATTAAATTAACATCCGTGCCCCTCCATGCAATGAAGCTGTTTTGGTTTGGGGAGATAATTTTGGAGAGGATGGGTTTCATTCTATTCACCAGAATTTTTGAGATAATTTTATAGCTAGTATTAGCTAAGCTTATGGGTCTGAATTGAGTGATTCTTTCCGGGTTATCAGTCTTAGGAATTAGGGAAACTATTGTCCTATTGATCTCCCCGGGAATTTTTCCGACCTGGAATACTTTTTGGGTTGAGGTTATGCAATCTTCACTAATAGTATCCCAAAACTTTTGGAAAAAAATAGCGTGAATACCATCTCTACCTGGGGCTTTAAGGCTTCCAATGCTAAAAAGGGCCTCTCTGATTTCTAATGGTGAGGGAATGTTAGCACAAGAAAAGAATTGATCACTATTTTGTCTTTGGATTAAAGAAAAGTAATCTGAGTGAGTCTTTTCGGAAGTAAAGAGATTTTGGAAAAAATTCGTAATGTGATTTTCAATTTCTTGTGCATCCCAAAGTTCCCTTCCACATTCCGTTTTAATAAACTCAATCTTGTTGCGTTTTCGACATAAAAGAGTGGAGGTATGGAAAAAGTTCGTGTTTCTATCCCCCTCCAAGATCCAATTTGATCTGGCTCTAAGGTTCCAGAAGTTCTCATCCTGATCTAAGATTAGGTCTAGTTCTTTCCTTAGGTGGTCCTCTAAGTCTAAACGATAAACTTTGTGAGGGTCAGAGTCAATAGCTTTTTGAATACCTTTGATTCTAGCGAGCAAATTTTTTTTCTTTTTGAAAACATTACCAAAAGTTTCTTTAGCCCAAGTGTTCATTAAATCCGACATGTTCGAAATTTTATCATGGAATTCCGAATTGTCTAATGCCCAGTTTTGGTTTATCAAATTCTCGAAGTCAGGTTCAAGTAGCCACATGGTTTCGAATTTGAAGGTTTTTTTGTGGTTTCTATTTTTTGTGAGGTTCAGTTTTGTGTTTAACAAAATTGGGTTATGGTCTGAGCTCAATCTTTGTAGATGGTGGATTGTGGACTCCGGAAAAGCTGTAATCCACAAGTTGTTCACCCAAGCTCTATCTAAGCGTTCAAAAATTCGGTTTTTCTTCCTCTTGTTAAACCAAGTAAATCTTGGTCCTTTAAAACCTAGATCGATAAGGTTGCACCTCTCCATTGAATCACTAAAAGCGGTCATTCTATACATTTTCGGATCTCATTAGGAGAGATAATTTCGTTGAAGTCTCCGATACATAACCATGGTACATTAACTATTACAGCAATTGATTCTATGCAATTCCAAAGCTCAAGCCTACTTCTATGATTAGTTGGCGCATAAATAGCAGTTAAAGCAAAGCTCATATTTAGAGAATTTACCTGGACAATGCCGTGGAGAGCCCTGAATTATTTTCTTATGGTTGTGAAGGAGATAACTCCCGAATTCCAAAAGATTAAAATTCCTCCGGTGAGACCCACTGGTTCGATCAACTCAACCGCATTGAAAGGCAGATTTTCACAAATTTTGAGCGTGTTTTCTTTTTCGATTCTCGTCTCCGAGATGATAATGAGGTCTGGGTCATGGTCAATGGTTAGCTGACTAAGGTTTCTACGAAAAGCAAGCCGTGCAATGCCTCTTGCATTCCAAGCAAGAACCTTCATGTTCTTTTTAATTGGGTTTATCTTCCTCAACTCCGGGTGGAGTTCTTCGCTGTTCGGATTTTTTATTTCCTTCCATTCTTGCGATTTCAGGCAGAAGAACGAGTTTTTGTTTGCCTTTATCTTCGTTACACACAATCTCCCTGTGCTCTTTGCTCTTTTCCCCCACTTCAGTGATACAAAGAGTTGATTTTCTGCCTTTGTGGTTGTTGCTATCTTGAGGGTGTTTGTTGCGTTTCCGGAGATTATTTCGAGCCAACTTGGAGTAATATTGAGGAGTTCTCTTAGCCGCGGAATCACATGGACTGGATCGACGAAGCTTTGAAGCTCCCATGGAACTGTTAAGATGCTCTGCAGTTTCTGAAGTTTCTCTATGTTCCAAGTTAGCAAAACGCGCAAAATCGGGCTCATGTCTTCGAGGTCCGAGAGCATTGGAATATGAGCTGGAGTTAAAACCCCGGGTTTTGATGGCATCGCCATCATCATGTTGACAAAGGGAGCTGACACTTCTTCCGGGCGTAACATTGCCTCTCTGATTGTGCTTTTCGAGATCATCGTCCAGCCCGAACTCAAGTTCAAGGGTTTGTAGAAGTCCGATTGATCCAAATGTCGGGGAGGGTAGGAGATGGTGGAGTTATAGATAGCAGTGATGATCTTTGTAATGGTATAAGAAGAGGGTTCGAGGGTAGTGGAAGTGGTGGGACTGAAAAGGTTCGGGTGGTAACCGGGTTTTGAAGGAAGCGGTTGAGCTCCGCGATTCTTTCGCGATTGTGGACCATTGAAGCAAACGAACTCGCCCAGTTCATTATTCAGATCTGGTTTTTTGTGGTTTTGGCTTTGTTGGTTTTTTGGGGGAGTGTTTGAAAGTTGTCTGAAGGTTGGGGTACAAAGCGGCTGGGGAGTGAGGTTAGGTTTTATAATATTGTTTAGATGGATAGAATCTCTCACCACAAGATCCAAGGGTTGTGGATTTCTGTGGGATTTTTCGATGCTTACGGTCCAGGTGTCACTTCCCTGTTCGTCTCTTTTCAAAAGAGCATTGAATTTGTTGTTGGTATTCCCAAAAAGGATTGGTAGATTTTTCTTTCTTTCCCACACTTGGCGGGAACTTACCTTTTTGGGTTGACCAATTTTTTCCTCTTCTCAACTTTGTGCCACTCACCGTCTTCTTCCTCTGATACATAACGGGGTTTTTTCCGGCGAATTGTTCATCTTTATCGGTGAACTCATTTTCATTCAACAATCTGCAGTTTTCTTTCAAATGACCAAGGCCATTACAACCTCCACACATCAGGAGCCAATCCGAGTACGATATTCTTTGCTTCACATTGCCTATCCAGATGTAGTCTTTTGGATTCGGATTGAGGTCAATCAAGATGCATTTTTTCTTCTTTCAAGGCATGAAGGTCTGCTTTGATAAAAGTACCCAAGTGGTTTCCAATTTTTTCAAGGAATTTTGGTGTTTGAAATTCAACGGGTAGTTCAGGTAGGGTTACCCAAATAGGGTATTCATACGTTTTTGCTAGAGATGGTTTGAACCCAGGTGACCAATGTTGGATGTGAATGAAATGATTTGCAAGAAACCACAGACCATTCATAAAGATTCTTGACACATCCTCTATAAGGCCAAATTTGAAGATAAAGAAACCCTTTCCTATGGGAAATCCTGAAAGAGGGCCCTTTGGTTTCCAGATTTTTTTCATGGAGTTTATAAGGAACTCAGAGGAGAAGGATTTTCCTACCGGCTTTGCAATGATTGTTCCATTCCAATTTTCACACAATGCTTGATATTCATCACTAGAGATTGGAAGAAAAGTTTCGGATTTAGGGTTGAAGCAAGGGGGTGGTTGGGTGGCTGCAGGGGTTTCGAAAGGTGGGGTCTTTGGTTGAGGGCTTTGATTATTTTTTATAGGATTAGAAAACAACACTGCAAAACTGCTCGAGTGCCTTGATGCGGAAGAGTTGGGAACACTCCGGGTCTCACCGGTGCTTTCCATGCATTTATCCGGTGGTTCTGGGAGTGGGGGTTAGGTTTGGGGGGTTAGGGGAGGGGGTATTCTCTCTCTCTCTCTAATGTACTGTTCCCTTTGTACCTGAGATTTCAGTCGGACAACATACACCACAACAATATTTGTCATGCTATGACACTAGAAGATGACATCGTTTTGTGCTAAGGAGGGGCAAGCCCCAACGAAAAAGAAACAATAAGCTACACGAGAACTAAACTTGGCAAAACCACTCCACTAACATCATTCTTTAAAATCACTTGCAACTCTATTGTTATTATTAATAGGGGAAACAATAACTGTCCTAAACTTATAAGGGAATTTTGTTAGAAACTACCTTGTAATTTTTTTTTTTGCAAAATTGCCTAATTAATAAAGATTAAAGAGAAAAAAGGGGTAAGTTCTTGGATAAGAACAAGGAAATGGAGATGCAGGCGAGTTAATGGGCGGCAAGAAGAGAAAAGGAACAAAAAAGGAAGGGAGAAGAAGGTTTCAGTGAAAAAGCATGGAAATGAGGTGGAACTATATGGTCTTTTAAATGTCATGTGACCCATACCCGGGGGATCACCGTTGGAAAACCGGTTACTTGAAAAAATTAGGTAGTTTTTCATAAATTTGGTTTTATAAGGTAGTTTTTGACAAAATTCCCTATTTAATTATATCCGCCAAAGAAATGCACGAGTAATGTTACACAAATTATTAAAAGTGCACGTAAGAATTCATATATGAAAGCAGAAGTTGTCGTTCTAACTAAGTAATTTGATAAATATAGCACCATATATAAATCTCATATAAGATTCAGGAGAAATCGTCTTTGCAAACATATTCATGTATTGTAGCATGGGAAAACAATGTCACATGCCTAAGTATGTAAGCCAGAAAAATTAAATGATCATAGTTGTAAAAAAAATGGATAAGGTACATAAGAAATCTTATGTGGATTCTATGAAAGAAGGTGGCTGGCATTAAGAAAGTTGCTCTGCCAGCACTAAAGCTAGCTTTAGTGCTGATGTTAGAATGATTAACACACTTTACCTCATCTAACTTCTCATAACTGCCGCAACTGCTTTTACAAAATGTTCATGCAAAAACAAAATAGATCTCTTTATAGGAGTAGCATGCATGGAATCTACTTTTATGCCAACAAGGATCATCAAGCTTTGCCGATTGCCTGTTCTTAAAGTGGACTAGCTGACATGACCCAGGCCTAAACGTAATGTGAATGTGAAATTTAACTTGTCGCTTTGATTTCTTTTACCTATTTATATTTGAGTCAGACGAATTGGCTAACAGTTAATTAGGACGAACTAATACGGGACGGAAATATATAGGACTTACTATATTTGTCTGGTGTTATATGCGCAAGTTATCTGGCAAATATATAGGCCTTTTTCTTATTCTTGAAGATACAATGCTGATGTGACATGTCTTAATATTTCAAGATCTATCAACCAACTTCTTTTTGCTTTTCCCTGCAGACCCTCCTATACATATGTATATATATACCTCCTCCTGACATGTTCTAATCCTCCACCATCCATCAGAAAATATTTCCTGTTCTCTATTCCATCAGTTCATAAAACTTTTAGATATATAAAGTATAAACACCATAAAGTTAGAATAATGAATGTTCCAGAGAGATTCACTTCAAGAACTATGAAGAGTTTGTTTCAAGATACCATGCTTGGAAATCAATCATCAAGACGAACAATGTACGAGTATGATCAGAATAGGAAAACACCCACCATCAAATCATTACCTGGACCTTCAATCCAAGGTGACGAATCTTCGAGATTGGCACAAAGCAAATTAGTAGTAAGCAAAATGAGCAAACAGGGTGAAAGATCCCACAGATTTGCAAATAGCATTAAAGAACATGGTAAGCATCATTTTACTATATGATAGGTCATTACATATTTTTCTTTAGACAAACTATAATAATATGCACCAACAGCTTTAACTAGGCTCAATTTTCTTTAAACAATCTCAACTATTGATGACCTACATCTTGCTATACATGTAGGAAAAATTGATCATTACTACCTCCTTTACTTTAAACTGTATAACATGTTATAAGACATGCGTGACAAATTAAAGATCAAGAGTACATACTATTCCAATTTGACAATAGTTGCAATGTTTAAAATAGAGGAATATATATAGTTGGATTTCGAGTACTGTCAATTTTAATATTTTCTTGTTGATCATTAACGATTTGAAGGACTAATAACCCTGTTTTTGATTGAATTACAGTAAAGGGAAAGCTTAGTTTAGGAGCAAAATTACTAAGACTAGGGAGTATGGAGAAAGTGTGCAAGCAAGTTTTCAGTGTAAGAGAAGGAGAGCGATTCTTGAAGGCTTCGCAGTGCTGCTTGTCAACTACAGCCGGTCCTATAGCAGGCCTTCTCTTCATCTCGACAGAGAAGCTAGCATTTTGCAGCGACAGATCGATTGTAAAACTCTCTTCTCCTACAGGAGAGTTGCTTAGATTTCATTACAAGGTATAGTTTACACGCACATTCGAACTCGAACAGCGTTCGATTTTTTTTGATATTACATACAGTACAGTACAGTCCAGGAAGATTATATATTATTGGATGCTGATGACAATTCTTTGTTTTCAATTCATACACTATGAATATTACAGGTTGTTATTCCATTGAGAAAGATTGAGAGAGCAAACCAAAGAGAGAGCACAAAGAAAGCGTCTAAGAAATACCTACAATTAAACACCACAGATGAGTTCGAGTTTTGGTTCATGGGATTCCTTAACTACAAGAAAATGTTAAAGTGCTTACAAGAGGCCATTGATCAAGCTCTTGATTATTAGCATAGAGAAGACTTAGAGCTCATCGTATCGGGTCGAGGTATTGGGCTGGGCCAGGCCGGGCCACATTGGATTTTTTTTGCCTGAACCTGGTTAAATCTAGGGACCCCATATTGTAAAAATATGAACAAGAGGATGGGTTGGGCTGGATATTGTACATTTATATCTACCTTGTAATAGATTCCTTCCTCTAGCTACGAGATGGGAAAAGAACAGTTTCATCCAGTAATTTAGCGTAATATTGTGAAATATAATCTTGTATAGTTTATTATGTGGAAAGTTTATATGGAAATTGGAATGGAGACATTACTGAGCATACATGACTTCAATGTGAATCCATTTTATCGCTTTCCTTTCCTGCTGATGTGTTAGCGTGTCCTAGACTGAGGTGTGAATGTGACATATTCATTGCCAATGTGGAGTTAGTCACATGAACATGGGCACCATGTCATACTGGATCGGAAATAGCACATTTGCACATTTGCACATTTGCACATTTGAGTTTTGCACATTTGCACTGCCAACTTTTGAGTCAGAAAACATCCCAATTCCCAAGTGCTTTTGTTTTCTCAACAACTTCAAGATGATTAGAATTGTATATGTCAAAACTCTCATAGTCTCATTATCTTCAGGTGGTCACATGCTGCACATGAGATTACAAAAATCTATCTCAAAAAAAGTAGAAAATATATAACTTTTCTAAATCTAGCTTAAAGGTCAGTTGAGAGGATTAATCATGAGCACTATCGGACTTTCGGTTAATTCAAGGTGATTTTCCTCTTTGTCATTTCATTGCATTAGTGTCGTCAATGATATGACTTATGAGGATCTTCAACAATATGAATGTAATTATATAAGACAGTGTTTTTTTCTGAGAAATACAGAATAATACTTATTGCAAAAGATAGGTGTATAACTTTATTTTAATGCTAATCATAGTACTCTTAATTTGTTCTATTTATATCTATATAGTACTAGTAATATACTAAAGTGGAAGCCAATAAGCTGGTTTTTCTATAAAAATTCTCTTCTAAGTACCTTAAATCTTAACGCTTGACTGAATTGGAAATGTAGCGCGCGTAAGAAGAGTTTTATTAGGCATAGATCGATAAATGTTGGCACAATGGCACTGGAAATTAGGTACGCAGAGAGTATTTAATAAATGACCATTATAAATTAAATCATCACATTAATATATAGTTAGAGTTTTGTTGATACGTTATATATAAAACCGAAAATTGTTTGTGTATATACCTAGTTAGATAACATAAAAGTTCCTTCTCCCCTCACTTATTAAATTTCAAGGACTTCTTTAAGTTCGTTAAAATAAAGCTATCCTTAACATTATCATCTATTCATCTGAATAGTTTTGCAAAATCACATTAATTCATTGAAAGCTATTTATATATTACTCTGCCAAGAAAAAAAGTTGCTTATAAGTATAACTCGCTTATTAAATCGGAAGTATTATTCATTAGACTTATATCTGCTACTATATCATCATAGCATGTGTTAAAGCAGCATAGGGCCGGGTGTGGTACTGTTAAGGTGTTAACCCACATGTGAGCTTGTCCCACATTGAAGAAAAAGAGATATAGAGTGACTAACATATAAGCTTAATGGGCTACTCCTCCTATTGCCAATTCGTTTTGGGATGGAATCTCATTTGGGCTTGTGTGTGGTTACTCTCTCCTCCGGTGTGGGCCTGTGTATGCAGGTCCAATGATGACTTTGTCATGGTATCAGAGCCCAGATAGGGCATTTGTCAAGCAACTAGATAAGGTCCTCTATTGGATGATCATTCCCAATGAGGATTATTATACCTTACCAGTATGCTATAATTCTAAGGACACTCACATGTGAGGGGGAGTGTTGAACCCCATGTATGTTGTGCACATGTGAGTTGTCCCATATTGGAGAAAGAGGAGAGACAGTACCACAATATAAGCTAGAGGAGCTACTCCTACTATTGCCAATTGGTTTTAGGATGGAACCACTACTACATTTTTGATCAAACGCAACCCCTTAAAATGGGCTAGTGCAACGACACCTTTAATACCGTTGCAATATGAGGGGCTAGTGCAACGGCTGTTGATAATATCACGCTAGAAGTATAGTTATTGCAACGGGTTTGAGCTAAGAGTTGCATTAGGTGTCGTCGTGTTGCAATTGGTAGAGCAATTGCAACGACAGTCCTGTCCCGCCTCAAATTTCCCGAAAATTTCAAACCAAACATACAGCCCGCTCATACACCAAATTAAAGCCCAATTCTCAGTCGTCGAACCGCCGGATCTCCCTCTTGGTTTTAATTCGCTGCTCACCGCCAGATCTCTCTCTTGATTTTGCTGCTCACCGCCAGATCTCTCTCTTGATTTCGCTGCTCACCGCCGAACCAAAGCATCCACCGGTGATATTTTCGGGGGTCTTCTCATGCCAGCGAACGGTGTAAGTCTTTCTCTCTCTCATTATTGTTTAGTTGTGGAGAAGACGTGCAAATTAATGGAAGCAGAATTTTGATTCTAACCCTAATATTCAACTTACTTTCGCGCGAATTATTGATATGTTATTTACATTTTTTTCGATTTAGGGGAGAGCATGTGAATTGATAATTGATTTAGTTTTTGAAATTTAGCTGACATATAAGCTGTAAATGAATTTAATTTTCTGGTTTTTGTTCGAAATACCGTGGATTAAATTGCTTTCAGTCAGTTATTTTTTCTGATTTTTTGAGTTATTGTTTGAAATTGAGTACATGAAATTTGACTAGTAGTTTATTGGATGTGAAGAGTGGTGATGTTGTATAGAGGAGTGATAAGTTGAGGATGGTTAAACATACATTAGAGAGAGGACTTTGGGCAAGTATTTTTGATCTTTGACTTATATAGTTGTCTTTTAGGGTTCTCCTGTCTAAATAAGGAGGCATTTTCGCCGTTTCCTAAAGAAAAAGTCGACGAAATGATCTGATCTCACTTCTTTGGTGTACCTTGATAGTGGATCATTCTACTTCCTGAGGTTGGTCTTTACCTCGGCTAAGGGCTGATCCTGGTTTAGTTAGTAGAGCCGTAGGGCAGAGGAGTGAGGACTGTAGTTGCTCCACAGATCAATCCTTAGGTAGTTGGTCTCAACCTGGCAGGTTGGAATTTGCTTTTATGCTATGAAAGTATCCCCTCTCTGTCTTTCTTTATATTTCCCTTTTCCTAAAATCTACCATCAAACCCGTTATTTTGACAAACTTATTGAGTTAAATTTATGTCATATTAAAGCCAAGAGGACTATAAATTATTGAGTTAAATTTATGCTTGTATTTCTCGCTGATTGTATGTAGATTTTAATCTTGACAACATGATTTGGGTGTCAATTGATCGTTTTTGGAGAATTGAAGTATGCTTTTGCATAATTCATTCTGGTTAGTGGTTGGATTATCTTGATTAACCTGTTTACTTTGCCAATCTTTAATAGATTGGACTTAGTTTTGCAATTTGGCACACAAATTCAAGCTCTAGTGAAAGCCTGCTTCAATTTTGATCACCATTTGTGATTAGAACAATTTCAGTTATTGATTAGGTTCATATATTTGTATTATGATGTGCTTTTCCCTTTGATTAATTGTTCTAGTTCATAATTATAGGTGTTTGGAGATGAAATTTTGAATTGGTATTCAAAAATTGGAATATCCGGGGAAATTCAACTTTCGACAAACAAACAGAAATTAAGCGGAAAGGCTGGTTTTCTCAAGGACAATCTCACACTTGCTTATTACAATGTTGGATCCGAGATGGCGAGACTTTAACACTTTCATTGAGGGAGCGTGGTGGCAGAAAGAGATGAGCAATTTACTTGACCACCCGATGAAAGGCCCTTGTTGGAATACTTTCTAAAAACTCTCCATATATTTCGTTGTCCATGATTACTCTCTTTTGAAGTGATTTCCGGATATTTTTGTGATCATGTATATTTAGTTCAATCTTGCAACTTGAAATTTATTGTCACTAATCCGATTCTATTTGCCTTTGCGACTGAACCACTTGTGCTCTCAAGTGATGTCATGATTCGACACTACTTTTCTTCGAGTTTAGTAGCCATCGTAATGTAATTTCTCGTTGTACACCGTTGTTTTAGTCGGTTCGTATTTTTCTATTCTATTGCTCTCTCTCGTCAATGCTCTCTCGCCATTGACATCCCGTGCATCCAATAGGCTTACTTCTATGGCATTTGTAGTGTTGCCAAAAGAGATGTTGCTCAAGCGGTACTTCAAGAATGTCTTCCTTGCACGGAGTGCTTTAACGATGCACTTGCAAAACCCGTAGCAAGAAATTCGGGGTAATTCTCTTGTACCAGAATCAGATTTAGTTCAGGCACGTCGAAAAGTGAGTGCTTCAGCTATAACATTTTCATTTCTTGTCCTCTTTTTTTATTGTCATCTTTTGATATGGTATTTTCTGATGGTGCTCGACGTGAGAGGGAAAGTTCTTTTATTGGTATTTGTGTGAGAGTACTGATCTTTTTACTCCTTTGGTCTTGATCAGTGGCTGGATGATAGAGATGGTACTAATGTCATGCATATTCTAGAAGCAATTAACAGGTACTCTCTTCTTCTTCTATTTTGATAATGTTATTAAGGAAAATCGGGGATGACTTGGATATATAACTTGGTTGCTAAATCCAAAAGTAGCTTTTAATTAAAGCTGGAGCAATATCTTTGAAGGCAGCATTTTACTAGATACAAGTCAAATGAGCACGACCACATTGTTTATTTAGTTTGTCTTTCATAGGATTTTTTTTTTGTTGTGTTGCTGCTGCCTGTTAGGATATGTGATCAAGCATCACTTGTCTAATGAAGTATTATCTTTGTTATTATATATTGATATAATTTCAGTAGTGAAAAATTAATTTTGTTGTGATCTCTTTGCAGGTTCGGCGTGATCGTTAGTTGTAGCTTGTCAAACCTGGATTTCTTTGCCAAATCAAACCGCATCGTCGATGAACGCTACTCCTATAGTTCCTCTAGAAAGATCAGTAAGTTGATGGATGGTTCATTGATCAGAATGTCTTCAACTAGGAAAGCGAAGGTTAGATGTGGTAGTTCTTAGAACTTTGAACGCTCATTGTTGGTGATGGTTGTATTTATGTAGCAAACTATGCCCTGAATATATCTATTTGTTTTTTTTTGAAATGTATATCTATTTGTTATTTAAACTCTATGTTTGGTAATCAATTAGAAATGTTTGATTTTTGATTAATTTAATTATATATGTTTGAATTTGTAGGTGGTCCCAAAACAAGAAATGGAACACCATGTTCAATAAACTAGTTGCTTGTTAATTGGAAGGCATGGAAGCACTTTGGATACACAGTGATTTATTAGAGCCTTTTAGTATGTAGAAGTTCTATTGTGAATTTTGATTAGTTTTATTAGTTAATAGACGTATAATAATATATTTTGTAAATTTACCCATTGGCATGAATAATGTATGCATAAATTTTCTTTAGGATATAAAATTTCAAATTAAATTTATAAATATATAGTTTTATATATATTAATCTACTACTACTACTAGGCTATTACAATATTATAATTGCATTGGCTATGGAGGCGTTTCAATAGGTGTTAAAATGAGGCATAATATTCCATATATAGGCGTTGCAATAGCTATGTGATAGTATTGCAATATATAGGGGAGGCGTTGCTATAGAAGCCAAAATGGGACACAATATGAGTAGTAGGGTCGTTGCAATAGCAATCGAATGGCATTGCAATAGATATAGAGGCGTTGCAATAGACCTTATAGATGACGCAACGGCTCTTTACACCTATTGCAACGGCTTTGTGGTAGCCGTTGCAATAGGTCCAAAAGGTCGTTGCATTAGACCTATAGCAACGCCTTCAAATGCAACGGTCGGGAGTCGTTGCATTAGGCCTACTGCAACGGTATTTGGCTCTAATGCAACGAATTTTAGGCGTTGCATTAGGCTTTAAATGTAGTAGTGAACCTTATATGGGCTTGTGTGTGGTCACTCTCTTCTCCGGTGTGGGCCTGTGTGTGCAGGTCCAATGATGAATTTGTCCTAGTATCAGAGCAGGATGATCCTGGCCTATTCTTGTTCCCATATAGGGAGGGCTCATTATTAGTGTTTACCCCATGTAGGGGTGTTATTTTCAGATGGGCTCACATGTGAGGGGGAGTGTTAAGGTGTTAACCCACATGTGAGCTTAGGGGTGGAAGTTATTTGGTTAAAAACCGAAAACCAAACCAATCCAAACCGAATTAATAATTTGGTTTGGTTTTTTCAAAATTCGGTTTGGTTTGGATTAGAAAATTTTCATTTTTTCGGTTTTCGGTTTGGTTCGGTTTTTATTTTAAAAAATCGAAAAAACCAAACCAAACCGAAGTTTGCCTATCCTATATGGATTTTGATGTTTTTATCAATTATCTTTAGTTCTAGTACTTTAATTTTAAGCTTTAGTTGAAATTTGAAGTAATTCTTCTATGTTTGATGATTTGAAACATGATAATTTTCGTATTATTTGTAAGATTTGGAAAAAAAAAAATTGCATCATAAAAGAATTTCGGTTTTTTGGTTTGGTTTGGTTTTGGTTTTGTAATTTCGGTTTGGTTTGGTTTGGTTTGGGACGAATTTTGGTTTGGATTTGGACTTGAAATATGAAAACCGAATTTATTTTGGTTTGGTCCCAAAACCAAACCAAAAACCGAACTTACACCCCTATGTGAGCTTGTCCCACATTGAAGAAAAAGATAGAGAGTGACTAACATATAAGCTTAATGTGCTACTCCTCCTATCACAATTGGTTTAGGATGGGCATAACCTCATCCTGATGTGTGGTCGATCACTCTCTTCTCCGGTGTGGGCCTCTCTGTGTGCAGGTCCAATGATAAATTTGTCACTTTCACATGTAATGGCTTTCACATGGTATATAAGGAAAAGTAGATAGAGAGAAAAATATAATATTACTTCAAAAATCAAGTGAGTAATTGTTATGGAGTAAGGGGTCAATTCGTAAGTAAGAAACAAACAATCACACCCACAAACTTTAATGTAAAGGAGCAAATTCCTCACTGCACAATATTACTCAAATCAAAGAAATAAGGAATGGGAAGGATTGAAGAGGAAAAATTACTTCAAATATCAAGTGCGTAATATTTATGGAGTAAGGAGTCCAAAACAAAACACAATTTGACTTGTGTGACCCGATTCATGTTAACATTAGTGTACGCACTACGCCAAAAGCACGTATCATATCCGAACAATTCATTATATCATTGTAAAACCCACTATAGAATATCATTATATCAGCGAAACTACATTTTTCTATATCTTATTGCACGTGTCACGATATATACTACACAACCTACATCTTTCTGCATGTTAAAACATTAAAATTAAATCCTCCACTATATTGCATATAATTTCACTAGATGTTTTCCGTTAATAAAATCAACTATATTGTATATAAGTTCACTATATCTCTATAAATCTCACTATATGAAGTTAATATCAATTACCAATAATATGCTCTAAAGTTAGTTAGTGCACGGTCCATTTAAATTTTTTTAAATAAAATAATGGCAAATACACATAAGATTCTGCGGTGCACACTTCCTAAACCCTAGACCAACTAGTAGGAAACTAGAAAACTTCCTAATTTCAACTAGATATATATTATGTAACAATTAGAATATATCTTTATAACTTTCCTAGTACATTTAACTAGTAAATAGTGATTAAACTAGAACTAGCTAGGAAATATTTAACAAAGGGAAAGTAGGATAAAAATAATCTTGCACAACCCGCAACAATATTTGTCACATCAGATTCGCGTTTGCCAACATGACGAGTTCATTCATCATACACACTTGCGGATGTCTGTGTGCGCACAGACATCCAAGACTACTTTTTCCTCATTATTGAAAGTCTCCTTCTTTAAGACATTTTCTTCATTTGGATAATTTCAAATGAAAGAATAAGTAAAAAGTATAACATGACTACTCACATACGTACTAGACCTCTGAAACATGGGTCAGCTATTACAGACATATGAACCAGCTTCTAAACTTGATTCTTTTTTGAACAACATAATGGACGGTCAAATTGAGCTTGTATTCCTATCATTAACAAATTTGAAATCAATAAAATCAATTTTGGTAAATAATACTACGTGTATGTAGAACAGGATAGATATTTTGTGTATATAGATGAGGATATGAATATGACTAATAAGTCTAATATTAATCTTTTGTCTCACATTACGACGTATTATCATCTATCTAAGTAGCTCTCATCTTATCACGCACCTCATTCACTTATATTAATAAAAAAAAAATTTTGATGCAAAAGAGGGACAAAGCCCGTACAAACTAGAACTACTAAGCAATAAAGAGAGGTGTGGCCACCCCTATAATGTCTTCACGAAGAAGATGGGTAATTTCATGCGGTGGAGCATCAAAATACACCAACACGGCAACATCTCTTCTTGAATGACACCTATGTTAGCTAATCTATCAGCGATTTTATTTCCTTCACGAAAACAATAATGTGTAATACGGACTTCCCAATCATCTGAGGAGATCATTGATCTGCATTTATTTATGAGATGGACACTTATATTTATTAATTAAGATGGTGAATATATAGATAGCAAATTAGAAATAAAAAAGTATGTTTAAAGAAGGGACATTAAATGCAACATCGTTTATCAATTTATAATCGGGTACAATAATATTGATGATCTCTAACCTAAGCTCATCAGGGACTCGGCCATTGAAAAAGACACTTCAGTTTACATTAGAACTCCGTTTGGTTGGGCATAGAACATTTTCAATGTAAAATGATTTTTATGGAAAATACAATTCCAAAATTAGTTTTCCGGTGTTTGGTTCCATGTAAGAAAAATGATGAAACGAAAGGAAAATAAATGGGAAAGTAAGGAGGTAGCGAGAGGAGAGTACAAGAGAGATAAGGAAAAGGAACTCATTTTGAAGGGAAAATTGTTTTCCATCATTGGGGGAGCAATTTTACTCCTAAGGAAAATGGTTTTACACTCCTTTGCAAACCAAACAATGTAAAACAAAAAATAGATGAAAATAGTTTTCCAAGAAAATATTTTACGCCCTACTAAATGGAGCCTAGATGTTTTATATAGTTGTAGTGGCCTTTTAGATCATTCTTTGTGCTTATACTTTTAAGAAGGGTTTACACATGGATGATTAATACATCACCTGAAGCGACAATATGTTACTAAATATGCCTAAACCTAATAATAATATAATTCAAGGAATTGCAATAGGTTCAATTCAAAGAAGGAACGCTATATGTCTAAAGAGAGATTGGTTCTATATGTTTCGTCTTTCTAAAAGCAACCAACCTAACATGGTATGATCATCTGCTTGTTGAATAAGATATCGCGTTGTCTGGACAAAGTAAAAGTTCATATTCTTTGATCTCCTCCTTGGCTCTTCCTCCAAATCCTTACTATATATAGTTGGAGAATTTGAAAATTACGGTTAGGTATTTGGATGCAATAAATAAAGAACTCAATGACAAATTGCTTGAACCACCGAAGGTGATTATTAAGAGATTAAAGTAATTTGCTTTCATATTTAATTAGTCAAAGATAATATCCTTTATACTGGCATTATAATTAAGAGATTAAAGTAATTTGCACACATCTATACAAATATATTAAAAGGCGTGCGAAAGAAGTTCGCATGCTATGCCACGTGCACTCTCCTCAACTTTCTAACGCAAATGCTTTATGTGTATGTGTCTTCTCACTTTAAAAAAAGAAATGTGTAAGTGCAAGGTATCGAACACGTGACCTTTGAAATGAAAAGTTAGAGCTTAACCATCAATACACTATGAATTTGTTGTCTAATGTTTCAAATAAAATATGATAAAATCTTGTAATAAGTATACTTAACTAAAAAGACTTGAACAAGTATATACATCTCTAACACTCTTATTACGTAACTTACAAGAGAATATTGATGTCATATTCTCTTACCACAATTCCTTTTAAGGTATTGTTTTCAAACTCAAACCTTTCAATTTTTCTTTACTTATCACGTTGTGACGTGAATTTTTCAATTTCTTAATGGACAAAAAATACTAAAAGTAGCAAAATAAATTATAAAATTTAAAAATAATAACATATTAGTTTATTATAACTGACCCGAGGCATCGCCCGGGCAAAAAAAAACTAGTTTGAAGTATAATGCGTGCATGAGCGCCGACCATCGACAGTTGCAAGAATTGAAATTCTTCTAGAATCTTAGTTACAATTGATAGAATATGTATTTTGTAAAAATAATATTCTTGTATCTCCTATGTATGGATAGTATACTTAGTTTCCTAAAGTTTAGCATTTAGTTAAGAATCTTATTGTTGTATATATTACGTTGTTGAAGCAATAAGAAGATCACGTAATTATCTTATTTCATGGTATCAGACGCCTAGGGTTTCTTCCTCCTTCCTCTTGTCTTCCGCTGCCCTCGCCTTCTTCCTCCTCTTCTCTTGCTTTTTTCAGTCTATTCCGTCAGTACTCATGCCTTCATCTGATTTTCATTCGGCACTTGCCGTCACCAATATCAAGAATCATATTCCTCTTGTTCTTGAGATGGAAACGGAACACTATAATGCGTGGGCCGAGTTATTTAAACTCCATGCTCGCTCACATCGAGTTCTTGCTCATATAATTCCTCCTACTGAGAGTACCACGAAGACTCTCACTGCCGACAAGAAAGAATTCTGGTCTACACTTGACGCCACGGTGCTTCAATGGATTTATGCCACCATCTCCACCGATCTTCTTCACACTATTCTTGAGACTGACTCTACTGCCATGGCTGCTTGGAATCGACTACGTGACATATTTCAAGACAATCAAACATCTCGGGCCGTTGCCCTTGAACAAGACTTCACTCATGTGAAGATGGCTTATTTTCGGACTGCGTCGGCTTATTGTCAACGACTCAAGACTCTCTCTGATCAATTGAGGAGTGTGGGGGCCCCGGTATCTGATAGTCGCCTTGTGCTTCGTATGGTGGCTGGCCTCACCGAGGCTTACAAGGGTGTTGGTACGATTATTCGGCAAAGTAAGCCTTTGCCATCATTTTCTGAGGCTCGTTCCAGCCTTCTTCTTGAAGAAAAGGCTCTCACCCAAATGTTTGATGCCTCCCCGTCGGCTATGGTGGCCATGCGGGACGGTGATGACTCGTCGGATTCGTCTTCTTCTCATCACCATGGTCGCACCGGTGGGCATCGTGGTTCCCACAACAATAAAAAACATCACCAAAAATCGGGTGGTTCAAGTGGCGGCGGCAAAGGCCGCGGTGGTGGGCACTCCGGTGGTGACAACCAAGCGCCAGCGAACAACCAGCAGCAGGTGTCAGGTGGCCTTCCACCTTGGCCATATCAAGAAGGGGGGTGGAGGTGGATTCATCATCCATGGGCAGTGCCTCCCTGCCCGTATGAGATTTTGGAATCTGCTGACCCCTCTCCCTATATTTTATCTCACAAATTTCGTCCTGGCCCACATTCAGCAGCCCAAAATTCGCAACCTTCCCCTCCTTTGTCTGATCCGCCTCATGTGGTCCCACTGGGCTCCGTTCCCTCCTCTCACGACCCACGTGACCTTCCATCCCTTGAGGCCCCAGGTTCAGCGCTTCCCCCTTTGGGCTCAACCGCCCCTAGTACTTCCCTAAGCCCATCAGACCCCTCTCCTTCCCATGCTGCTTCCAGCCCAGTTTCCCCCCTCATTCTCCTCTCTCTGGCCCGTCAGCCCCCCTCCCATCCTCATCAGCCCAGACTTGTCCACCGCTTTCCACTCGCATGGTCACCTGTAGTCAACGGGGCATAGTCAAGCCTACTAATCGTCTTAATCTTAACACCACAGTTTCCAAATCTCCTATATATACTCCGTAACCCTTTGAATGCGATCCGTGACCCGAACTGGAAATTGGCCATGGATGATGAATATCGTGCTCTTATTGAAAATAAGACGTGGGAGTTGGTGCCCCGTCCACCTGATGTGAATGTTATTCATTCTATGTGGATTTTTTCTCATAAAGAATTGTCTGACGGTACTTTTGAGAGGCACAAAGCCCGTCTTGTAGGTGATGGCAAAACTCAGCAGGTTGGTATTGATTGTGGTGAAACATTCAGTCCTGTGGTTAAGCCCGCTACCATCCGCACAGTTCTAAGCTTGGCTTTGTCGCGGTAATGGTCTTTACATCAATTAGATGTGAAAAATGCCTTCTTACACGGGGATCTTAAGGAGACGGTGTACATGCATCAGCCTATGGGGTATCGTGATCCACAATATCCTGATCATGTTTGTTTATTGAAAAAGTCTTTATATGGCCTGAAACAGGCTCCCCGCGCCTGGTATAAGCGGTTTGCTGATTATGTGTCTAGCATTGGGTTTGTAAACAGCAGGTCTGACAACTCCTTATTTGTTTATCATCATGGTAGTGACATGGCTTATCTCTTGCTTTATGTGGATGACATTATTCTCACATGTTCCACTGATGATCTTCGCCAGTCTATCATTGGACGTCTTAGCTCCGAGTTTGCTATGAAGGACTTGGGCATTTTGCACTATTTTTTGGGTATTGCTGTTTCTCATCACAGGGGTGGTCTTTTTCTTTCCCAGCACAAGTATGCAGAGGATATTATTGAGCGCGCGGATATGACTTCTTGTAAGCCATCTTCTACTCCTGTTGATACTAAGCCCAAGTTGAGTGCTCTTTCGGGTACTCCATATGATGATCCGATGCATTTTCGAAGTCTTGCAGGGGCCTTGCAATATCTTACTTTCACCCGCCCTGATATCTCATATGCTGTTCAGCAGATCTGTTTACTCATGCATAATCCTATGGTTGAACATATGCAGGCTCTCAAGCGTATCATTCGCTATATTCAGGGCACCTTGACTCATGGTTTGCATCTTTATCCCTCCTCTATCAACACTCTTATTTCTTATACTGATGCCGATTGGGGAGGTTATCAGGATACCCGATGTTCCACGTCCGGGTACTGTATTTTTCTGGGTGATAATTTGGTATCTTGGTCCTCCAAGCGCCAAGCTACTTTGTCCCGCTCTAGTGCAGAAGCGGAGTATCGGGGTGTTGCGAATGTGGTTTCGGAATCATGTTGGTTACGAAAATTACTGTTAGAACTCCTATGTCCCATTCGAAAAACCACCTTGGTTTACTGTGATAATCTTAGTGCGATTTACTTTTTCGGGAATCCAGTTCAGCATCAATGCACTAAACATATCGAGATGGATATTCACTTTGTTCGTGAGAAGGTGGCTCGCGGTGAGGTTCGTGTTTTACATGTCCCTTCCCGCTATCAGATTGCTGATATCTTCACTAAGGGTCTTCCCTTGGTCCTCTTTGAAGATTTCAGAGACAGTCTTAGAGTTCGGTTACCTCCCGCTACGACTGCGGGGGTGTGATAGAATATGTATTTTGTAAAAATAATATTCTTGTATCTCCTATGTATGGATAGTATACTTAGTTTCCTAAAGTCTAGCATTTAGTTAAGAAACTTATTGTTGTATATATTACGTTGTTGAAGCAATGAGAAGATCACAGAATTATCTTCTTTCAACAATTATTTCGTGAAGTAATTAATATTGCTTGTGTCTAGATTAACTCTACAATAATAGAAGTTTTTCATCGGTCGATGAACCGTCATGGGTGATCACCTAGCTTTTATTACTTTTTACCATACCTTATCAGTTAGTACAAGGAAAATTTGTGAACTAGTATTTTTTATGACACTGATTTTGTGAACTAGTACCTACTGTTTGTTTGTCAACTGTACCTTATTAGAGTTGGTAAATGTTTTAATTTCAATACCTTACTTAGAATTTTCGGTCAAAATGGTCAATTATCCGGCATTGACTATGTATTTCGCTCTAAATCTTGCGCGTGAGATGCAAGTCTTCTCTCACAATACCACTCACCCCTCTTAAACCCCCTCATTTAGAACCCTTACTTCCCCATCTTCCCCTTTACCAATTCTTTGCTCCATCTTCATATTCTCTCATCTGATCAAAGGCAATTCAGATATGGTGAATTGGGTTCCAAGGTAAGTCAACTTTGATTTCAAAACTTTGTTCCCTAAATTTATTTTGTTTTTTATAAAAAAATAATTAGGGTTGAATTTGTTTTACCTTTAAATGGCAGCAGGGAGTGAGAGAAGTTGTTTCGCCTTTAACCGACGGGCAGACATACATACACACACACACAAACATATAGTGAGAGAGACGAGAGAGCGAGAGTCAATGAAAGAATAACCTTCTGTGGTAGAGAGGTTGGTGGTAGGAGTAGAAAGGTTGGTGGTAGGAGTGAAGAAGACAAAAAAAAACGCAAGATCATTTGGAGGAAAATAGAGGGTCAACGCCGGATATCGATCATTTTGGCCGAAAATTTATGGTACTAAAACTAAAACATTTACCTACTTTAAGATACTAGTTAACAAAAACCAACAGTAAAGATACTAATTCACAAAATTAGTGTCATAAAAGATACTAGTTCACAATTTTGCCTTAGTATAAATCTATTTCCATTAAGAATGTGAACAGCTAATGCCCTCAAATTACTAAACGTTACACTATGATAATACATATATTTCCCCATTTTCCTTAAACTCTCATCCACTTTTCTCTTGTCACCCCACCCATCTAGCCATCGTCAGGCATAAGCCACATACTAGTGAGAGACAAAACTGTCCAAAAGCCGGTAATCCCGTGTAAATACTTCACCTGTTTTTTAATACTTGCAATGTTTTTTTAAATTTAGGACGTTTCCTATTACTTATAATTAGAGATGGAAATGGATCGGGTTCGGGGCGGGTGGACCATCACCCGCATCCATCACCCGCCTCCATCCACCCCACCCGATACATCCATCACCCGGTCAAATATCCACCCGAATCCATCCATCCATCACCCACGGGTGAAACGGGTGGATCGGGTGATAATCGAATGAACTATGTTAAAATTAAAATAATAAAAAATACATAAAATCAGTACATCATAAGCTTCATCGAAATATCAACTTGTCGAAGTATCTGAATGATTTTTAGACACAACACACAATTCAAGTTTAAGGGTCAAACGCTCAATTTAAACATCCAAACTTCAATTAATTATACATTTGATCGAGTTTGACCCCTTACGACATAAGTCCAGTAGCCTCATGTGACCCCTTCACCTACCATCCAAAAATGCAGCATTCTTAACATTAAAACAACACAAAAACACTTTAATAAAAAAATATTGAATTCCAGAAAACTTGCATAAAACCCAAAAACAGAAATTACCCATTTCATAAAACTTAGCAATTGATATAAAATTATGAAATAATTAACTATATCAAAAAAAGATGACACCTTGGAGGTGGAAAGGGTGGTGTTGTTGACTTGTTGGTAGCAAGAGCAGCTGGGAAGAAAGAGAGTTTTTTCTCATAGAAAAAGTTGCACAACACTGTGGCAGTAATGAAAGTAGGAGAGAATGAGATAAGAGTGAGACCGTGAGAGTGAGAAGAACTGAGAGGAGGCTGCTAGTGCTAGGGTTAAACTTGCTTAATTTGGGCCTTTGGATCATTGGGTTTTGACAGTGGATTAATGAAGCTGTAAAAATGAAAAAAGCCGAAAATAAAAAAAAAATATTTTTTACTTTAAACGGGTGACGGGTCGGGTGGTAAACGGGTGATGGGTCGGGTGATGGATGAAAAAAGTTCACCCGAACCCGACCCGCATCCATCACCCGGTTATCCGTCACCCGGCTATCATCCGTTTAAACCGGGTTTTTCACCCACTTAATAAACCGGGTGGAGCGGGTGATTGGGTGATCCATTGGATATTTCCATCTCTACTTATAATATTGCATTTTCGCAATATATTTGCTCTTTTTCTCTCCTAGCCTATGAGGGTTATTTTTCATCTCTGATCTCTATCTCTCTTTATCCCTCTCCTATCCTTATTAATTAGTCCTTATATACATTTCAACATTACATGTATTAAAAAATGAAGAATATATATATATATATATATATATATATATATATATATATATATATATATATATATATATATATATATATATATATATATAAATATAGGGGTGGGATCTGCTAAAAACAGATCTTAATCTGAAAACTGAAAACAGGGTAACTTTTACCACTTTTAGGGCAACTTTATATATTTTAAGGTTAACTTTTACCACTTTTAGGGCGACTTTATATATTTTAAGGGTAACTTCTTTTAGCGCAACTTTGATTATAGTTCAACCTACGTAGGATTCGAACCTACATCGTTGTGTATTACACAATGCTCTACCAATTGAGCTAATAGGTTGTATGAAATTCGCCAAATATATGTTAGAGACAGAGGGTAACAAATAGCTTTAAAACAGCAACTAATAACAATAAAACACAGATTATGCTACACCATAATGAAGAAGATAAAAATAACAAAGAGGATGCCAAAAGCATAAAACAGATAGATTACCTTCGTTTGGTTGAACTTGAACGTTTTTCTTCGACTTCTAGACAGGAAGATTTTTATTTTTCTTCCCTACATTCTCCATTTCAGCTACACAAAACAGATATATAACAACTATACTAAAAAACAAACAAAATAATCTAAATCACAAAAGCTAAGACATAATAACAAATAATCTAAATCCTAACAAAATTCGACTATACAAAAAAATAGAAAATCAGCTTTTTCAAAAAAAATATTACGAAAATTAAGAAATCTTGCAAAAATTCAAAAATTCATATGAATATATACGAAATTTTGTCTTCTAGATCTAACAAAAAGTTCACAATAAAATTTCGAACCACTAGATCTAAAGATTATAAGAATTAAAACTCAAAGAAAAAATACTGCAAGGGAAAATAAACTAAACCTAAAACGAAAAAACAATTGAAAGCTTACTTGGATTATCAATTGAGGATGAAAAACGCTGCAAACAGGAAGAAGATTGAGCTTCCTGGAGAGAAGAACGTTCCAGAAGAGAAAGGAAGGAGAGAGGAGAGAGGAGAGAGAGTTTTTGGGTGAAAAAAATGCGTTTTAAATGAACGGTATTCACCGCACGATGAACAGTAAACAATCCAATTAGATGAATTGATTTATGTCCGCACGATGAAAGATCAACGGCTGAGATTTATTGTTTTCAGTTTTTAGCCTAAAGATGGTTTTCACGAGATCCTATTCCTATTCCTATATATATATATATATATATATATATATATATATATATATATATATATATATATATATATATATATAATTTAGGACGACATCCAATAACTACCTTAAAAGTAGATAATATTTTGCACATTACTTAAAAGTGACCTTCATATGTTCATTCAGCATATAGTGTCCGAAATTTTTGCACGTATGAAAAAGATATAAGTGCCTACTTAAAGGCTGCGCTCCACCATGCTTACCAGTGGCGAACATAGAAATTCAGAAATGGTGGTATGGTTATATGAAAAATTAGATTCATAAAATATATAATCACTATGTCGCTAATCTTTGGCTCTATTTTAATTTTTGGAGCCAAATTAAAATTCGCCAAAATTTTGAGACTATCATTGATATATAAGGGGAAAAAATTTCAGATAAAAATAAGTGCTGCAATAATTGGTTGTTTGGTTGATTGTGGTAAGTGTAAATTGCTATAAAATTTCGATGTCAAGAAAATTAAACCCCTATTTGATCGTCGGGAAGTACAAAAAGTTGTTTGGTTGGGTGTGGGAAGTGAAAATTCCCATGCGAAGTTCTATTATCTAGGGGTACTAGGTAAATTAATTCCTACATCTTGTAGGAAGTGGAACTTCTTATATTTTTGTAAAACATACAACTTTAAAAACTTCTATTTCACATGAATTTCTAGTTTCCATGATATTTCATGGCAACCAAACAACCCCAAAAAGTGGACAATGGTAATGAATTTGATACCCTAAATTTAATATTTTTTTAATACATAATCAACCCTAAAATATTTAGGAAAAATTTGATAAATAACTATAGTAGAAGGATTTCGTATAAAAATTGTGATTGATATAAGTCATATAATCGTGTTAGTGGAATAGGGTGGAAAAAGGGTTATTAGAAGATAAAATATTATTTAAGTACTTAAAAGTGAGATGAAATAAATGAAAAATATAACCTCATAGTTTTAATATAAATTGGCAACTTTCTATAATTGTATTATTGTATGTATAATATGAATTGCATGTGTAACTTCTATATAACCTTAGACTTCGAAGGACTGAAGGAGTAAGAGGAAGAAAATTTGTTGCTAAACCTTCTCTAAAAAATGGGAAAGAGAAAGAAGAGCTAGTTACCGGGATTCTTAATTTCATGCGACCTTAGACCGGTATATATTTAGATTTCCCCCCGTCCCTTACCACTGAAGCAAACATTTGTTTATGAGTAATGTGTGCATGTTTAAACTTTATAGCATTGCCAAAATATAGGCCACTCACGCTTACCTATGCATGAATGATTAATACATACATCACCTGAAGCCAACCAACATTACTTGCTAACTTTTATTAACTACCTACACTATCCAAGGAAAATAGATTTAAACCCATGGAAGAAAAAAAAAAGTTATGGGAAACAAAACTTTACTAAAGTAGATTATTTGGATCCACAAGATGCCTCTTTATAGAAAGCATCATCATCATGATTCTTGAATAAGAAATCAAAACTGT
Organism: Beta corolliflora; assembly: GCA_947648045.1. Taxonomy (NCBI): domain Eukaryota; kingdom Viridiplantae; phylum Streptophyta; class Magnoliopsida; order Caryophyllales; family Amaranthaceae; genus Beta; species Beta corolliflora. Next base: position 148,114 of record CANSZD010003856.1, read on the forward strand.
TGATGATCCATAAATGACTCGTTATTGCATCTAAAAGTTTGAAGATTCTTTCTCCAACTTGCTTCCATTTTTCCTACATATAGTATAAGGTTAATAATGTATCCGACCGAATTGCTCCCAAGTCTCTATTCTATTCTTGCAAAAAGAGAGGAAACTTATAGAACTCCAATCATAAAAAAAAGGGATGGTGCAAAATGCATTCAAATCCATAAAATGTATGGTTGAGGATCAAATCCGCACAAATGGGATGTCAAGATTAACAACAAATGATCAAAACAAGCCTATGAAATTATTACAAGCAATATAGCCATTCAAACTATTGTAATTAGAAAAATATAAAACAAATTAAGTAAAAAAGATTCAGCTTTTAACACAATGAACAAGCTCTGTACGTATGTCCGACTTAGTACTCCCTTAATTTTAAAAGGCATAAGGCGCACCGAGGCGCAAGGCGAAGGCTCGTGTATATTGTAAGCGAGGCGCACTATTATTTTTTTAATTAATTTTAATTAGATCGATTTGCTTTTTTGTATTGAATTTCATTGGATGAACCCATATGAAGTATATGTATAAACAACAACAATAATCAAATCCCTATAAAACAGAAAAAGAAAAAAAAGCCCTTGAAAGAATTAGAAGAAGGGCACGTGATACAGTCAGGGTGAGGGGAGTGAGACTGTGGGTCCTATGGGGTTGGTAACTGTAATTTTGACTTCTAGAGTTTATCTACATAGTAACTCTCTCCCATCTAGGGGTGGGAATGAGCCGAGCCGAGCCCGAATAGTGGTAGGCTCGGCTCGAGCTCGAGTTTCGAAAACAAGGCTCGGCTCGAGCTCGAGGCTCATCGAGCCTCAAAAATGGAGCTCGGCTCGGGCTCGTGTATTGGAATAAGAGGCTCAGCTCGTGGCTCGGCTCGAGCTCGTTTGAGGCTCGGCTCGAGCTCGTGTTTGGGCTCGAAGCTCGTGCTCAAATGAATGCTCGAGAAAGGGCTCGAAATCTCACAAATAAAAAAATTCATACTAAATTAAAAAATATATATAGAGAAAATGAGAAATCATAATTTCATACCTGTTGGTGGGTCGCCGGCCATGGCCGTTTGAACAGGTGGCGACGGTGGTGAGTGAGAGGTGCGAGTTGTGACTGAGCAACGGTGAGGGAGGAAATAGATACGACTGAGCAGCGGTGGGGGAGGAAAGAGATGCGACTGAGCAGCAGTGAGGGAGGAAAGACATGCGACTGAGCAGCGGTGAGCCAACGGTGGTGAGAGAGAAAGAAATGCGACTGAGCGGTGGTGATAGCAGCGAGCCAGCGACGGTGATAGCAGCGGCTGTGAGGCTTCGGTGATGTGAGTTTAGACCCATAGGGTTTTCGTGAGTTTTTTCAGTTTTTTGGCAAATGAGTTTTAGTGAAGTAATGTTTTTTAAGTTATGTTGAAACTTAAAGTGGGAAGTTTTTACTAGTGAGAGTATTTGCTTTTTGGTTGTATTTTTTTCCTATTTTAAAATATACATTTTTAGTGTTTTGCCTTTTTTTTACTAATGAATAATAATACTATTTTTTATATTTTTTAAATAAAAAAAGTAACTCGAGCCGTTCCCGAGCTTTTCGAGCCGAGCTTAGCTTAGCTCGTGGCTCGCCTCGTTAGGTCTCGAGCCGATCCCGAACTCGAGCCGAGCCTTAGCGAGCCGAGTCCTGACCGAACTTTCACCGAGCCGAGCTCGAACAGTTCACGGGCAGGCTTGGCTCATTCCCATCCCTACTCCCATCTAATGACAAGCCTGCTGAATATAAAACAAAATGGAGAAAGGAAACAAAAAAAGTGAAAAAGGCTCTACAAACCATATCGAAGAGGATATGACAAGAATAGAGAAGATGACAGAAGGAGACGATGAAGAGAAAGGAAAAGCCGATCGAAAGAGAAAGGAAAAGCATATTGAAAGAAAGAGAATAGCATAGATCAGGGGCGAAGCCAGGGATTTAAAGTTAGGGAGGCGCTTCTTTAGTATACGTTATCGTATTTTAATCCTTTTTTTCACGGTTTTCAAGACGTACTTTTGACCATTTCTATCTTTAATCACGTTTTGAAAAATTCATATATATATATATAGTACTCTACATTCTTTCATAGTTAAGAAATGTATGTTCTTTAAATTTTTGGGGGTTGAGTTCCTAAATTTAGTTCACTGGATCTTTTATATGTCTCAGGACGGATTTTAGTTATCACTTTCTTGCTCACGCCATCAACCTCCCCATCATTTTTATTTTTGTTAGTGCTCATGTCACTAACCAACTACTTCTCATTTTTTAATCTTTCTTTTAAATAATTTTTCAATTTTAATTTCTCCTCAAGCTTGATTCCTTAATTTATCTTCACAATTTTTTTTATCTTCACCTTTAATTGAAATTCATCCAAATATTTTAAACTTCACACTTACCTCAACTTCTTTTATCCTGCTTCAACCTTCAACTTCATAATTTGCAACTTTTATCTTCTTCTTGCTCCTCTGACGTTGGCGTTATCACGTTCCGGCTCTGATGCCATGATAGAAATTTGGGGGCGCACACGGAAGTTTTGATGGACCCTTCATAATATAATAAAATTGTATTTTATTGATTACATTCATAAGAATTGTACAACTATATTTGTGAGAGGCCCATATCTCTCACTTATCTCTCTGGTAGAACTCTTGTTTCTACCCTCCAAAATATTTTGTGAGAGCTCTCTTGATTAGCTCACCTCTCAACTCATGCACATACAACATATTTATAGTTGTTGTGTCCTAGTTTCTAGATTTATCTACACTTGTCTAATATTTCTACATCACATATCTTTGGTTTTTACAAGATATTTCTAGATACATCATCACTTGATTTTTCTAGACTACACACTATATTTTTCATGACACATCTAGGTTTTTCTAGATTAACCTCTAATACAAGTTCTGAAAACACATAACACTTATTGATGAACATAATGGTAATATTAATAAACTAACTGAAATGACTCGTCACCCGAAAAAGATTCGGATGATTGAGGGATGGATGGAAGGAAAAAACTTTGTCTATCCAACAGGTAGACTACCCACCATTAATAAAGACTTATTGAGGGTTGTGGTAATGGAATCCAACTCAACATAATAATAAATTTTTTAATACTCTATTAGTAGTGGATTATCTATCCGATGGGTAAGTGTAGCAATATCCATGGTGGCCAGGATAGAATATGGATGATGTATAGAGTAGTATATACTTGTTTGGGCTCAATTAATCAGCAGCCCAATAAGGAGCCTAAAAGCCTCCCAAAGCATGGGATAGGTGGCAGCGGTGGGTCGCCCCACTGTAAGTTGACCTAATCCTAGGCATTTAGGAAATCTCAAAGAGGGGTGAAATAATCATTGCCTAAAAAGGTAACATGCCCATTGGTACCAAAAGGCCCATCTCGAACAATGTTTCCTGTCTTGAAATCCCCAACACTATAAAAGCCTAATTGCTTCATGATGAGAATGTATTCAATTCTCACCTAACAAACTGTGAAGATCTCTCTCTAGACTTTATCTCTCTACCTCAATCTCAACTAACTTGAGCGTCGGAGGGGCGATCCCGGAAACACCCCTGGGGTAGTCTAACATCGTTTTGCAGGATTCGGGTGTACGGACATCGGAGCTCAGACGAACATTCTTGGGGCCCACATCAAATCTCACAACATATTATAACCCTTAATTTCTCAGCAGAAACAATACTATATAGGCATTAGGCGGGAAGTTGAATCAAATAGTAATATCAGATCTAATGAATCGGAAGGTAAGGTTCATAATTATAATATTACTCCATAAATCTTGTGTGTTTCTGTTGTAGTAGTTAAAGAAATTAGTGGGTGGAATCAGAAAGCTGGAGTGCCAGCGTAAAAGCTTAAGCGCTGATGCAAGAATTACACGTACATTTGACCCCAACAATAGGCGATACTATATTTGTGTCAACCCTGCCGACAAAAAAGCTGATGACTATATGAATTACAAATTACAAATTACAAATAATTACAAATAATACATCTATATGAATTCGCTTTTAAGTTATTAGAAATAATACATCATTGAAACTAAATTTTCAAAATTAAAGAAAGGAAAAAATTTAGCTATTTGTAAATGTCAAACTCGAATTGAGTGTGTTGTTGAACTATCACTGTCTTCGAAGTGAATTCCTTTACTAATAACGAAAGTCTACTTGAGGATCTTCAAATTCGTTCATGGAAGTATTCAAGATGTCCCCAAAATTGTTTTTGTGGGTAGAGAGAAGGCTTAGTGTATTTAATTAGATTTGAATGAATGTGTAATTATTACAAAATTTGGAAGGTAATAAGTATATAAGGATAGGAAATAAACCAATAAAAATTTCAGTAAGACACGTGTTGCTTCTCTGGATTACCGCCCGGTCAATCGAGTAAGTAAAAGACTTATATGGACCTGGTCCACACTAAATTTAATGTGACCTAATGCTAGTATATGTGTGTGATTTATAAAAAAAGGTATCTATGTTAAAAACAATCAATATATATATAAATAAAGGAGGAACTTTTCAGGAGCTTAGGGAGCTCCTCAAGATTTCGAGGTCATAGAGCGCGCCACGTAGGATTGCCATGTCATCAAATTTTATTTTTATCTTTTACAAAAATTGAGTTATACATAGATTTAAGTACATATAAGGAGTTATAGATAAGCTAAAATTAGAGTTTGGTTTTGCATGAACAACCTAAATTATTATATTATGTAAATCGCGTATAATTTTTGCTACGTAATTCGGAATATTTTAATTTTTGTTCCATTGGATAGTGCTCGAAATATGCTCCGAAATAAGATCCATTTACAATATTGTTCTACAACTCATGAAAATATATTTAACTAGATGAATGGTAAGACATCATTTAGTCTTTCTTTTAGATAAATATAATAATAGTTATAACTATATTGTACTATATGTGACTATATCATTTTATCATAGGTCCAATTACAGGATTAAACATATTATCTTTCAAAACCTTAGTCTTACGAGTCCGGATCCTCTAGAGTTTTAATAAAATTCAACAAGGTAGAGTTGTATATGAACCATATATTTTAAAATCAAGGGCGTGTATTGGTGAAAGGGGGGAAATAAGGGGGTGGATTTTGATGAGAAAAAATAAAGGGGGTTTTGGAAGATAATATATGAGCTATTGATTTTTTATTCAATGGTTGATATTGCTCAAACTCTACATTGTAGAGTTCTTTTAGAACTTTAGAGGATCCAAACACCAGCCTTACTCAACTGAACCAAAACAATTTAGTATTCCAACAAAATTTATTAAGGAAATTTTATTGTCACAACAAAAATTAAAATCTATAGCGATAAAGTTACATATATATATTAGAGTTTTGGATGATAAACAATTAGAGTATGATTTTAAAAAACAACCTTAGAATATTATAGAGAGTTCCACCTAAGCATGACATGTCATTCTATTTAATTTTTATTTAAAAAAAAAAATGGTGTTTAACATAAATAAACAACCTAAATTATTCAACTATGTAAATTGAATATAAATTTTTTGCTACATAATTCGCAATATTATATTTTTTTTTACCATCGGAGAGCGCTCGAAATATGTTCTCAAATAAGTTCCATATACAATATAGTTTTACAACTTATAAAAATATATTTATTTAGATGAACAATAATATATTATTTATTATTTATTTTAAATACATATAAAATTAACTATAAAAATAGCGTATTATAAGTAACAATAGCAATTATGTCTTTCAAAATCATACTTTTAGAAATTGAGTTATATAATATAAAAAATTCATACATATAGTTTTGAACCTATAGCATACCATGATGACATTACATGAAGAATCAAGTGAAAGTTTGTCGATGACATTGCAGAGGTATTATGCAATTGACTAATTATTTTATTCCTAGAATATTTATTGTATAAATAATTATTTATGTTTTTATTTTTCATATATCTATATGTCAGATCTTATTCTTTTCTCAATGAACTTAATTCTACTAAAACTAATTGGAAAATCAAGGTTCGAGTTTCTAGACTATTTGAGGTCGCAGATCATAAAAAGGGGGAAGTTTGAAAAGTCTTTATATGGTCATGATTGATGAAGAGATTTTTTTCTCTTAAATAGTATTTTCGATTCTTAATAGAGGTTAGTTTTATATTTAAGTTATTTTATTCATGATACCATCATTATGATCTTCTTTTTGGCTTTCCCATCTTCTATTCTATATGCGTTAGTGTTTATGTGCTATATATTAAAAGTTAAAGTTATGGCTGACACTCATATTTTTTTTCTCTATTCTTTTTGTCCTGCATCTATTAAATTATTACCCTCTACTTTCTTAAAGTATCATTCGGGTATTTTCCATGTTAAAACTGTGTTAACAAATCTAGAAATTAAAGTATAATGACAAATACTTTCTCTGTCTTTTTCTACTGCAACAATGGGTTTGGGCATAGTTTTTAGGAAAATAAAAAAATATGGGTAGTTTAGCATAGGGTTAACTAGAGTAGGGGATAAGTAAACCCTTAATAAAGTAAACGCAACTTTCTGAGTCAATTTGAGTAATTAATTATGGTTTTATTAACATAAAGTAAAGGCGATTTTGTCAACTATAGTTGCTTTTTTTACCAAAAGTGGAATGGTTCCAATAGATGAAACTACCCAAAGTGGTAATTGTTGCAATAGAAAAAGAATGGAGAAATTATATAAACACAATGGTGTTGAAAAATCTCATTTCACAGCAACAAAAAATCAACAATGTTTAAAAAAAAAATATAACCCGGCCGCCCGTGCAACGCACGGGCTTCAAAACTAGTAGATATAAAAGAAGAATAGCTATAAATTGTAAGGATGACTATGTGTTGAAAAGTGTAACTTTCATTATAATAAACTAATGATAGAAAGGATCACTGTATTGCAATAAATTATCACTATATTAGATAATGATAGATTAGTATAAGTTTAGATTGTAAAAGATGACTATAAGAAGAAGAAAAAGAAGGTCACTATATCACATAAGTGGCTTTGGTCCACGAAGTAGCTCTACATAATATGAAGCCTATTTCAACCTGAAACTTCGTTCTTACAACCAAATTACCTAACAACGGCATTGTATATTCTCCTACTATATTAGCTAATTTGAAGTAGATAAGGTTAGTTATTATATAGCCGGAATTAACCTTTATAAAAACCTTTTTTCTGGAAGGGTCAATAGTGTTAGTCTGTTAGAAAGATCGGTCGTGGGTGGCATCACAAAGTTGCATTGCCAACTCAAAAAGCTTCATTGCTTAGGCATGAATGATTCACATGACATTCCTATCTCACTTTCTAAATCTCCCTTGACATTGGATACAAGAAAATAAAAATATAATTTACAAATTACATTGTTCCATGATTTTGACTTTATTTCTACTCTAAAGAAGAGGTATATCATTGGATCTCTTCGTCATTATTTTGATAAAGCAAGACAAATATGCATGGATTCATCAACTTACTTAGCAAGAAATCTTGTCTGGTGGCCCTCAAATGAAAAAAGATAAAGAGTTATATTTTCCTTTTGCTGAGCCATGAATGACTCATTCTTTCAAATTCCAAAAGTTTCCACGAAATTCTCACCTTCTTTATACAATAAACATATATATACACCTCTACTCAAGACTCTTCCACCAACAACCACCAAACGCTATTTGCTCTATCTTTAAGAGAATTAAATTTCTTGTATCAAAGAGAGAAATTCTTCATCATAATTAAGCAAAAATGAATGTTTCAGAAGCATTTAAATCTAGGAGTATGAAGAGTATGTTGGGAGATCATCTCCTTCGAAACGGGATTTCATATTCATATGAACAAACAAGAAAAACATCTTCGATCAAATTATTAACTGGACCTTCTTCAGGCCAAGCTGGTGATGGGTCATTGATCGCTTCAAAACAACGTAAAGTTGATTCAGTTTTCACCACCATGAACAAGCTTGGTATGTATATATATATATTTAGTTTACTACACAATCTTTAACGTACGTAACATTTTGTATGATTTTCACCTAGCCTATATAATTATGGCAAAATTGGTCTCAACACCCTGAACTATAACTGGCGGCACCCAACACTACCAACTACGACTAGTAGCCTAAACACCACCAACTACAGGGTGGGGTGCAGTCTGTACCACCAACTACGAGGTGGGGTGCAGTTTGTACCATAAAAACCCACCGTCTTCAGCAACATTCTAAGCTTCCGGCCTCATTTATGGTACGGAATGCACCCCACCCCATAGTTGGTGGTGTTAAGGCTACTAGTCGTAGTTGGTGGTGTTGGGTGCACCCGAGCTATAGTTCAGGGTGTTGAGGCCAATTTTGCCTATAATTATTTATCATAGTTGAGTTTTAATGTTTTTATATGAATATGATGCAGTGAAAGGAAAATTAATCTTCGTAGGAAAGGTTGACAAAGTTTTCAGACGAATCTTTAGCGTACGAGAAGGAGAGCAGCTGTTGAGAGCTTCCCGATGTTGCTTGTCCACCACAGCAGGCCCCATTGCTGGCCGCCTCTTCATTTCCACAGAGAAACTTGCCTTCTGCAGCGATAGGCCAATCGCAAAAGTCTCTTCACCTGTCGGAGAACCTCTTAGGTTCCACTACAAGGTTCGGCAACTATTAATACATGCCCTAATGACTAATGAAGTTCCGATTCGCTCTACGTGATTCTTACTAAATGAAATTATTTTTACCGATAAAATTGACTAAAACTTATTTTTGCTTATTTGAACTTATTGATTAAAACTGATTATTTTTGGTTCTCTAGTATTTGACCCTTATATTATAGTACTATGTAGTTTATTGATTTTTACGGAGTGATTATGACTTTTAATCATTGAAACTGATTTTGGTTGATTCAAAAGTGATTTAAGCTTAAGTATGGGCTTTATATGTACTTTAATATTGCCCTTACTAGTCAAGTTAAATTAACTTAGTACTTCAATAATTTCATATTGAAGTTGAATTTAACGTAAGCTTATATTCTTGTAAATGCAGATTGTGATCCCATTAAGGAAGCTTAAGAAATTCAACCAAAGCGAGAATATGACAAAGCCGTCACAAAAGTATCTACAAATAGTGACTGCGGATGAGTTTGAGTTTTGGTTCATGGGATTCGCCAGTCATAAGAAAACTTTGAAATGCTTACAACAAGCCATCTCTCAGAGCTTAATTTGCTGACTGCAACAAGAATTACTGGTAATTAGGATTTAATTATAGCTTTAGTGTATGGTAAGTTTTGTAAATACGGAGTACTACTCTAGGATGGAAAGAAGTTTTTCCACTCAAATTCTTGACAACAACGAGGCTTATTGTGTATTAGTGATTTGTTAATTCAAGACAATTATGCCATTGCATTAATTTAAAAAAATTATTTGATGGATCGGATCAGTTTATAGCTAAGATTCAACAATCTTAAGTAAAATTATTTTAATATATAATAGCAATTAATTAGCTTCATTGTCTATTTCAATACGTAAAATTTCTAGCCAGTATAACAAATTTCGAAGCAGATCATATATGTTAGCAATTAAAACCAATTTACATAAACTAACAAGAGTACGAGATAAGGGTCAAAATGTCGACGAATAATAAAGGAACCATCAAGTGAGAACCATCAAGCTAGGTGAGGAGATTGTATTATTTTAGGGAAACTTAATAATACGATTTATTTTGAGGGGAGGAATTAAAAAATTTCCTTGAAAATTCTTGTCTTCTATCTATTGGTATTTTGCTAATTCTATTGTATTTGCATTGTGGTTCTTATAGTCTAGTGCGTGTAACACAATAATATATTACAGCTGAGCACACAAGGTAGCGCTTTGTCCGATTTAAATTTGTCCGCTCTGATCTAGTGATATGGTACTAATTAAGAAAGATAATCTTCTTACATGAAATTTTTAATATATAAATATATTAACGATTTATATTGATACATAAAATATCCCTCGTTGCATAGTAAGTTATATGTGATTCTCAACCAATTAAAATATTTAAATGTTATTTTTATTTTTTACGAATCTACAAAAATGCCTTCATTTCTTATTTAAAAATAACCAAAACTCTATTTTTTCGGGCGTTGTGATAGAGTTATTTTGCTACATGACACAACGATATATTAAAAATCTTCTAGTTTTAATACATTGAGACCGCAATTATTTTGGAAGATGGAAAGAGTAGTATAAAGTACCAAATAATACTTAATCATCAAAAAGAGTAGAAAAGAAACTATTGTTCTTTATCCAGATATAAAATTGAAAAATAAAATGTTGAAACCCATTGAAAGCCACTTGTGAGTGTCCCACATTGGAAAAAGAGGAGAGATTGTTCCACTTTATAAGGTAGAGGGGTTACTCCTACTATTTCCAATTGGTTTTAGTATGGAATCTCCTTTGGGCTTATAAAGTGGACCAAATCTCTCCTCCTCCTTGTTCACCCAGGCCCGTTTCGTATTGTTTCTAAATTTAACATGGTATCAGAGCCCGGGTTGCGGGTCTCGTCTAAACTGGGTATTTGATCGCTACTGGATAAGGATTTACCTCGATAGGATGTCCAACCCCTAAGAGGATTATATTATTGCTCTGACCTTTCCAGTTAGCTCTGAATTTCTGAGGACATTCACAAGTGAGGGGGTGTGTTGAAACCCATTGAAAGGCCACTTGTGAGTGTCCCACATTGGAGAAAGAGGAGAGATTGTTCCACTTTATAAGGTAGAGGGGTTACTACTACTATCACCAATTGGTTTTAGTATGGAATCTCCTTTGGGCTTATAAAGTGGACCAAATCTCTCCTCCTCCTTGTTCGGGTCACCCAGACCCGTTTCGTATTGTTTCTAAATTTAACATAAAAAGAGGCCTACGTTCCTTGCTGTCGACTTTTCCAATATCTCATTTATGGATTTCTTTGCTCCCACGCTATATCTATGACTGTCCATTTGTCCACAAGTGATGCTTACACTTCACTCGAAGATGGTCGATTTCCTAGTTAAATTGAACAATGGTACGGTCAAGTCGATAATACATCTTATTGGACTTATAGTACATGTGGTAGTAATTAATTGCTTTTTAGCACTTAAAAACAACAAATTTGTTATAGTAAAATATGAAGTGCCGGCAGTCAGCCAGTCTCGTTGGTCTAAGTTCGTGATAATAGACAGTCGCATGTGCCTCCTTTTTAGCCATGACTCATTGCAGCAATGCTGACACAGACGTTAGAAACTGCATCGCATATATGATATACGGTATACCTACTTCATTCGTGGCCTATTCCACCTCAGTAATTTTTTTTGGCAGTGGGTGACATGAACAAATACTTTTAGGACCTAACCATTCTAGCTATACTTACTAGTTTTTAGGATTCCTTATCTTGGGTAAGACATTGACACCGAAGGATATTAAAATAAGAACAAACAAATCTAACACATTTTTTCTAACATGATAAGGGGGATCCAACGAGCGAGGATGGAGCACCCCATTTCCTTTTTGATCCTGCATGAAATATATAACATTTGATGATCTTTTTCCTTTGTTTTCTTCTCAATTAGACATAGGATTGACATCCAATCTCCCAGCTAGTCTTTTTTTCTCCTTGCAACCGAACTGCTTTACTTCTTGCTCGCAACATTTGCCTTTCTTTCTTCCTCCTAGGGTTGATTGTCCAATATGTTTAGTTTATATCTCGCACTTGAATAGATGCACTCGAAATTGTGTTAGTTGAGGCATATATCCATATATTCTTATCTCTCTATTATGTTTTCTCCCTTTGCACTCATAGGCTTCTTTGAGACATCATCCAAAGGTCCCTCATTGGGTTTGGAGAAATCCGAAAACATTCCTGAAACGAATAAAACTAAATACTATTATCCACACTTCGGACATTACTGGAGCTTGGTGGGATGGATCTGGGGTAATGTGAGGTCATTTGATGACAATCACATGCCTTGCAATGAGCATATGATGACTTACGCTAATCCAGAGCCATTTCAGGCTGGAGCGAGGGTGGTACAATAAAAGGAATATGGAGGCAACTAAGGGAGTCTGAAGCACCCAAGGACCATTTCAAAGCACCTCCAGCCCCTTAGGAAGCACATGGATGAAAAATATCACCAAGTCCAAACAAGTCCGAAAATGGCCCCAAAACAAGCATTATTGAAGGTTATAATTCATAGTTTTGGACATTCTCTGGGCCCGAGTAAGGGGGTTTGCGGGATGCATACCTAGGGCATGGGAGGACATTTTAAGACACAACCACGACTTAGAATGAGCCTACAATGGCATTTAGAGCCACTTTGAGGTGAAACGAAGGTGGTGATGCAAAATGAAACAAAGGCATACGGAAGTAACAAAGGGAGTTTGAAGAACCTAGGGAAATTCAAAGGAAGCCCTAGCTCCTTAGGAATTTCCTGGGTGGAAATATTCACCGGGTCTGGAGAAATCCGAAGACATTCCTGAAACGCGCAAAATTAAACCCTATAACCTGTGTTTGCAATAATTACGGGGACTCGAGAAATGCATCATGTGGGATGCATGCATGGCCATGTGAGGTCATTTGAAGACACTCACATGCTTTGGAATGAACATATGATGACATAAGATTGCATCCAGAGATTAGCCATTTTATCGTGGAGCGCAGGTGGTGTAACGTGAGTCAACGGAAGGCATACAAAGGAAACAAAGGGGGTTCAAAGCACCCCAAGGGACATCCCAAAGAATCTCCATGCCCTTCGGAGGGTAAAATACGTCACCAATTTGAAAATAACCCCAAAACATGCAAAATTGAAGGCTATAACCCCAGATTTCATACGGTCCTTGAGTAAAGCATGAGACCATGTAGGATGCATCCCTGGAGCATGGGAGGACATTTTAAGGCACACCCATGGCTTAGAATGAGCCTACGATGGCATGTAATGGCATTCAGAGTCATCTTGAGCTAAAATGAAGGCGTAAAGTGAAACAAAGGAAGTCACATGGAAGAAAGAAGAGGGTTCGAAACACATAGGGACCATCCTAAGGAATCCCCAACCCCTTAGAAATATCATGGATACACTAGGTCCGAATAAATCCGATCATGTTTCCAAAACAAGCAAAATTGAAGGCTATAATCCACACTTACGAACATTACTTGGTCTCGGGGAACGTAACCCATTGGATGCATCTGAGGGTAATGTAAGGTCATTTGAAGACACTACCATGTCTTGGAATGAGTATATGATGACAACGATTGCCTCTGGAGCCATTTCGAGGTGGAGCGTGGATGGTGCAACGTAAGCCAATGGAAGGCACAAGGAGGCAACAAATAGAGTTCCAATCATCTGAGAGTCGTACTAAAGCATGGGTGTGAAACACCTGGGGAGCCTTAAGACTTCATGGATATAACACTTGGCATTTGTTTCGAATGGTGGACTTCTTGTTTTCCCTTTAAATTTCTATAGTAATTCATGGAAGTACATGATCCAAAATGCACTGAATTGATATTCAATTTTATGTAGCAAATGCTTGTTTTTTTTTCGGGAAAAAGGAAACAATAATAATTTGAGGTCGGATGTAAAAATCCTAAATAATGTCGTAGGCATGGAATTTTATTATTTATATTTGAATTTTTTTCTCTTAATAATCAGAACTTTAGATGCTACAACTATGGACACATATTCAACACAGAAAAATCGACAAAGTTATTTGGCATATTGTACACCTTACAATTAGAAAGGCTTGCATCAGAATAGATGTTTAGAGCATGTATGGCATGGTATATATATTAGAAAGTCAAGATATCTAGTTAATTTTCAACTAGAGATAAGTTATACTCCCTCTGTTTCTATTTAATGGTTACACTTTGTCTTATTCACGCTTGTTAATGTAAATGTTTGAACTTTAATATTTCTAATTATGCATTTGTAAAAATTATAAAAATTAATATTCCAAAAATACATATTGAGACGAATCAAACATAATCCCACATGACTGTATAATTTTATAAATCACAAATGATAGTTAAATTGACATTTATAAATACTGTCAAAAGTTAAAAGTCAAAAGTGTAACCATTAAATAGAAACGGAAGTAGTAAATAGTGTTAAGTTATATCCTGTAAAAAATGCATATAAGGAGTTACGTCTTCTCTTTCTAAGTAAACAAAACACTTATATTCTTACATTTGTCAACGCAAAACTCCAACTATTTATAGTTCTAGTTATGTACTAGACTAAAATATAAAAAGTTAATCTTATAAAAATATTCATTATAAAAACCTCATGATAATTTTTCTGTTCTAATATATTTTCTCCGTTCCATATTAGTTGCAACATGGGAGGCACACCATTTGTGAATTAATCTAATTACGTACTAGACAAGAATATAAAAAGTTAATCTTATGAAAATAATCATTATAAAAACCCTATGGTAACTTTTGTTTTAATATATTTCCACCATTCCATATTAGTTGCAACATGAGGGGGAAGCTGCAGAGCTCGCATTTATTCACGGGTGAGCAGATTATCCATCCACCAACCCCAAATAAGTGGGTGAAAACCCCTAATGAGGCAAATGACTAGCTGGTGGTGGGACGGGTTGGAGATGGATGTAAGTTTTTTTGACCCGTCACTCGCATCATCCATCCACCGCATATATATATATATATATATATATATATATATATATATATATATATATATATATATATATATATATATATATATATATATATACTTCCTCTGTCTTTTGTTTTTCCTATTTTAATTGTGCGCATTTGCCAATTTACTTTTTTGAGTTTAAATATCTTTCATTGTATATTTTTAAAAATTATAAGGATTGAATATTAATAAAGTATTCATTAAGACAAATCAAACAAGACCCCACATGACTATATATTTTTTCTTATATATTGAAAAGAACTTAGAATGATATACCATGGTGTATGATGTTTGCGGATGATATTGTGTTGATTGATGAAACAAAGGAAGGTATTGAGAGAAAGTTGGAATTGTGGAGACATACATTAGAAGCTCGGGGTTTTAGATTGAGCGAAGTAAGAAAGAGTATATGGAGTGCAAGTTCGGTGGGGTTACAAGCGGCGAGGCGAGGGCGGTCACTTTGGATAGCAAAGTGGTTCAAGGATCGAACGTCTTCCCGTTACCTAGGATCCATTCTCCAAAAGGATGGAGAACCTGGATGGAGACGTGGCTCATAGAATTAACGCGGGTTGGTTAAAGTGGAAAAGCGCCACTGGATTCCTTTGTGATTCCGGCATTCCCCAAAGCTTGAAGGGAAAGTTCTACCGCACGCAATTAGGCTCGTTTTGTTATATGGCACCGAATGTTGGGCGGTGATGAAACAATGCCACGTCCATAAGATGAACGTGGCGGAGATGCGTATGTTGCGGTGGATGTGTGGCCACACAAGGAAAGACCGATTAAGAAATGAAGTGATCCGGAAAAAGTTGGAGTTGCATCCATTGAAGAAAAGATGAGGGAGAATCGGTTAAGATGGCTTTGGTCATGTGAAAAGGAGATCGTGTGATGCACCTAGGTGAGAAGAATTGAAGAGTGGAGGAGTAACCAAGTTGTAAGGGGTAGGGGAAGACCAAGATTGACTTGGATGAAGGTAATTGAAAGCTGATATGAGGTTTTGGGATTGAGGGGAGAGCGTGACGTTGGATAGAAGTGAGTGGAGGGCAAGATCCATGTGGAGGAAGGGGTGTGATTTCGCATTTATTTGTTTTTCTCAATTGTGTTGGTATTAAAACCTTTGTCAAAACCTCTTTAAAACTTGTTGGTGTAAACCTTGCTTTAAAAAAAAAAAAAAACTTTTTATCACTCTTGGCGACGCCATCTCCTTTGGCGACGGTTTCGATTGACGATTCATGTTAGCCGACCCCAAATCACTTTGGGAATAAGGCTTAGTTGTTGTTGTTGTTGTTGTGCATTGAAAAAGTTAACTTGTAAGATTCTCTCTAATCAGAATAAATCTGAAAATTCCAAGTAGGAAGAACAAAAAAGTAGAGAGAACTCATTACCTTCTAACTTCTTAGTAAAGTTACAACTAAATTTGAACCTTCTTGAAAAGGAAAGTGTTGTAACTAATTTGGAATGGAAGAAATATTAGTAAAAAAAAATTGATCTAAGTAGGATATGTGAATAATACAAGTCAAAAGTGTCGCACTTAAAAAAAGACGGTAAAATTAACAAAGCGCGGTCCCAACTATGTGCCTCCTTCCATAAATCTGCCTCAACTTTCGATTATTCCACTAGCAAGTCCCAACTATGAGGGGCTGAGCGATAACGACTGGCCCCAAGAGGCCATTTAACCTCGCTACATTAGGTAAACTCTCAAAACCACCATCCTTGCCACCACTGCCACCTTCTTCCCTGCACTGCCACCCCATCCCTTGCCATCAAAACCTCCTCCACTGCCCTGCCACCCCCTCCTACGCCCTCAAAACCTCGTCCCTTGCCCCGCCATCCCCTTCCCTGTCCCAGAAAAACTCTCCCCTGTCCTTGAAACCCGCCCCTGCCTCGCCCTTACTTATTGAAGATTTTCTCAATAAAAAGATGTTCAGACTCATTCACATTTAATTTGATAATATTGCATCAATGTTGTCTTCACTAACATTAATAGGCCTTGGCATAGAAATTTTTTTGGAGGTGATTTCCGTTGATTCTTAAAACCCTCATTTGCTTTCTTCAATCTCACTCCTTATACTACGGAAATTTATGCTCATCAATTTAGAGTAGAAATTGAGGTTTAGAATCTCGATTGTCTGGACTTACCAACTACATAATTTTGTTCATAGATTCAGGAAAAAAATGGTCAAATTTTATAGAATTTGTTGAAAAAGGGAGGAAAATAATAGATAAAAAAGAATATCTTAGAAGCCTTGTACCGTTCTTCTCTATGGCTTTTTCGTGAGCCATCTTAGTATTTCTAGGCATTACCTCCCCTCATCTTTGAGTTAATCAAAGTAGAAAATCTCACAGAATTGATTAGTGGGTGTCAAAAAAAATGATTTCATAAATTCTAAGATCAAAGGCAAGCGGCAAATCATGGTAAGAAATATTATGTTGATTGAACTGAAATTTTGAACTTAGGTACTTCCAGCGAGGTTGACGATGACAATATTTCATGGAGTTTGATGAGAGAGGTGAGTGGAGAACAAATAAGAAACAGCAAGCCCCTCCCCTCTCCCAAAAAACCCCTCCCTCAACCCCTGAAACCCCCCTCCCTTGAAACTACCTTTCCTGAAACCAGTAAAAGATTTTTTTTTCTTTAAAAAATGACCTCTTATATTGGTAACCTGTCCACTTAGACCATTATTATAAAACACCCATCAAAGTTGGGGCTGCTGTGGAATAAGCGAAAGTCGGGACCTTTTATGGAAGGATCGCAATAGTTGGGACCGCCCTTATCAATTTTTTCTAAAAAAAAAGAGCGAGGAAGTAAAATATTTTCCAAATTAGTATTATTTGCACTTGTAATTAAGTACACAGTTACACCCCTAACATTTCAAATATATATTGTGTTTTTGGTCCTCCAATGGAAAGTATTGGTTTTTTTTTGGGCCTCCACTGGGAACCCCATAGTAAGATGAAAGATCCTGTCAGATCGAAACCTCTCGAAAGTTAACACGACCTGGGTTTGGGGGCAGGCACTTTGAGGTTATGTTTAGTTCACCTTATTTTTACTAATCTGAACTTATCTAATCTGAACTTATTTTTTCTGATCTGATCTGAACTTATCTGATTTGATCTGATCTGAACTTATTTTTTCTGATCTGATCTGAACTTATCTGATCTAATCTGATCTGATCTGAACTTATCTTTTATAAAACATATTATTACTAATGTTATTATTACTTTGAATTTTATTACTAGTATTACTATTACTATCATTTTATTACTATGCACAACTTTTAATAATAATAATAGTAACAATAGTAATAATAATAATAATAATAATAATAATAGCATAATTAGTTTTTTTTTTTGAAAAATAACACATAGTATATGAACATACAATTAAAATTAAAAGAACACATATTTTAGGTTTAAAAAATATTGTTTATGGTAAAAAGAACATATTTTGATGTCTAAGGTCCATTTATAATAAGAATTTAGGTAGTAATAAAAGAACATATAATGATAATAAAAAAAGAACATATATTGAAATAGCATACAAAATATATTTAAAGAACACATTCTAAAAGTAAAACATAGATTTCCCCTCAAAAAAAATTAAAAGATAGATGTTATTTTTATATTGATGACATGTTTGGATTTAACTAACAATATTTTTTTATATCAATCAATTGTTCTTTTTCATTATAAATAAACCTATAAATATATATAATCATATGATCTTGAACAAAATTGTTAAATATTCTTCTTATATCATTGTCATGTTCTATATAAACTTTGTTGATAAAGATAAGTTAAAATCCCGTGTAGGGGGAAATTTGAAGGTGATGCCAACATCATTAAGTTATCCCTTGCTACTCACATTTTATATAAACTAGTAACATATACTTTATATTATTCTGCCAAAATTGTTAAAAAAATTAAACATCATATACTATTATCATGTTCTTTACATGTACAACATCAAAAAGAACATCGCATATCAAAATTGTTAATTAGAATAAATATAAAAAAGAACACGTACAAATGCCAAAATAACATTCTTCTTCTTGAACACAAATAGTTTGAAATAGTGATACCAATGACATTTATAATAATAGCAACGATATTAATAATAATTACCAATGTTAATAATAAATAAGTACAACATCGACAATAATAATAATAATAATAATAATAATAATAATAATAATAATAATAATAATAATAATAATAATAATAATAATAATAATAATAATAATCCTTTTGAACAAATGTACTAGTAAATGATAGCAGTATTAATAGTAATAGTAATCGTATAAAGTAATACTAATAATAATAGTAATAATAATAATCAAAATAACAATAACAATAATAATAACAATAACAATAATAATAACAATAATAATAATAATAATAATAATAGTAATAATAATAATAATAATAATAATAATAATAATAATAATAATAACGTTAGTAATACTAATAATCATAATAATCATCATAATAATCATGATACCAATAACAATAATAATAATTTTTAAATATAAGCATGATCTGAACTTATCTGATCTGATCTGAACTGAACTAATCTGATCTGATATGAAATAAGCAAAAAATAAGGTGAATTGAACATAGACTGAGAGTGGATGCGATGGTACGGGGGAACCCTCTCCCAAAGTGCCCCTAATAGGGATCAAACCCCCAACCTTGAGGTTGAAAAGTTCTTTCCTTACCACTAGACCAAGCTTAGCTTGGTGTATTGGTTTTATATATATACATTTGTGATAAGAGATACAAATACAATTGTTGGAGATTTAGAGTATAATGAAGCTTTGATTCATGATATGGTTGTTTGAGTTGCTTGGTTAGGGTGTCGTAACTCAAATAAACATATGATACACCGAGTTATTCATGATAAGAAATGTTATCTTATTCGGGTTTGAGTGATGGTTTTTGGAGAGAAGTTGTTTTAATAACTTGTCATATTTTAAACCGAGTTCCAATGAAAAATAACGAGATTACCCCCATATTAACTTTGGTATAAAAGAAAGCCAAATTTGAGTTATCACAAAGTTTGGGGATGTAGGGAGATTGTAAAAGTGTCGGAACCCAAACGTAAAAAATTGGGTGAAAGGGGAGTTGAGTACATCTTTATAGGATATGCTCTTCATAGCAAATCCTATAGGTTCTATGTAATAGAACAAAATGACGTTTGGTCCATTCACACTATTGTGGAGTCAAGAGATGCATTATTTGATGAAAATAGATATTCATCAATTCCTAGACCAAAGGATAAACTCATAATACCAATGTTTAAGAAATTGATCAAACTATCATTGATTAAGAAGTTGATGAACAAACTCTTGATGAAAATGTTGCATCAACATCATCACCTCCTAGGAGAAGTAAAAACGTGAGAAAAGAGAAATCTTTCGGCCCGGATTTTTATGTATATTTAGTTGAAGGATCAAACAGTTCTATAATGACTAAGTTTCCATATATATTTAATGTGGAAAAGGGTACTTTAACATTCAATGAGTCTATGAGGTCTCAAGATGCCACTTTTTGGAAAGAGGCAATTGATGATGAGATGGTTTTCATCACGGGAAATAACACTTGGGTTCCTGCTGATTTACCTTTAGGGCTGGTAATCAGGTCGGATTGAGTCAATTTCAGGTTGACCTGGTTTATAGTTCAGGTCACTTACCCCTAACCCAAACCCGACCTGATTCTAATTTCAGGTCGAAAATCATAACCCAAACCCGATCTTACTGATTTCGGGTTGACCTGAAACCGACGCAAAATGACCTGAAATGAAATTCAACTATACACGCTAAGTTATGAAAGTATGTTAATGACCTGAAATGAAATTTAGGTGATCTAAGAAATGGGCTTGGCCCAATACAAATAAGAATAACAAAAGATATGTTGTATAAGTTATGAAAGTCTGGGTTAATTTCAGGTTGACCCGACCTGAAAATAATCCGACTTCTAAATCAGGTCATTCGGGTTATTTTCAGGTTCAAAAAGTCAACCCGAACCTAACCCATTCTATTTTAAGGTCAGGTTGGGTCGACCCATTTTTTATTTCAAGTCGAAAATCTCAACCCAAACCCGGAATTTTCAAGTCAAATTCAGGTCGGGTTATCGGGTTGGGTCAACTTTTGCCAGCCCTATTTACCTCCTAGGGGTCGCCTGGATTGACGGAGATCAAAGGGGGAAAATTAATAGGATAAAAATTCTGGGTACTTTTGGAGGTTAGAATAAGAGTAAAGATTACATGGGGTAATTTATTACTCCCAAATCAAGGGCAACAATTACCAACCCCAACCCCTGGGTAATTTTTCCACCCCAGCTATTTTCCTCTGATGTGTTGCTGCCTGCTGGTGGTGATTGATTGTATCTGTTTTTTTATGCCTGCTTATGAGTGTGGGAGGAAGGGAGGGAGTATACACAGGGGCAGTAAACATAGCATGAAAGAATGCTCCCCTATTTATACCAAACTTACCAAATGAAAAATATCCCCCCTCAAAATATTCTTCATGAAATTATTTCCCCCTGAATACACCCACCCTTAATGATTTCCTATATTGCAGGCATGCCCCGAAGTGTAAACCTATAGGGTGTAAATGAATTTTCAAAAATAAAATGAAAGTGGATGGGACTATTGATAAGTTCAAAGCCCGTCTTGTGGCTCAAGGTTTTTCACAAAAATAGGGTATTGATTATTTTGATACATATGCAGCGGTGGCTAGAATCTCCACCATATAGTTATTAATAGCTCTTGCAATTATTCATAAACTTATGATCCATCAAATGGATGTCAAGACGGCGTTCTTGAATAGAGAACTAAAGGAAGATATTTACATGCGACAACCGAAAAGGTTTGTCGTGAAAGGTCAAGAGCATAAAGTATGCAAGTTGATTAGATCTTTGTATGGGCTAAAACAAGCACGCAATGACACCAAAAGTTTGATGAGGTTGTATTGTCTAATGGTTTAAAATTGAACAATTCAGACAAATGTGTATATAGAAAATTTGATGACAACGGTAATGGTGACAAGATTTATCTTTATGTAGATGACATGTTGATTTTTGAAACGGATTTGTCACAAGTTGAGTGGACAAAATCTTTTCTATCTTCAAAATTCTCCATGAAAGATTTGGGGGAGGAATATCTCATATTAGGTATAAGGATTAAGAGAGACAATGGAAAGTTGATCTTGTCACAATCTCATTACATCGAGAAAGTGCTCACGAAGTTTAATGTTAGTGATTGCTCTCTTGTTTCAACTCCTATGGACCCAAGTGAAAATTGTTACTTAATGATGGTAATGACGTGTCTCAACTTGAGTATGCGAGGGTTATAGGTTGTTTGATGTATGCTATGACGAGTACTAGGCCGGATATCGCGTTTTCGGTGGGGAAATCAAGTAGATATACTAGTAATTCCAGTATGGAACATTTGCAAGCTATTCGTCGAGTATTAAAGTATTTGAGGAAAACCATGGATTATGGTTTGTCTTATAGTGGATATCCTTCGGTATTGGAAGGGTATTCGGATGCAAGTTGGATCTCCAATAGAGAAGATCATTCCTCCACAAGTGGATGGGTGTTCCTTCTTGGGGAAGGTGCTATATCTTGGGCTTCCAAGAAACAAACTTGTATTGTGGATTCCTCAATGACATCGGAGTTTATCGCTCTGTCATCGGCAAGCAAAGAAGCCGATTGGTTAAGGAATCTCATATTTGAGATACCTTAGTTGCCAAAATGAATATCACTTATTGCTATACATTGTGATAGTGATACAGCATTGACAAGAGCTTATAGTCAAGCGTATAATGGTAAGTCAAGGCACATTGGTGTGAGACATAGTTATGTCTAATGACTTATCAAAGATAGTGCAATTACTATTGACTATGTGAGAACTACGTATGATCTAGCGGATTCTTTCACGAAGGCATTAGCTAGAGATACGGTAAAAAGGATGGCAATCGGTTTAGGATTGGTGCCTATTGGTAATCACGAGTAGGGGAATCTTAACTTAACGCCCAATAAGACGTTGGGTCTTGAATTCAATAAGATTAAATTTCTTATTTGATGAATGAAATTAAAGAACTTATATAATCATCCAAGGTAAAGCTCTTAAAATCTATGATGGGTTAAGAGGTTGATGCTTTATCACAGGAGCATGTTTTTCTTAGAGATCTACCTATATATGTAAGTGCGAAGTTTGGCTGCTTCAAGGAGCTAGTGGGACATAGCTTTGATGATGCACTTATGAATTGATATGGACACATGGCTTCTAAGTGTCAAGTTAAGTAGTTAATCTTGTGTGTGAAATATCTTCAAGCTTTCATTATGTGTTGCTTATGGTTCAATCGTTTATCAACACCATTTGGATACGAATTCTTGGAATGTGTATTATACTAAGTGGAAGTTCAAGTCTTTGCATACTTTCATTTATGCATGAGATTGTTTGTATTGATGATGTTTGAGCAATAAAGCTTTTACGTATACTCTAAATGGGGGAGGATTGTTGGAGATTTAGAGTATAATGAAG
Source organism: Beta corolliflora (assembly GCA_947648045.1). Lineage (NCBI taxonomy): Eukaryota > Viridiplantae > Streptophyta > Magnoliopsida > Caryophyllales > Amaranthaceae > Beta > Beta corolliflora. The sequence goes on from CANSZD010003856.1 coordinate 171,369, forward strand.
GTTTGTTTCATGATATGGTTGTTTGAGTTGCTTGGTTAGGGTGTCGTAACTCAAATAAACATATGATATATTATATATTATATGTGTTTTACGCTTCGTTAATCGTCGCAAAGGAAACAAGGAGGTTTAACTGGTATTGCGCCACAAGAGCAGCACATTGCGTCACACCTCGTGAGGGTTGTCACACCTCGCGACGTGCAACGAGCCTGCAGTCCTATTGGAGATCAGTAAGGCATCGTACGCAGTGATGTACATCGCACCTCGCGACGCTGCGGCAAGGCAGGCTCGCGACTCGCGACGTGGGTCGTACCTTGCGGCAACCTTCTATCTCACGTTTGTTTCGTGTGTTTCTTACGGTTATGCAAAGCATTGTTTCGGTGTTTTCTGAAGCGATAAAGTATAATATATACTACATCCGTTTCTCACTAAGTGCGACACTTTCCTTATTTGGAATAGTCATAATAAGTACAACCAAGCTCAAAATGGTAAAAAAAAAAGTTTAATTTTATTACAAATATGCCACTAAAAAGTAAAGGGAGAGTACTACTTTTTTTGTTTCACCACCTAAATCACCTTATTTTATTCTGGCCTTAACTTTTTCTCTCTACATTTGTTGGTATTCTCCCACTTTCTCTATGTTTCACTTATTGAGAAACGGAGGAAGTATATGAGTAGTCTCATATGATGATGGTTATGAATAGAAACTCTCTCTTTCATACTTTCTCTCAACATTTAAGATCAAATCTGAAATTATTCTTCATCATTCAAATCTCACAAACTTGTTTTCATTTGATAATGTGCATAGTAAGCGCGACCACTATTGACCTTCTTTGTATCTCAAAGGTGAATTCCGTATAAAGGAATATTACTTTTGGGAAAGTGCATCACGCCTAGAAGATTATTCTATCTTGTAACCCTTGTTCTTCATAGTTTCCCTAACAACAACTCCTTCGAAATTTTGTGCCTCCATGCGCAAAGTATTGGTTTCATTTGCACTTGTGATAAAAGATACAAATACATCATCCCTTTCAAAATTCTGTACCTCCAATGCAGTATTGGTTTTATCTACATTTGTGATTTGCTTCGCAGTTACACCCCTATCATATCAATTATACATTGTCAAAAAAAAAAAGGGACCCTATTCCTTAAAACAAAAAAAAAGCCAACTACAGATTAACAGTAACCTTAGATAAGGGTTAATTTGTGCTTCCTTATAATCTATCATTACCTTATTGTTTGTGAAAAACCAACTTACCCCATCTTTAGAGATAGAGCGAGACAGAGATCAAGGGAAGATAAATTTCGACCTGTAAAGAACATCAAGAGAGCAAGAAGACTTGTCAATTGCTCAAGCTTGGAATCCCCCAAATTCTATCGTAGACAGATTTACCAACATGAAGGCACACCCAAGGCTCTCCAGGCAGTGTGTGCATGACAGGCACTCCTATGCACATCAAGCACTGGCATGTGTATAATTCGAGCCGCCAGGGCAAACATATGCCCGGATGTATGGTAGAAGCATGCATATATACTGTCACTAGTTCCTCTATTGCGGGCTCATGAACCTCTGCACTAGCTCCAGTTCGCTGCCATGAGATATTTCATAAAATCCATCAGGCAATCTTCAAAATGTAAACTCAATTTGATAATCAAGATATGATGCTCCTGTGCTATGACAGACATCATAAATACTGTTATTATCCTCATAAAGTGAGCTTTCAGAAACCTAGATAAAGTGAGCTTTCAGAAACCTATTGTTTGAAAATTTTGGCAAAACTTGTCGAACTCAAAGGACAACTAAACTGCTTGTAGAAGTGTCACAAACAGAGGCTATAGTCTTGCACAAATTTATTCAGCTACAGGCATACTTATGACGCCCATATGGTAGGCGGTAATAAAAGGTATTAATATTAATCCTTTATAGTGTCCTTTGGAATGCACTTCCATCCACAAACATGTAATTTTTCATATATATCCATTACCACTCAATAACATCTTCCCAAGTGGTAATGGATGGTAATGAAAGTTTAAGAAGAAAGATAAATTTGGGGGGTGGACAAGCATTGAAATTGGACTTCCCTCAAAAGATTACATACCATACTACCATTTACTACAACCTATCAAACAGGCCATCGGGACTTTTGCGCTACGTCTAAGCACCATAGAAGATTCGGGCAAATATAGGAAGATGCATAGAATGAAAAGCCTGAGAATTGAAGCAACTGCACCTCTTAGAGAATGAAGGTATGACTTGTTGAACTGCTTGAACAATGATTGAACCTGTCACATTTTTATCCTTTGAACAAGCAACTGGTTCGAGAAAACAAGAGCACAAGTCAACTAAAAAGACAGATAGTCAGAACTAGCTTGAAAGAATTACGTGCATCTATAGCCACTGAAACAAGATCAAGAAAGCATAATGCAAACAGAACTGTACTAATTAGCCTGAAAATATCCATCTCATTAAATAAAGGATACTTGGTAATTTCAAATTACTAAGCTCAAAATTGCAGAAAAATACCATGAGAGATTCAATAACATCAACTTGTATCATAATAATAGCCTAAGTCCAATCAATTTGAAGTCAATACAAGACCTTTTTCCATACAAAACTCCACAAAAGAAAAAGAAAGATCAATCATAATTACTAAGTCCAACTAGTTTAAGAAGTAAAAAAGTGCAACCATAATAGCGTACTCATTAGGTTCTCAGTTCTCTAGCTAAACAATTCCCGAAGTGTCAAGATGCTTGTGAGACTAGACTGTGCACAACATTCCATGATTCACCATGCACTATGACACAGAAGAGCCTATGTTCTCTGTTAAACTTGAGCCATCCATATTACTCTTAAGAGGAATAAAAATATGTACACAAGCTTACATATTGTTCAATAGATTACGCTCGAGACATATGCAAAAACAAAGCACTTCCTAATGGGATTCTATAATTTACACTCCCGACAATCTGCAATCAGCACCAAAATTTATTGTTGCTTAGAATAATTAGGAAAATTCTACATGGTATTATTGTACTTTTGACTTTTTCATTTGGTACTCAAAATTATTTTGGATTTTACATGGTACCACTGTGGTTTGGACTAATTCTTTACCGTAATATTCCTTTAAATAAAAAGTTAGTTGGGGGTTAATTAGGGTTAGGGGTTTGCCTCGTTTTGCGTGCTTTGGTTTGCACACCAGGAAAATCAATCGGTTAAACTTTTGGGGGATGTTTTTGCTTTCAATGATTAAATTTGAAGCCGAAAATAGAAAAAAAGATCGAAAATATCTCAGTTTGCGCAATAGAAAAAAACAACTAGTCTTTCCTCGCACGTAAAACGAAGTGTTTTTGGTCTTTTTTGCCAATTTCGACTTTAAATTTGATCTTTAAATGTTAAAATAACCCCCAAAACCTTAACCAAGCTTTTTTTGACACTGAAACTAAGACACAAACCGAGACATGCAAACGAGACAAAATTCTAACCCTATTTAACCCCCATCTAACGGAATGCTATAGTAGAGAATTAGTACAAATTACAGTGGTACCATTTAGAATCCAAAATAATTTTGGGTACTAAATGGAAAAGTCAAAAGTATAGTGGTACAATGTAGAATTTGCCAAACAATTAACTCCGAAGTTCTGGTAACAACGGTATGTATTAACTTCATCAAAGAAATATTTAACAGTTAATTTATGGCATTGCAACCAGCAATGCAAATGTGACAGTCTCATAGAAACCTCAGTGCCCCACTATCAACAAATTGATAAAAGGGAGGAAAGTCACAAACTCATTATTTAACAGATTAGAAACACAAAAGTGGAAGAATGAAAAAAAAAAAGACGTCTACAATAAACAGTAGCTCCATATCTTGCTGAGGTAGAAGATTAATAGCCACCAAAGGAAAAAGCATAGTTCAATCCAATTAAACTGCGACTCATGCAGGAGAAATGTCATACTAAGAGCTCAAGTATATTGTGACATACATAACAAAGGATTGCAATAGCAGGAAAGCACAGAAATATGATTATAATTCTCTGGTTGTAGCAATTTGGAAAGAGTAAAGATATTACCTTGAGAAGCTTCTGACCAAGAATGTTCACCTCTAAGATACGACACATAGTGACGATTTAAACCCAATGCCTCTATCTGTTCAAACTCCGCCAAAATGTGCCCAATAAGCTGGTATAAAACTAAACTTCCTTGGTCACAAACTTCTTGGATGGCTACATAACGATTTCTTTGGTACACAGACAATGAATTTTGCGTCAAGCAGTTCTCAGCAAGGTTCACAGAATCCACTGAAGCATTGTTTGGAGGATCTTGTCTGCTCATAATATCACCATTACCCTGCAATGCAGATGAAATAAGAGGAATTGCACCATCTCCTACAACAGTAGAGAGCATTTCATTTTCATTGATCGTTGAATCCCCACAACCATCTTTATGAGAAAAGGCCCAAAAGGCTGAACTGGAAGGAAGTTCTTCAGAATTTCCACAGTTCTCTTTGTATGCAGATGTTGCTGAACTAAAACTGGCATGATCTGCTTCTCCGGTACTAGCTACCTCTTCACTGAAATCGTCAAACCCAATCTGAACTACATCCATGGAACATATAGGCAGCTTCTGGTCATAGTCGTCAAAGATATCTCCATCATCGCTTTCTTCAAGTTCTTCCATGTATGCATCCGCAAATTCTTGGTCAAGTTTATCACCAGGAACACAAGACCACAAAAGCTGCTTCATATGAGCACCCACATTCAATACACATTCCACCTCTTCTTCAATGAACTCCTTCGTAGAAGGCGTACATGTATTGCTCGATTTTTTATTAATAAGAGACAGAGCATCTAATAAAGAATCTGGAACTGCCTCCATTTCACTGCATTCAAAGAGACAGTCTATCAGCATGGTTTTAATTGCTTTTCTTCGGCCAGTATCACTGATTTCAGATTTAGGGTCCAATAGAAGTTGTAAGTTCTTCAATTCCTCTTTCTTGAATCTATGATCAAGTGCCCAAATAGCCTTTACTATCTCATTCTGTAGTGCTTCAATTTCTGGTGGCAAGCGTACAAATGTGGCCATGGAAAGATTCTGATAGTCAGATGCTATTTTTGAATATAAGCCTGGAACTGCCATTGCTTTGACTAAAGGGTCTGGCAGCTTATCTGATTCATCAAATTGGTCGATCATCATTCTCCACATTTTCTCCAAATGATTGATCAGATCAATCTTCCTCCAACCAGAAGGACGAGAGCGCAACTTCGGCATGACCCCTTGTGTCCCCTTCAGTCTCCTATGCATTGCACACAAGACCCGCAGAGGAATACTATGAAGTTGAACCTTCTCGAAAGCACTAGAAAGATATTCCCTTGTCCATTGTACATGCTTTCCATGATTCTGGTGGAAATTCTTTGGGTCCTTCAGCAACTGAGACAGTTGATTCTGAATTATGCCTTGGTGATTGCTATCCAACCGAGTGCTATGGATTTCTTGCAAGCTACTTTTGATAACTCTCTTCATTTGTGGACGACTTTTCTCGGAAAAACCTGAACCCCTTGTCACTATCTTGACTAGACAGTAGAGTCCATTGTTTGACAAATCGTCAAGCAAGGCCAAAACAATTCTTGACCAATTGTGAAACTCACAGAAATCCTGCTGCTCATCAGCTTTACTTTGTCTTGCTTCAGTATCACATGCTTGACGAAAGCCCTTCTCAACATAACTTTTGACATCTTCATAGAAGACCTAAAATTAATAAACAATGAGGAATTGAGGACAAGAAAAAAGAAAAAGATACCTTCACCTTTTGAAATCAAAACTCAGGGGTGCACTTCATAGTAGCTCGATCAATCATCAAATCAGTCACTATCATAAGGGAAATGTAGAAATGTGGCCTGAGAATTTTACAATGACAGGTCTACTCTTGCTAGATAAATCTGTCGCACAACAAAATATATCCAAACTATTGAATTCTTCAAAAGTCTTTGCTTGGTGACGCAAACAATTTAAGGTAAAATGTATACGGTTGTCAAAAGTCCAGTTTCACAGAATATCACAGACCAGCTTTTTCATGATAATTGTCACAATGCTGTTGACTCTACTAGAAGACTACATGATCAAGGACATTTAGTCAGATAATATTGAGAAAAGATTTGCTGCAATCAATAGCATCGCATTGTACACAGGTAATTTAAAGAATCTGGCATACAGCATCAGCTAATTTAACCAACTAGAGGAATAATATCAATTTACCAAAAAGCTATATACTTACATCATCTTTCCTCAAAAATGACTCTGGCAATATTGATCTGCATTTGCAAAACAAAAGAAAATAAGAAAATGAAGAGGGCAATTAACTAGTGGAACTAATAAATCACTGTTGGCCATATATCTAAGAATTGTCATGGTATAAACAAACCCCTGTTAGTCCGGAGGCAGTTTGTATTGACATAAATTTAAGAGCTCAGTAAACAAACCAAAAGTACAGATCACACATGTAAAGTCATACAGGCACTGCAAATTTGCAACCGGAAGACTGGTTGTGGCCTGTAAGATGAGGGAAGCATGAGTTCTCTAATACAGAAGCAGCCTAAAACTACAGAAAATGCATTCAACAAATAGTGTGCACAATCCCCCCTTTCTAAATTGATCACCAAGTCTGATGCCTAGCAGCAACTCCTTTGCAGAAGGAATAGCTTATAAGTATTTGTCCAAGTAATATCACACAGCAACCCATAAGAATCCATCGAATTAGTTCCCCGTGAATCTTTTAACAGAACTACCAAGTCTAATGCTCAACTGGACCTCCTTGCCATGGGGTTAGCTAATAAGTTTCAGAATCTCAGTAGCAGCAGCCCTAGAATACACATTGAAACAGTTTACCGTAAACTACCATGAGAACCTGGTGAGATGAAATTCATAATGACAGTAATATAGGGGTATACAGCCTCCACTATCGAAGAAATAAAGGCAATTGCTAAATTAAGCAATGATTTTTAATCATTTACAACTAAATCTGGCAAAAGTTGATCAGGCACAACAGCACGACACAAACCGGACACGAAATAATTTTTAGTCTTGAGATACTTTGGACATGTTTACTTACACGAGTAACAACGCTTAACCCATTAAGTTAAATGGGTCGGGTTAGTGTTGAGCTTTTAACATGAATGCAACATGCTCCATTCCCTTAAATGTTTTTAGTATAACAAAAAGGAAAGAGTTGGCAAAGTATATTGATTTGATAATATAGCATAGTTGAACAAGAGAAGGTGATGTGTTGTTAGAATATTCCTGATATGCCAACTTATATAGGTTAGATACGTCAACACGGTTAACTCATTCAATTAAAGTGTAAAGGATTTTTCAACTCGTTTAACTTCAGGCTAGTGTCAAGGAATCTCAACAACTTTATTTTGTGACACAAACACGAATCACACGTGAAACAACCCATTCCAGCTCCATCTACAACAAGAACTTCGGCTCTTCAGTCAATTTGAGAAAACAAAGGTCAAAAGAATAGATATGAACAAGTAATACTGCTATTTATATCCAGTGTCATCCTTTCACTATCAATGACAAAATACAAAAATAATGTATATCTTAAAACATGAAAATTTCACAAAGTGTCTTGTCTTGATTTCCATCCAAGCAGCCAACAAAAATTAGAAAACAAAATATCAAAATGGGTCGCTACATGTTAAAAATATCTCCTGCCCTCATCACCAGCACCCCTACCCCTTAAGAAAAAGGAGGGTTTCACAATTTTAGTCCTCAAGCCTCTGTTAGAAAGGTCACCAAGTGTGTTTCTATCGACTTATCTGTCTCATCCACATTTCACACAAGTTAGTTTAGGATCTCGTTGTTGCAACTGTGAATATATATATATATATAAAGAAATACATTCAGGTTAATAGAGAACACCAATGAACATCGTCACAGAACTATTAGCAAGATGGCTTCAGGGTTCAAACAACTCATACTCACTGTTTTCCAGCACGTGATCTCACATTCCGATCACAAGAATCGATGTCTGACAAGCCCATCAGGAACCTGCACATGCCATAAGTAGGTTAGAAATACAATCTATCAGTTCCCCCCACCCCAAAAGAAATGATCCACCCATGTTGTTCTTCCTTAGTAACTCACGAACAGGTACAAATTCCCCACCACCACCCCCCCCTCCTTCCCCCTCTTCGAATTCGGAAGTAAAAATGTTCCATTCAATATTTATCTTCATCAGTTCTTGCGTGATGTAGTCACGAAAGAAGACAACAGAACATGAAAGATAAAACTAGACCTACTTGACTATATTTCTTTTTCCCCTTTCTGTCTTCAAAATAGAAAAGAAAGATCGTTTTCCGAAACCTGTGTGCTATAGCAACACACAATCATATTGAAATCAATTTTACTCTCTAATTTCCTCTACTACTTACCAGTCATCAAAGTTCCCTTTCACCTCGTGCAATCTTTACAACTATAAAATTTCCTATGCTTACGGCTCTCTAGTCTCTTATTTACACCTAAAAAGAATTCATTCCCGGCAAGTTCAAACAAGTTTCAATAAGTTCCGATAAGTTCAAATTAGGGCTACCAAAGTTTAATTTACAACTACAATAACTTCAATAAGCTGTTAGAAATTCACACAACTAGAATAACAATAATGCACCAACGAAACACGAAATAGAATTCGATCAAGGCCGTTTCGTTACTCAATTCTTGAAGTAGCCATAAGAATTACCAGAATATAATGCAATTATACAAAAAAAAAAGGGGCGTAAAGAAGGGATGTAAAAAAGAAAAACTAACTTTCTCTTATGCCAAAGCTCTTTCTCATGCTGCTGCATATGATGCCATATCGTAACCGCATCCACACTCAAGTGCTCCATTTTTTTTTCCGCTTTGCTGAAGACTACTCTAGTTCAAACAAACAAACAAAATCAAAATTCAAAAAAAAAAACACAGTTTGCTCAGCAAAATTGATTGATTGCAACAAGTGCCGTATCAAAGGGGTTCTACATAATCTGGAAAAACACATTAAACGCGAGAGAGAGTAAGCGAGAGTTTAGGCTCACCGGAAAACTTTGACCACCGACGAGCAGCAGGCGAAAATCACCAAAGCAGGCGGCACTCTCAAGTTTTTTTTATAGGACACTCTAATCCAACACTATCCCTAGATATTTCGCGCCAACTTAGTCGTCCCTTCTCTTCTTTTTCCTTTGTTTTCCTTTGAATCTCGAACTACAACGAACAATTCCATAAACTAACCCGACAGTCTTACCGAATAAATTTTTTTTTTTTTTTGAAAACATCTTACCGAATAAATTAAACTAGCTACTAAATGGATTAAAATAGTCATTAAATTGATTAAAGAATGTGAGAACTAAATGAATTAAACTGGTCACTAAATATATTAAACTGACCACAAAATATATTAAATTAGTCACTATATTTAGAAAGATGGTATGTTCTCTTCTTAATATTGGGCTTGGGCGTTGTCTAATTTTAAACTTAAAGTAGGCGGTCTCTTACAAGACCAACTGTTTGTGGTAAGGGGTAGGTTAGTCTTTTAATTTTTTTTTTCTTATTTTTACTGTATTTAGTCTTTTTCATTTAGTTTTTTTTCTTGTATTTAGCATACCTCAAAAAAAAAAAAGTTCTTGGTGAGACTAAAAGGTACCCAAGCTTACCTTCAGACCAATCCTCATTCCAAGTTTCATCAGAATCTTGAAATTGAGCTCCAAAATGAATTATTCCAAACCCTAGACTAAGAAGAATTGCTTTGGAGGACAAAAAGTAGGATGGACGACACGAGAGGGGGAGCATCTAGCTCAATTAATCCTATTGTTAATCTTCTTGTAAATAATGAAAACAATGCATTAGAAGTTCGGTTTTTAGGTTTAATTAGCACTAAGTATCATAGAGTGTTAGTTAAACAGTGTTAGTTACTTAGCCGTTTTTAGAACCACTTTTGTAACGTTTTTGTTAAGCTTTTCTTCTGGATTTTTGTAAGGTGCTTAGTCACCTATGTGCTTAAGCTAGTTGCTTACCAAGCATGAGGCAGCTGCTTGTTAAAGAGCCACTCAAAAGCTTTCCTAAGCTTGAAGAAAGAAGAAAAGTCTACAAAGGCTGTTGGGCAGCATGTAAAAAAGCCTGAAGAAGAAACTAATGGAGAGAAACACGCACTTTTTTCATAGGAGCATTATCATAAAAAGGAATGCATCTTGAATACATAATCTTAGAGATGAAGTAGGAAATGAAATCCAAGATCAAGATGGAATTCGTAAATTGATTCATACCTTCTATGAAAATCTCTATTATTCGGACCAGGCTTCATGCCCTTGGATTTCTAATCATTCTGACCCGGATGTGAGTGTAGGTAATATGCCATCTCTCGAGGAAATAAGGTCCCCCCTGTTTAGCATGAAACCCCTTAAAGCACATGGGCTTACGATTTTCACCCTATCTTTCCCAGAAAACTTGGGACATTGTTGGTTTTGATGTGTGCAGAAACATTCAGACTTGGTTCACCCATGGTAGTATTCCACAGGACTTGTGTCATGCTCTCATTTGTTTGATTCCCAAACAACCATCTTCTGAAACTGTTAAACAGTTCCGGCCTAGCCTTTATAACACTTTGTATAAGATGGTAACAAAGATCTTGGTCAATAGATGAAAGCCTCTCATTCCTTCTTGGATTTCTCTTAATCAAAATGGGTTCATAAAAGGGTAGAGGGACTGACATAAACCTTGTAGTATCATATGAGGTTCTACATACAATAAATAAGAAAAAGGGAAAATGGGGTTGGTTTGCCCTAAAGATCGATCTTGAAAAAGCATATGATCGGGTCGAGTGGGGTTTTTGAGAGGATGTCTCCAGAATCTTAACTTAGATATAGCATCGACGATAAACATGATTATGGACTGTGTTTTTAAAGCATTCTCTTTTGTATTGGTTAATGGTAGGAAAACCGAAAAGTTTGTGCACTCTAGGGGTTTATGTCAGGGAAACCCAATGTCACCTTGTTTAATGTATGTTTAGAAGAGCTGACTCAAAGGATCAATAAAGCCTGTCACGAGACCTCTTGGACCCCCTATTGGGTTGGGAAGAGGAAGGTTCATATCTCCCATCTCATGTTTGCTGACGACCTATTATTGTTTAGTCGGGTTGACGAGTCCACGACTTTTACGGTTAGACAAATCTTAGAAACCTTTTGTCGTGACTCAGGTCAAAAAATTAATGAAACCAAAAGCAAATTGATCTTCTCCCCTAACACTTTGGAGGAGTATAAAAGACTGTTTCAGGAGACTCTAATGATTAATGAGAATGAGAATCTTGGGATATACTTAGGCTTGACCATCTTCCATAAAAGACCAACTAGGAATCAGGTTCAATTTGTAGTTGACAAAGTCAAGACAAGGGTCGCAAAGTGGAAAACAAAATACTTGTCTAAAGCTAGAGACTATGCCTAGTGATTTCCACTTTGTCTTCGATCCCTGCATATTATATGCAAGCCACTTATTTTCCCATAAAAACTCTATAAGATTTGGATCAAATTTGTAATAACTTTTTATGGGGGGAAGATACTGGGAAGAAGAAAATTCATTTGGTCAATCTCGAAACTACCTTTTTACCCAAATGTCAAGGAGGACTAAGTATAAGAAATCAATTAACCTTAATGAACAGCACCTTTCATGGCTAAACTAGGATGGAAAATGTCTCAAAATCAAAAGAACCTGACTCAGGAATTCATTGTCTCTAAGTATATTCACTCTAATTATGCTACCCAATTCAAAAATGGTTCAACAATTTGGAACAATATTGGCAAGGGATGGGATCTCATTAGAGAGAATAGTGTGTGGAGTTTAGGAAATGGTGAGACTATTGAATGTTGGAATGATGATTGGCTACATATATGCTCGATTCAGAATTGGGTTCAGGGACCTTTATCTCTTGAGGAAACGCAAAGGAAAGTGGCTAGTTTTTCTAATAGAGGGGTTTGGGATTTGACTCCATTGTCTCTTAATTAATATTCCCTCGTTTATCCTCAATCGTATTCTCTCTCTTCCCCCTCCATCCCATGATGCTAAGGATGATCTCTTGATCTCAAACTTTGTTACTCATAAAGGCTTTTCTCTTGGCCTGACCTATAAAGCTCAACTTCCCACCCAACTTCAAAATCTTGATCTTATGTGGAGCTAGAAAGGTAACATGGAACCAAAAATCAAATTCTTTATGTGGTTGCTTTGGCATGATTGAATACCTCACATAAACCTTCTATGCATCCGACGCATCACACATAATCTTGTGTGTCCAAGGTGTCAGGAGTTCATAGAGAACTCTGATCACCTTATCCGAGAGTATCCCAAAAGCTCGGGAATTTGGGAGATCCAGGACACTTCATCCTTCCCCAACACAACCTTTAAGAATTGGCTTAAGAGTAATTTGACGAGTGATGCCACATTTAGAGATCTTAACTGGAATTGTGTCTTTCCTTATGTTTGTCATGAAATATGGAAGGATAGGAATAAATGTGTCTTCAACAGTAAGGAACCCTACCCTATTCAAGTTATAAGTCAGAAAGCCAACGGAAGCGCGAGAGAATGCACATTTGCTTGTATAAACAAACCTAGGCCTAACCATTAGCCATTCCTAGATTGGCTCACCCTTATGATTATCTCATGATACATATGATGTAGTGGGTCTTGGGGGAGTTGTGAGAGATAAGGGTTATAATTGGGTTATTAGGCGGGGGAGAAAAAAGTATTTGGTTCTAATCCCTTGGTTGCAGAAATGCTAGGAACATTAGAATCCATGTAAATTGTGGAGAGCTTACAATTTTCGTCGAGCAATCATATACTCGGATTGTCAAACTGCAGTTGAGATACTAACTAAAAATGATCTATGTGACAAATTTAGAAACATGATAAATGCATGCAGGTAGTGCTGTAGGAGATACCCGGAGATTCTGATTAGGCACTGTGGAAGAAAAGACAACAAAGCTGCGGATGCATTGGCCAAGAATTGTAGGATCATGGATCTTGATTGTGTTGTTACTAGGATTTTCCCGACCCCCCTGATTATTGTACACAAATTTTATATTCGGATTGTAAGACTTTTAATATATTAATACAATTGTTGCTTTTTTTCACCAGGAAAAAAAGGTATTAGACTACTAGTTGATAAATTTTTTGTTTCTTTTTATGGGAAATTCAGTGTTATAAAAGGTATTGGTTGACAATTTTTCCTTTTTTTAATTTCGAATTCTCTCTCGAATTTGTGGAAGATCCAAGTTTACAATCTAAAGGATACGACATGGCACATAAGTACAACCTAGTCCAAAGTTCATCATCGTCTCCTCCTCATTCTCACCGGTCAATTAATTAAATAGGGTTTTAAATACATCAAATATGAAATTTCATTTGAATTCGAATAAATTTTTTGAAGTATAACCTATTTATGAATTTCAAATTCGTTTTCGAGCCCTATGCAACATCTTTTTACATTACTTATTAGACTTTGGAAATAATTTTTAGTTCTTCTCCAAGAATTCAACTAAACAAATCAAAACAGCATATTGTGACAAAGCAAAACAACATTAATCAAGCAACTCAGGAGGTTCAGAGGTCAACAAATGTTTAGCTTTTTGATCTTATTAAAAGTGAAGAACTACATGTCGTCCTAAATATTTTCAAGTCTAGCCCTACTTTACACGAAAATATATACTCTTACCTCACCACTCCCCATATTCGGCTCTCCGAACTCTTCTCTCTCCCTCACATGGCAGTCCAAGATAAGCATGAGGAAGCCTCTAGAAAATGGTCTAGAAGGCTCTTATTGAAATTAAAACTCAGAGATAGTCTTGTACATACATAACATAAAAGATTATTCTAGAAATATATATATATATATATATATATATATATATATATATATATATATATATATATATATATATATATATATATAAAATTGGCCTCAACACCGAACTATAGCTTGGGTGCACCCAACACCACCAACTACGACTAGTAGCCTAAACATCACCAACTACGAGGTGGGGTGCGATCCCGTACCACCAACTACGGGGTTTGGTGCGCCTGTACCATAAAAACCCACCGTCATCGGCAACATTTTAGGCTTAGGCCTCGGTTGGTGGGGTGCAGTCTGTACCATAAAAACCCACCGTCATCGGCAACATTTTAGGCTTCCGGCCTCATTTATGGTACAGAATGCACCCCACCCCATAGTTGGTGGTGTTTAGGCTACTAGTCGTAGTTGGTGGTGTTGGGTGCACCCGAGCTATAGTTCAGTTGAGTTAGGCTATATATATATATATATATATATATATATATATATATATATATATATATATATATATATATATATATATACATATATATATATATATACATACATACATATATATATATATATGTACATACATATATATATATATGTACATACATATATATATATATGTACATACATACATATATATATATATGTACATACATATATATATATATGTACATACATATATATATATATATGTATATAGGGTTGGGATCCGGTGAGAATGAATAGTTATATGAGAATAGATTAATATATGAGAATTAACAACAACCGTTAGATCAAAGAAGACCTAAGGGCCGCGATTTGCCATAGTCGTAATGACAAAACCACACAATTTTCTCAGCAAGTTTTTAGCGCCAACATTTCAAGCGTGAACAGTACTTTTCTCATTGAGGAAAAAATCGAAAATTTATACCTCTCAACATCGACGGATTGATTACAAACAAAAATCTGAACTTTTCTGATCGAAATTCATCCATCTACTCATCATCATCAGGTACGAAGTATAGAAGTAATTCATGGAATTCGATTTTTTAAAAATTGATGTACTTGCGTTCTAGACTTAATTCATGGGTTCTATAATTATAGCTATGTTTTTCGCATCTTTTAATAGAAAATTAGGTCTTTTAGAGACTATACTTGATGGTGATGGATTGTCACTGGAATTTTTGTTCATATACTACTTTCTCTCTCTATTATGAGTAATTTTCTTAATTTTAGGTTTGAATTTGCATCTTTTGTTCTGTTCCTGATGGATTGAATGTGTGGATTGTGTTTTTGGAGGATTAATTATTATTTAGGTTATTGATGTAAAATTTATGACTTTACTTTGCGTGCTATTCTTTCCTAAGCCGCTTGAATCGAATGTACTCTTGTTGAATAGAGGAAAACTGATCATATAGACTACCTGTTGATGGATGCCAATTGAATTAAATGCTGAGACTCGTATGTGTTTGTACACAATCTGATGACTTTGGACATGTACATCATATGTTTACTACATGTACATCATATGTTTACTACATGTACATCAGTGCTACACTAAAAGTTGGGAATTTATGTTGGATAAAAGGAAACAAAATGATTAAGAACAGCATATAAATGATTAACAAAATGAATTTATGTTTACACTCATTGATACTTCACCTAGGGGAATGGCATTGCCTTTATGGGCATTGGAAGTTCCGGTGAATCGGGAGGTTGTTTTGAGGTTCGATTCCGTGTTTGGGAAATTGATCGATTCGTGTTGCTCCAAGGGTTCGAGTGTGGAGGCCCATAAGGTCCTTTTGAAGGGTAGAGATGGGAGGGAGTAGATTGTGGGAATGGGAAGGAAGTTGAATGAGATTCTAGCATGAACATAGATTATTCACTCAAGGAGTACATATTACCACACTCTGAAATCCTTTCTTTGATACTTAGATTGGGTTGTAGTCTCTAGGCAGACTTAGTTCACATCCTCTGTTCTATAAGTTGAGACGATTTACTCCTTTAAGATAGCTAGGCCAGTTGAATGCAAAATGTATATAGTATACAAGATTGCTCGGTTAAGGTTTGAGCTGTGTGTGAGTTAATATCGGGAATTCTTGATCCCCGTGCGGTATAGTTAATTACACAACATGAAATTCGGCGGAGAAGATAATAGGCATAGCAACAAACAAAGATCCACAACAATAGCAAAACTCACTCGAAAAATAAATCAACAGGAATACTTCCATAAACTCCCAATATTCACACGAGGTAATCGAACAGAAAAATCAGGGTACAAAACCAATGTTCTTGAAGTATTCGTGTTCAAGAGCATTTCTCGCTGTAATTGTAGCTAGCTTAATATGCTTTGGCCGCGCCTCTAGTATAACATCTTTATTTTGGTGTATGATGCATGTCTAGTATTTGCTTTCTAGCCTTTGGTGTACCAATACAACTCATGTACATCAGATCTTTGCCATATATACATCATCGGAAACCTAAAAATACATTGAATCTCTTATAAATATAGAAGTTGGGTTTTGGGCAATATGATACACAAACAAGAAATGTGGTTTATGCATTTCTAATTTATTCTTGTGATTCTTTTAATTAAAATTATTGTGTTCCTTTTCTAGATTAATTTCAGGATTTCATCGAAACTCAACCTACGATTATGGAAGAACTTAATCAACATACTCCAACAACACAAGTAACAGGTGAATTATTGACTTTCTCCTATCTGAGAATAAGAATTTCAATCATAAATGGTTTATCAAATTCCAAATCAAAGATTTTTCATATGTGATAGTTTGTGACTTTGTGATGACTATTATGCTAGTTTAGCACTACAGTAGTTTGTAGCATTAGCTAATCCATGGCTTTCAAAAACCTTCATGGATCTAAAAAATTGGAAGATGGTACTAGTCTTCATATTTTCATGATGAATTAGTTGGTTAGGTACAATTTTGTGCATACATAATGCGTAAGATGAAACTACTGTTTGCATTGTCCAGTGTGTGCATAAGATGAAGCAACTATATGCATTCTTGTCTAGTGTTTTGCATAAGTTAAGCTTAATTCATATGTGATATATGTTTTCCTTTTCAGCTCCAACTGAGAGTACTCCAATACCTACTTCTTCCTATACAACTACATGGGTTACTCCTAGAGCACGCCCTTTTGTTACTCCCGGAGGAACAAGGGAGTGGATGCCTTTGTGCTCTAATGAGTTAACACCTGTGTTAGGGATGAAGTTTGATACTTTGGAAAAAGGGATTAAATTCTATGATGCTTATGCTCTACATTGTGGATTCAACACTCGAAAGTCGACGACTAACAAGAACAAAAGTGGTGTTGTTGCAATAAAATATTGCCTATGCAATAAGGCGGGTTTTAAAGAGAAGCGTAAGGCAAATAATGAGGATAAGCCTAAACAAAAGGAGGGTGAAAAAGCGGCTACTAGAAGGAGGTTGGTGACGAGAGTGGGGTGTAAAGCTCAGCTAGTTCTGAAGATTCGCGAAGAAGGGGGATATTTTGTGAAAAATTTCTATGAGGGACACACCCACCCTCTTTACACACCGAGTTGTAGGAAATTTCAAAAGCAAGGTAGGAAAATGACAATTTTGCACAAGAAGTTCATAGTTGACAATTCCAAGTTGAATATTGGGCCAACAAAAAGTTTTAGAATCTTAAAAGAGAATGTTGGTGGATATGACAATATCGGAGCTTCAAAGCAAGATTTCAAGAACTTCTCAAGAGATCTAAAAGCATATATTGATGGCTCTGATGCTCAAATGTTTGTGGACAACTTTAAAATGAAAAAGTTGTTTTGGGGTGCCTTCTTTTATGACTTTGAGGTAGATGATGAGCCGTGTCTTAATAAGGCTTTTTGGGCGGATCCCATTTGTAGGAAAAACTATGCTTTGTTCGGGGATATGGTCTCCTTTGATACCACTTATGAGACTAATCGGTACAATATGGTCTTTGGGCCTTTTACTTGGTGTCGATCACCATAAAAGATGTATCACATTTGGTCTTTGGTTTTTCTTGCCGAGGAGGACATAAGCTCATTTGAGTGGTTGTTTACCACTTTCTTGAAGGCAATGGGAAATAATGAACCCACTTGTTTGATAACGGACCAAGATCCGGCGATGAAAGTTGCGGTGAAGAATGTTTTTAAAGAAACGGAGCACCGATTTTGCATGTGGCATATTATGGAGAAGGTGCACGTCAAAATGGACAAAAGTCTTTTGAGTGAGACAAGACTTCCATGAAAAGTTACGGTTATGTGTGTGGGACCTAGGGTTGGAGCCTTTAGAATTTGAAGAAAAATGGAAAAAACTGATTGTTGAGTTTAAGTTGGAAACACATGGGTGGCTGACTGACTTGTATGAGATAAGACATCTCGTGGATCCTCGCTTATTTCGGAGATTTATTCTTGGGTGGGATCATGAAAACGACTTCGAGGTCCGAAAGTGAAAATCACTTCTTCACCTCCTTTACTAATCCCCATGTTACTCTTGTAGAGTTCTACATGCGCTTGAAACCGCAATGGATTCGCAAAGACACTCACAAGGAGAATTTGACAATGACTCAAAGAACAAATTTCCGGCATGCAAGACACCGTTGCTCATTGAGAAGCATGCTTGGGAGGTATTTACACACTCCATATTTTATCAAGTTCAAGAGGAGGTGTATAGTGCTTGTTTTTCTTGTGGGATTGTAGAGTTCAGAATAGAAAATAACTTAGAAATGGCCAAGATTAATGAGGTGGATCGTAAAAGAACTTTTCAGGTGGTGTTTAATAACACCAATTATGAAACAAATTGTTCATGCAAGATGTTTCAGAGACATGGGTTACCTTGTAGGCACATGATTTGGGTATGGAAGGCAAAGAACCTAGCCATGATTCCCGAGAAATATGTTCTTAATAGATGGACTACAATGGCAACAAAAAAGCCCAATATTTGACTTGGAAGGCAACATTCTAGACCAATGCACAAGAATGGTGGACGGGGAAGAAAGTTTTGAATGAGTTATGGTCGGAAATCTACAATTGTGTAAGTGTGGCTGAGCAGAATGAAGAAGATCTTACTGAACTTGTTAAAAACCTTCAGGTCTTGAGATTGGACATTGAAGCCAAAAAGAGTGCAAACAACACTCGTAGCAAAACACAAGACATAGAGCTCCTAATTGGATCAGTGGCTCCTAGTGAAATAACCATCAAACCCCCTAAGATATCAAGTAACAAGGGTAGTGGCACTAGAAGTGGAAAAAGGATAAAGGGAGAGAGGGAGAAGGCGATTGAGCAACATCAAAAGAAAAAGAGGCTATGCGGCGCATGTGGAGAGCTTGGATACCATGACCTTCGAAATTGCCGTCAAAGTAACCTTCATGATCTAAGGTAACTTGGAAACTCATTTCTATTCGACTTCTTTCGTACTTGTTCTTGAATGTTACTTTTTTTGTGTTTTTATACTTTGCCTTTGATATTTACTTTGTCGAATGGACATAAGATATTTACTACACATACATCACTGAAACACTATATATACATTGCCACTATTCTGTGAGTACATCTGATTTGTCATGTCAATTATCTAATGGAATTTCTTTAATTTGAATACATACCTTTTTAATCACAGAGACATCATCTTCTCTGTCCTTTGTCGTAGTGTCATTCTCTTGCACATGCACTAAGCTACTTGAATATGTTATTGCTACTTGAGTCTACTTATAAGTTAGAATTAATGTATACCTATCTTTTACCCTCGAGTCTTTGGGTGAGCAATATCGCTTTAAGAAACACAAGCCTTGTCATTAGTGTATTGAAGAATTAGAAGTAATGTTCGGTAGAAATTTAGGGTGCAAAATTTTTGCATGGCCTTTTTAGATCTTTTGAAAGTTCAAATTACAACATGCAGATGCTAAAATGCGATGTCACTTGCTAAAACAACCCCTACGATTTGAGCTTCGAAGCGGGGTTCCCTGCATCAGATTATAAGGAATTATTAAAACTTAAGAATTGCATATGCAGCAAAGCATCAGTCATTGCATTCATTTCTGTAATTACGGGACAGATTCATAACATCTACGTAAGTACATCACTGTTGGCTTGAAAGTACATTTCTTGTTGCGCCTCCCGACTATTGTGTTTATTGACTCTACGACTCACTTCTCCCCCTAATGACAAATATTCAATGCAGAGGTATTTATTGAAGAAGCACCTTGGACTCTTTCCCACCCAACAACCAACGGCCACCCCAGGAGTATCAAAAATGGAAAATTTCATGCGTATATGCCAAACTCACTAGTGTTAGAGAGCACTAGAAAGTGCTAATATATACATGGAATTTGCTCTAGCTTATACTCATTTGTGATGTTAACTGTTGACAGCCATTAAGATATAGATTTTTTGATTATGGACAAGTGATATTTAAGGCCAAAACTATAGATTTATAATATGAATTATGGGGCTTTGAGTGATTGATCTTGGTTCTATCATTTATATGCCAGGTACTACCTACAGGCTCTTGTAGTTTTCCCATCTTGATCTTTAATCAAATCGACTATCTGACAGGTCCTATGAACAAGTTGTAATCTTTGATTATATTCTTTTTATATTGTTTGTATCTAGAGTAGAGTTTCTTATGGTCCAACCATTGACAAGGAATGGGGATCTTAAGAGTTTTATGAGGTTGTTCAAAAGCTTTTAGAGTTGTGAATTCCATAAATATCTATTGAGACTTTTGAGATTGCACCAATGTCACAATCTGGTTATTATCAATCAGTTTCTTTTTAGTAATTTTTTTCTTTCTTTGCATACCACATTGCTTGCTCTTGTGGTTGAATCGACATAATGACTTTGTCGGTAGTGCGATTTCTATCAAGCTCTCTTCATCGAGATTGACCCATCCGAATAATTTGTCTTTGTGACTCGGATTTTCTCCGAATATTGAATCATTTTACGAATCTTCACTCGAAGTCGTGTGATCAAGACCACTTTCACTGTCGGACGGTAGCTCTTACGATGACCTTACCAAGTATTCCTCCCACCTCTGCATTGTAGTCTAGAATTGTTAAGGAATTACGTCTTCCTAATATTCCTCCCACCTCTGCATCAAGAATTGGTTAAAGCCTTAAAGGATAAGCCATAGATCTCTATAGATGACTGAAGCTCACATCTTACCCATTGTCATTGGTACGTGTGCACCCCACGGCTCATGCTTTACTACATTATTACGAATGGCATGGCTAAGTATCTCGAATTTCGATTCTTGGCTTATGCAATATACCTTGATTGAGAGAGAATTCATCTCATCTAAATTGTATTTTTAGGTGATACCGCAGAAAATATCATTCTTTGTTATTCAAGGAAATGACAATAGAGATTTAGCTGTTGCTGAAACTGTCGTGAAGGCTCAAAATTTCCTAGAGGTATACAGCCAATGTTCACGAAAGTGGAAACCTTGTCTTATAATCATCATCCTTGCTCTGAAAGTGCAAGTAAATGATGCTTTCTGCTTTGTTGAAACATTTATTTTTAGGAAACTTGTCCCCTTCTAATTGTGGTGCTTGCAATTTTTTCTAGGCTCTATACTAGTTCTCAAATTGAAGGTAAGCTTGCCAAATGTGTCTTTAATGCGACAAGTAACTATTGTGAACGCCAAATCATGGTTGAAGTTGTCGGGAATATCTTGACAGGAGGATTTGAAACCAAAAATTGTTTGACATTGACAAAAGCATATGTAAATCAAATACATATAGGTTTGGAATGGGGGATCGTGTTTGTGTGGATCTCGTAGTCTTATGAAGCCCGGAGAAGGACTTCAGGTCTGTCCTTTTTTTGTTCTCCTGTTATGTTGTTTCATCTTTGTCTATTTCTTATAACCTTCATCAATTGCTTAATCTTTCAAACAAACACACTTTGGACCCCCTAGAGTCTCTCTTAATTGGAGTCACAATTATGGAAATTCATATCACAAGGGGCATAGAGAACTAGTATAGTTGATTGATATAGTTTAAGCGTATAGACAACTCACCAATACTTGAATTTGACGATATATATTAGCATGAAAGCTCGAAAATAGATACATCCCATGCAATAATATAACTATTATATTTCCATTCTAGTATGGTGACTTGTCATTTAACATGTTCAAGGAGCTATTGGCTTGCTCAAAAGGCCAAAATTACATGGAGAAAGCAAATCATCGGCGATGGCTTACAAATACATCGGCGATGGCTTACAAGTACATCACCAATGGCTTACAAGTACGTCAGCCGAAATTTTTGCAAGTAACTCGCTCATTTCATCTCCTTAACATTCTTCGGCATAAGTTGTTTAACTACGTTGGAATCGTCCTTCAAGATCTCACAACAATACTTGGCTCTCAAAGTTTTCAGAAAAAGAGCCTAGAAATAAACAAATATTGATTAGCTTTAAAATCAAATATAACTAGAAAAAAACAACCTAAAAAGAAAATTTCTTACGTTGTTTCTTAAGTTAGTATCCCATGAAGAAGTTCCTTGCGCCATATACATTTCCATGTACCTCATTGCACGCACACCACTATCAACATCATCATGCTCATTTGATCTCTGTTGCATTTTGATTAGTTGTAGGTCGAAGTTCAATACTTTTCCGGCTCTTGGATCACCGCTTGACTCCAAATAGTTAGAAAATGCCTTAGCCTACAAATGCACATTGTTAATGGTGTTCATAAAAAAGAACAAAGTAGTTGAGATGAATATCAATAAATTACCAATATTGTTGCGTAGCCACCATAATTTTCATTCAATATTCCAGTAAGCATCCTTTGGTCAATAATATCAATCTTGGAATGCTTGAAATTGAAACATAAAACTACGTAACAACCACTTCGAAGAATAGGACAAAAAACCTGCGATAAGATAAGAAGGTACACTTTTAAACTCTCATGTAGTCATAAATTAGGACTCGATGATAAGTACATCAAATTAATCTAAATAGTATGATCCCTGCTTGCCCTGGAGACAGCAGCAAAAGATTTATCTACAGGTTTGTCAATGTACTTAGTTATACTTACTCTCAAAGATTGATATGTTTTAGTAAAGGTTTTATATCTAAGCGAGTAGCAGTGTCTGTTTTAACATTTAGTGACTGATCTGGGAAAGCAGCAAAATCCTCCCAAGTCTAAGACATTCACAGACTTGATCTTTGTTGCAAATCTTGGAACTCTTCCTTGAAATAATGAACGTTGAATAATTCACTTGCTTTTTACTACATTTTGCCAGCGTATTTGCTAAAAATAGAAAGTAATACATATTTTTCCTGCAAATAGTTTTGTGGGTGTTAATGGTGTTATCCTTTTTTTCATGTTTCAGAAGAAAGAAAAAAGGAGATGGCTTTTCAAGAAGGGCAATAACCAACAAGAATCATCATCTACAACACCAGCTGTGCAGCAGAGCCCACATGTGAAAGGGAGTAGTCCTATTAATGCAGCACCCACAGGAAGTGATGTGTACGGCGAGAGACACGCCATTGCTTTGTGGTTGTGGCTCTTGTTGCTTGCCGCCGGCATTTGTCGCTACCGCACATGCTTGCGATGGAGGCAACTAGGCTTACTCATCCATCACCCACCAATGTTAATCCCCCAAGAGAAAATTGTGCAGCTACTCTCATTCAGACTGCCTTCAGAGGATATTTGGTAAGTTGTTACTTTTATTCAAATCAATATTAACTCACTCTAGAAGATTCAAGAACCCTTGACTGATTGATTGATTGATTGATTTTGCGTATATTGGGGAAAAGGCTAGAAGGGCACTCAGAGCCTTGAAAGGATTGGTAAAGTTGCAAGCTTTAGTAAGAGGACATAATGTAAGAAAACAAGCTAAAATGACATTAAAATGCATGCAAGCTCTGGTTAGAGTTCAAGCTCGAGTACTTGATCAACGCATGAGATTATCTCATGATGGTAGCAGGAAATCTACTTTCAGTGACACCAATAGTATTGTAGAGTCCCGCTATCTTCAGGATATAGCAGAGAGAAGATCACTTGTAAGCCCCAATTTTAGCTTTTTTTTTATTTGTTATCTTCAATCTTTTCTTTTTGTTTTTTGCTTTCATTTTAATTGAATCATATAATGTAATCTTGAATGATACTAGAGTGGAGCTGGATTGTTGGTACCACATACCACATGTTTGGTCTTTTTAAGGAATAAACTTGATTTTTTTTCTTATTGTACTCGTTTTGGTTATTATATCTTTGTCTTTAATTTTGAAAATTTCACCGAGGTCATTATAATCTTTCTTAATAGTGTAGTATACTTTAATTGCTTATCATTGTATAAGGACTTTCTTTCAAAAATACAACCATAACCCACTACTCCATTCATGTTAGTTTGAACACTTACCTTTTTCAATATGTCCCATAATAGTTTGTACTCTTCTTATTTTGGCTTGTTCTCACCATTTCTTTTTAATTCTTTCTTACCTATCCTTTTGGTCCAATATCTCATTTCAAATAGCAAGGTGAGGATGAGAACACAGTGGGAACACTCAACCAAATTGCATTCAAAAACATCCCTAGGTCCCTCCGGATCCAACACACAAATTCTACTAGTTGCATACAAGTCTAACAAAAAAGCATAAACTAATCAAAACAAAAGTAATATAGCTTAGTGCCTTAAACCCTTGTGTATAAAGGATAAAAATGCAAGTGAACACTTTTCTTGTGCATACAAGCCTGTTCCTTCATTCCCCAAAACAAGTACGAGTGGGTTCTCCAAGCCCAACCTCACACAAGGAAACTGACTCTAGACGAAACCGGAGCCTCCAATAAATTTATTATATAATACTAATAATTTCACTCGATTTCATTTATGTCATGTATCCAAAGTGGCCTTGCTACTCTTCAAGTATTATATTACGTCTCCAAACTATACAACCCTAACATCTCAAAGAGACCTACCCTTAACTTCATGAAGAATTTTCCTAGCCCTAGATACCTTAAAGTAGTATATGGTCCTCTTAAAGGATTGGATGTACATAGCTTAAAAGTACATCCATTGGTGACTTACAAGTACATCACTAATGACTTAAAAGTACATCAACGATGGCATAAAAGTACATCATCGATTAGAAATGTTTAGTTTAAAATTCATAAACACATTAAACTCTCATGTAGTCATAAATTAGGACTCGATGATAAGAACATCAAATTAGGCTAAAAAACAACTAATTACTTACAAGATCGACATCGACATATCTCCATACTCGGAGCGAGTTGAGCATATTCAATAATCTCTTATGGAACTCAAGCTCACATTGTAGCCTTAGGTTTTTTTCCGTCCAAGAAGTTCTTGAGTCAAGTTAACTTTGTAGATTAAATATAATAATTATTAAATCATTATCTAGACTTAGAACAAACTTAGATATTTAATCGATTAGAAACTTACACAAGGCGTAGGAGGGATAAAGAATCTCTTTGGGGACCCCAACCCACGTCCCGATTCCTTAGATTTAAAAGCAATGACCATATATCAATGATCCCAGTATCCACATACTCTTCCAAAAGTGATGAGAAAAGATGGCGTTCACCTTGGAATCCTTTGTAATGATACAATACTTCACTGAAGACATGATATTAGAAAAAAAAATGACAATGAATTGAAATTTGTAACGTATAAATCAAGCAATAAATTAGACAAAAGAAGTAACATAATCATCTTACTTTCTATCTCCGAATGTCAGAACATATTTGCAGATTTGCTTCTCAATGATAGTCAACTTCTTCAACACGTCAACATGTCGATCATAGTATGGAGACCTAAATTGCAAAGGCAAGTTCTTTGGCTTCCTTAAGGGACGTTGTCTCTTATTTTCGAGTTTTCCCTCTAAATCCGTATCAAAATGCACAACTTTGCTCTTCCCCTTTTTGTTGCTTAGCCGACCTTCTAAAGCAACAACTATAGGTATCTCGGTCTCAATCTCAGGTGCATCAATCTCAGGTGCATCAGGGGATGAAATTAGATTGATATCTTTACTTTTAGGCGCCCGAACAAACGGTGAAAGCTCAAGTCCAAGGTCAAAACTAGGAACATCCGGTTGTTGTGGAGTATCACAAATCTCATTTGGAATGTTCGTTTCCTTCCTAATTTGTTGTTGATTATGCGTTCCACAAGTCTCTTGATAAGCATTCACAAGGGCATCAATTGCTTGCAGAACTCCGGGTTGATCAAAGAAAGCATCAAACTCTTGTGAATTGGAATTCCCATTAAGATTGGAAACGGAAGGCTCTACTTCTTGTTGAGGTTGTTGATTCTCAGAAAATTTAGTGAACATGTCAACAGCGGTGCTTTGTATTTTCTTTATACATTCACTACCCGGGTATTGTTTCTGAACCATGGAGAGAACTTGCCCAAACTGAACAAAGTTTGTAGCTAAATTCTTTGTAACACATGAAAGGGTATCAATCAAATCCTGTAATGAAGACAATTCAACAAGGATATCAGTGCATAGCTTATGTAATAAATTGAACAAAGTTCTCATCTTGCTCGGGAACATAACAAACCTGGTAATAAATATTGTTTCCCTTAAACATCTTGTTTCCCTTAAACTAACTTCTCTGTCTTTTGCCGAAACCATTAGGTATAAATATTGAATAGATCGGTAGTGCTATCAACACGATGTCTTCGGGAATCGGGACTACGAGTTTCGATGCGACATGCCCGCTTATTCACATGTTCTAGTGCAAGTATTTTGTACACAAGTATCTGAGTAGCATATTCATGGTGTGGTCCGAATTTGTGAGTTGAAAATTGTCACTTTCGAGGACTTACTTTCCTTGTCATCTGGGAGTACTCTTAGTCTACTTCATTAAATAAGTTTGTTTCTTCTTGGTATATAAATGGTACGGCTAGAGAACACCGAGTCATTGGTGGTACCACTCGATTTCTCATCTTGTGAGGTCCGGTAGTTGTTTGAGCGTGGGCAAGCCTTTCTACGGAATCCATTAGATAGCATGAACTGCTTGATTGAGGTTACTATCACTATTGTATGGTATGAAACGATAACAACTTTTTAATTAAAATTATCATTGGGCTAAATAAAAATGCGTTGAGTTGGGAGAAGTGGATGGGAGGTCGGGAGGCGGGTCGACTCCTTTGCATGCGTAGTGGCAACTTCCACAAACGTCATGGCTAAACCTAGAATGTGATGCGGGATGTCCGGTTGTGCGGGGGTTGTGTTTGGCCTTCGCAATTAGAGATGAAAGGGGGAGTTGGTGTGACGTGGGGTGGAGTAGGCTACAGAGGATATCTCAAACTTAGAGATGTTAATCGCAAATGATTCAGGGATAAATGACGAAAAGTTGGTAATGTTATACATGTTAGACTAAGATATCTCAAGCTAAGTATAGGTGCACTAGTTAAAAGTACCTCTGTAGATTTTTGTGATGAATCTCCTTGATCATTTGTTGTAGAATGGACTGGTACAACCTCATTAATAATTGTATCGGCATCACTTTTGATTCGTATAGGAGGCAAAATCCTTCCAAACCCAAAATTTCCGGCCTTTATCTCTGCCTTACATCTTTCTTCTATAGCCTTAGCCTTCCAACAACATAGAATCGGAGCCTTCCTTTCAATTTGCGATCCTATAAACTCCACCCTATCCAAGTAGAATACCTATTGAACAATAAAAATGAATTAGTAATGATAAAAACAGAGAGAAATAACATATATGCATATCACAAAACATCATGTACATCAGATTTCTACAATATGTACATCAGATTTCTACTACTTATACATCACCAATACCGCTTATTTCAAATATATATATATATTTTACATACGATTAGTGAAGAACGGTGAATATATATGTATCTAGTAATACGATATCTGAATAACAATCAAGAGTAGGGAATCTAATATGTCTATATGCATTTTTTGTTAGTAAGTTTGCACATGAATGCATTGATCAGAATAAGGAAGCCTATCTAACAAATATCAGGCAGAAGTATAACAGTCTTGTGCCAGTTTGTTCTAATTGTCGAAAGCTAGATATGTATGATAGGACCATTTTATGACCACCTTCTATATACACCTTCTTGGGAAAAAGAATGAAGCAAGCATATATCAACATGATCTAAAAGCGTATTTTATAAATTATACAATAGGGTATATCAAAGTGTCATTACCGTGAGAAATAATAGAGACCCCGTGAAAAAACCACATGGATTTTTCTTCCAAATTAGGATTGCATCGATTAAACAATCAATTGTATATTGACACCAATCCATATGACTTATTTCACTTGTATGCATGAGTGAAAACAAAATCTTGTAGTTGCAAAATTGATTCTTATGCCCATGCAACACGAGGAAACAACAAAAACCACAAAACTTCTCTTGAAATCATCTTCGGCCCCCAAAGTCAGAATCCTCTCCGGCATTTTTGTAGTTTTAGGGCCTCCTTTGTCCAAACCCCATATACTCCTCCATTGTTCCAAAAGAATACTATATTCTTCATTGTCATCATCCTTCATTGCTTCCTTCACAGCCTTAGGACCCATAGGAAGTCCAAGAGTCACTTGGACATCTTCTCGATCAATCGTGATCTTCCCATCTCGTACATATAATGTACGACTATATGGGTCAAAGTTCTCAATAAGCCAAAGACTTAGCTTGTTGTTTAGAGCTCCAAAGCCTAGATCAAGAAAAGCACCAAACCCGATATCTTTTACAGCTTGTCTTTGTTCATAACTCATATCTTGATCATAGAATGAAGTCCGGATGGAGACATACGGCTTCCAAACTTACGAGGCGAATTTTTTCTTTCAACTTCCTCCATTGAAATATGATATACAAAACCAAACCGATGAAAATCATATAAACAAATCATATAAACAAAATCATATAAACAAATTATATAAACAAATTATATAAGCATATATGCAACAATTTGTGAATGAGTATATGCAGATTTATTAGATCTCATCCACAAGGAGATCACAGATAACTAGTATAACACCAATAAATTCATATCACATATTACTTAAGAACTCCAAAGAAAGGACTACAGAGGCACATTATAATGGGGAAAGGTTTTGAAAGCGGCTTTGAAAGTAACAAAGTCAATAGGCACATTTTAGCTGGGTGAGTTACTGAGTTTAGGTGTCATATTGGCATTTTATTTCATATGCAGACTTTGAGCAATCTACTGAGTAATGACCTTATGTATTTATTCTTCTATGAGTATTAAGGAATAAATTAAGAGTAAAGTCAACTTAGAGGTGTTGTATGATGCACCTGGAAGATCCTATGGAAGTGAAAATTAACATATAAGATTCACTTATGAGCTTAAAGAAGAGGAATAAATTTTTGTTGCAGGTATTGCCATGATCTCCAATTAAAGAGGCTGCCATGATCTCCATGGGAACTGAAGTCAGCGATCCTGATTTAACGAATATGAATATCATCAACCCTATAATATACATCATGAATTGCCTAAAAGCACATCACAAGTTGCCTACAAGTACATCTCCAATTATACATGCTTAGTCTTAGAATCATAATCACATTTTCAATAGGAGCTACATCTTCAACGTTTTTCTCTAAAATTCAACGAACCAAATTCTCTCTCCACCTAGTTTACTCTCAATCATTCAACCTTTGCGTCACTCTTCATTCTTTCTCTGTATTTTACCAGGTAATTAAATCATTCTTCACTTTTATCATTTTGCTTTCTAATTTTTCATATGACTGTTTCATAATTCAAGGCGCGAACCCTAGAATTTTCAATGATTTTCGAATTTTTCTCAGGAAAAGATTAATGGCGGAATTTCAGTTCCAGAATAACTACAAAATTGAGCTTAAAAATTCCGAAAAATTACCACTTTAAGCTTCAATTGTGGACGAAAATGGCGGCGAGCTTCAAAATTCCGAAAAATTACCACTTTAAGCTTCAATTGTGGACGAAAATGGCGGCGAGCTTCCTGTAGGTCGGTCAACAAATGAGAGAAATTGGGTTTTTGGGTTGCACGAAGAAGTTGCAGGACGTTTTTTTGGGATTCGGTGGTTTTTTTGGGATTAATGAAATTCCTAATTTGCTACAAACGTCAGCCGTTAGATGAGAATGATCTAAGGGTAGAGATTTATTCTCATATAACTAAGTATTCTCACATAAACATGTTGTTCTCACGTGAGCCCAAATCTATGTATATATATATATATATATATATATATATATATGTAGAATGTACGTAAATGTAATTAATAATGTGTAAAATACTCTAGAAAACAGACTTTCAAGGCTAGGAACTTAAGGATGGCCTATAAAATAGGTTCCAAAAATCTCATTACACATCCCTTTATCAAATGAATAAAATGAGTGGATAGTTTCTCTAAATACTTGTCTAATCTTACTAATTTCACTTCTATGCACCTTCCCAGCTTCCACAAGAATGTCAACCAAAGAGTGGGTGAAGGAAACCTGACATAAGGGTGTGTCAACTAAATAAGTATCTAAAGGGACTTCAGAAATTAACTTGTGCATATAAATGCTTAGGTTGGTGGTGCAATGTAGTTTTTAGTGCTAGATTAAAAGGGACATGCCTTTGAGCATGCTATTGTGCTTCAAGGTATGCCTAAAGTGCCAAGTGTTGAAAAAACTCGTGTTGAAGAGGGTTTTGTTGAGTGCCACACGATGTGAGGCCTACTTTGCGGAAGACTAAAGAAGTCAACATGTGATAAGTCATTATGTGACTTGAGTGCTTCATAACTCTCTCTTCTTCCCATACAACCCTAGCCTAAAGCTGATTAAGGGGAACTTGGCACAAAGGTGTATACCAAGTGAGTCATTGTGCATCTATGGGCTTACGTAACTCGCTCGTGTGCACAAGTGTCTACGTCGATGTTTGCAACATGGTGGCCAAATACGGTTTGAGATTAGGGTTCAAAATATTAACTTTGTAATCATACGTAATTGTACATTCTGCATATATATTCTTACAACCAGTCATCGGAAATCATTGCAAAATTCAATGATTTTTGTAGTGGGAATTAAAGATGTTATTCCTTCCTTTTGAATATGTGACGCTGTTTACCGACCATATATACTAAATGAAAGCACCGTATTTTTTATAATGAATTTTTTAAATTTTCAAATCCAACCTACTATCGCCATAACCACCACTATCGTTACCACCAAAGCCACTACCACTACCATCACCACCCCAATCACTGTCATTATCTTCTTCTTTCCTTCTCCCTCCTCTTCTTCTTCTTTCCTCTTCTTCTTCCTCTTCCTTCATTTAGACCATGAATTGCTAAAATAAAATAAAAAATCATTGTTCACCATGGAACCTCTCGATTTTTTAGGTTCTACCATGTCCCTTTTCTTTTTCCATAATTTCATTTTTAGGTTCCACCAAAAAAAAGATGGAACCTAGAAAAACGGATGGTTAATGACTTAATTTCATGCCATTAATTTTTGAGATAAAATAAGAAAAAAAAGTTATATAAAATACATATAATAATACGAGCAATTTTTTAGTAAAATACAGACGATAAATAATAACACCCATTTTACTATCATCAGAAATTTTCAATTTATTAATCGAGCTTTTTTTCAGTATATATGATTGTTTTGTGAGATAGATGTTCTTGCTAACAAAAAAAGAAGACACATATACTAAGGCATAAGGTGATCGAGAAACAAAATAGGCTGTAGAAGTTGATTTATATTCTAATAATCTGTATTAAAACAAACCTGAGGTCGTGTACTAGAAAGCTAAATGATGATATTGATGAGGTATATATTTTTAATGTTGATTTTGACATCTCCAATAATGTATCCTCACAAATTAAGAATATATACTGTATATGCAGTATATTGTTGTCCATTCTTACTCTTGTTGAATTCACAAGTAGACTTACTAGATAGAGGTTGAGGTGGTGGAGTAGTGGCATGACTGGCATCGCTCCCCACCTCATATCCCTGAGGTCTAGGGATCAAACCTCATGGGACTCATTTGAGGATTTCCCCTTATCCCCTCAGTGAGTCAGCTTTTCATCTTCCCAAAAAAAAAAAAAAAAAAGTAGCCTTACTAGATAAAGTTAACTAGTACAAATAGTTTAAAGCTAATTTAGAAATGTAAAACTCCTTGAGTTCAATAGTGTCAAAAAGAAAGTGGTATTACAAAGTTGCACTGCCAACTCAGATATGCATGTAATCATCGTCATCACTTTTGGTAACCAAAATAAATATGCATGAACTTGTACACTAAGCAACATATCTTCTCTGGTGGCCCAAAACTTAATCTAAGTTTTCCTTTTTGCTGAGTTGTAAATGACTTATTCATACAAATTCTAAAAAGCTGCTTTCCACAAAACTTTTCACCTCCTATAAATACATGAAACCTATCTTCCATAAACTCCCTTCCCATCACCAATAAACGAAATTACTATATCATCTGCTCCTTCACAAGATAAACTTTTAGTCCCATATATTATTGAGTTAAAAGAAATTAGAAAATGAATGTTTCAGAAGCTTTTAAATCAAGGAGTATGAAGAGTATGCTTGGAGATCATCTCCTTCGAAACGGATTTTCTTATGATCAAACAAGAAAGCCATCTTCAATCAAATTATTACCCGGACCTTCTTCAGGTCAAGCTGATGATGGATCGTTGATCGTTTCGAAACAACGTAAAATTGAATCAGTTTTTACCACCATGAACAAGCTTGGTACGTATATATCTTTATTACATCTCCCTTCGGTCTTTTATTAGTTTCTTTCCTTTCTTTTCGCGAGTTTTAGAGAAATGATGTTGACATGCGTAGAAAGAAGAAAAGATTAATTTATATTAAAGTTAAAAGTGTGTGTGATGGAAAGTTAGTGGTCTCATTCCAAAAATACAAACAAAACTACAAAAGAAATGGGTAAACTAATAAGGGACATCCCAAAAAGGAATACGGGTAAACTAATAAAGACCGGAGGGAGTATTATATACATAATCTTAACATATCTTTTTGATTACTTTTTATTTTAATCTATTATATCTTCCAGGGTATATATGCATGGCTTACAATAGAATTATGATGTTTATATACCAATGTGATGCAGTGAAAGGAAAGTTGGGTTTGGTAGGAAAGGTTGACAAAGTGTTCAGACAAATCTTTAGCGTGCGGGAAGGAGAGCAGTTGTCGAGAGCTTCACGTTGCTCCTTGTCCACCACCGCAGGTCCTATTGCAGGTCGCCTTTTCATCTCAACAGAAAAGCTGGCCTTCTATAGCGACAAGCCAATCGCGAAAGTCTCCTCCCCTTCTGGAGAACCTCTTAGATTCCACTACATGGTACGATAGGTCAATAGCTAATGACAGATACACTCAACTAGACCTTGTTCGTTTTACCTAATTTTTAGCGAATTAAAATATTCAAACAATCTTTTACTTTTTTTTTTAATTTAAAATTAATTCGTTGATTGGAAGTCATACGACATCTACAATGTCTAAAACTAAACCTTTTACTTGTTAAACTGACTTTTATTAATTAAACTATTTTTTACTTACTAAAACTGATTTTAGCAAATTAAAATTGATTTTTATAGGTTAAAAAGCAAAAAGAGAACTATAAGAAGGACATTGATCCTAGCCTTCATTAAGTCTAAATTTATTACGTACTTCATTAGTGTTAGGATGAATTTGAGTCTTCTAACGTGAAATTTTCGTGTTTATGTAGATTGTGATCCCGTTGAGGAAGATTAAGAAATTCAATCAAAGCGAGAACGTGAAAAGGCCATCACAGAAGTATTTACAAGTAGTGACTGCGGATGAGTTTGAGTTTTGGTTCATGGGATTCGTCAGTTATAAGAAAACTTTCAAATGCTTACAACAAGTAGTCACCAAAAGTTTAATCTACTGACTTTGATAATTAAGATAGGTGTAAGCTAGCTTTGTATATACTGTACCGTATTCTCTAGGGTAGATAAAAAGGGTTTTGCTTTAGAGTTATTAATTAGTACCTAAGCTTATTGTATATAAATTAATGATTTGTCCAAGATAATTGAGCTATTGCATTATTCATAATAATTTAGAAGTAATTGATACTTCATTCTTGTTTAGTTGCGACACTTCCTTTATTTTCAGGGAATTACATATTAGTTACAACATAACTTATTCTACGTGAAATTTCTTTATGTCTCGCTTCTCATCACACGAGTCCCATTTTTAACTCTCTCTTTATCTTAATTGACTGTCCTCCATGTATATTGTAACGGAAAGAGTACAAAGGAAGTACACGAGTTGATGGCTAAACTTCAACTTTTATGGTTTTACTTATGATATCAATAGGGCCGTTTTGTACAAATTAGGGGCCCTAAGCCAAATTAAATATAAGGATTTAATATTTTTGGTGAATAGGAAGAGACGAAAGAGTCATTGTTAACTTGGAAGGAACTACAAGAGGGGGGGTGAATTGTAGTGTGAAACTTATTGCCAAATAATGAGGAATTTAAAACATAAGCAATAAGGAACTCAAAGTGCAAGAGAGATTTTTACGTAGAAACTTCTTGTCCCAATACAAGAAGAAAAACCACGACCTCCTCAGGATTTAAACTCTTCACTATAATAGGGAATCTCCTCTGTTACAACCTATTACATGCGCAAGTTCCACTCAGAACTCCAACTCTCTCACAAGTTCCACTATGAACTTTAACTCTCTAGACTTAACTCTAAGCCCCTTAAGAGTTCCCACAACTCTTTACAACAGGTTTACTCAAACCCTTTACCCCTGGATAGACTTCACCCCAAGTCTACGCATAAACAATAAGAACCTACCCAAGTTCCTCACTCGAACTTGATACAAGAATTCACTCAAACCCTTTACCAAGTTCCCATTACAAGAGTTCACTCAAACCCTTTAACCCCAAACTCAAATACATACACTTGATAATTTGGATTAACTCTAGTATATAGAAACCGAATAACCGTAAAGGAACATAGCACTCGTAGTAACTTGGAACTCTAAACCGACTCAAAACAAGGAATAGAAAATATAATTCTTCTTGTAACTTTATTCCTTAAGCCAAACCTTATGGAATGACATAAGTCGGACACTATGGAAAGACACCGGTCGGACTACTTAAAAAGAATACATAAGCCTCTATTTATAGTACGTTCAAAACTTGAGCACCACTTCCACTTATTTCTCCACTAACCCATGATCGGTTAGTTGGGAGAAACTTGGGAAGAATCGCCAACTTCTTGGGCACAACTTATGTCACGTTTACGGTAAAGCGGTTAGAGTAAAAATAGGAAACAAAAAGAAAATAAATACTTGGAGAAAAAGCAACGTTTTATCAAAATATAATCCAAGAGATATTTTTTCAAAACTCACTTTTTTATTTATTTTCTTATGCAAAAATATTTTACAGAAAACTTTTTCATAAACTTGACATAAGTACATGAGTTCCTGTTCGACTGGGAACTCGCGTCTACAAGTTCCCTTGGTCAAATACTCATTGAACGTAATATAAATCTAGGCTTTTTATTTTCCAAAAGCGATAAGATAGAATTAAATAAATTAAAAGATATTAAAATCGAGATTCCTAAAAATCCGATTTTATTTAAAACTATTTTATTTAAAACTTATCTTTTATTTAAAAACTAAATCTTATGCTAAAACAACTAATGCATATTATCTAAAAATAATTAATCAAGTAGAGATTTATTAAGAAACAAACTCTAAATAAATCCTACATATTAAGATAATAATATGCAACAACTTACTGACTCTTAAATACTTTTGACTCTAACTTCCATGAGTTCCTTATGGCACCTTGTTCCTTTACCTTTCACGTTTCCACATACTTACATAAATCCTAGAAAGTAAACTCATACTTCTGTCTTCATGCCCCATGTTGCTCCAACTCGGGAACGCGCATGCAATAGCTCCACCTTTGGAACTTCAACGTGCTAGTTCCTTTAAGGAACTTCGCACCTATAGTTCCTACTCGGGAACTGTTTGTTTCAAATATGAAACTTCGGGGAACCGTTCCAGAGCTCGAGAACTGCTCCCACTCGGGAGCTGCTCCCACTCCCGGGAAGCGCATATTCAATGTTCCTCTTAGGATATACCTAGGAACTCGCTCTGTTTGTGTTCCTTCTAGGAACTCTTTTAGAAACTTTGTTTGTGCTTGCTTCTATAACATTTTTCTTGAACTCTTCATGCTTGGTTCCATCTTACGAACTTACATAAAATCTAGCAGCACAAATGTATAATCAAACTTCTTTTCTCTTTGGATTTCTTCCTCAGGAACTTCACTTATTGGATTTCTTCTAGGAACTCTTCATGATGTGATATATTTAACCTTTCATGACTTGTTCTATGGTAACGTAATATGCACATCTCAAACACACATGTTAGTAAGATAATCATCATTTGTTTACAATCATCAAAACACTACATGCCTCAACAGTCATTAATAAGGTTTTTTCGAGAATAGGAAGAGATGAAGCAAAACACCAGATATAAATTAACCTCTTTGAATCTGCATAAAACAATACACTCGACAAATTGGAAAGGAACAACCTGTAATTAGATTATTATTTTTTTTTTGTAGGAGGATTGGGCGCTTATATTTTTTTGAGGGCCATGTGCAAGTTGCTCACCCCGCACATGGCCTTAGCCGCCATGGATATCATATCAGTGTGGTTGGTTCGGTGATAAAGACTTGCCCCCTATCCACCCTCTATAGATGGGGATGGATGAAAGTTTTATGGTGGTGGAGTGCAGATGACGATAAAATTGTCTCTAATGACGAGGAGGCTGCATAATTTATATTGTACCCCCTCCCATCAGTCCCACCCTACACCTGTAAAATTTATGGGTGGATCTGATCCGATCCTGCACCTCTTTAAAATACTTCTACTTCCTCCATTTTAAAATACTTGAAATTTATTGACTTTTACACAATTCACACACTCCATTCGACCTTAATTACTTTGTGAATTCTACGTAAGGAAAAAATTTAGTCATGTGGGATCTTGTGAAATTCACCTTGACATCTAGTTTCAAAATATCAAAATTATATAATTTTTACTTATAAGAATTGGATATATTAATGAATAAAGTTATGCTAGCTAGCATGTCCAGACAAATGTTTCAAGTAATATGAAACAGAGAAAGTATTTTCCTAACGCCACTTCTTCTTAACAAAAACTTCTCTTTGAAACCATGACACAAATCCACTTATTAATTCCCTAGAAAAAATCTCTAAAACCTTGGAGAAAATTTGTTTATTGATTAATATATATATCTGAATAATAATTCAAAAGAGAAAAAAACCCTCATACACCCTTTTGATCAATCTCACAAATTCACTCCAGTATATTAGCTTGTTGTAAGATTCTCATGTGCCCAAGGCGGGCACTGTGTATCCTTTGCTAAAGGCACACACGCAAGTCGCAACTACCTTAGTGGAGGCGAGGCAAGGCCTAACGTTGGAGCGTTGTAGCATTAGTATATTTTGGAGGCTAAGGTCGGTGTTCGTCGACTTAGCAAGAAGGCGGCAGCTACCATTACCCCTCGCATTGATCTAACACAAAGTGTCGTATGGATGGACCCGGAAGCCTTTTTCGGGAGGTTCGTCACAAGGAAGTCATTCATGTACATTGGCAAGACAATCGGGGTCTTGGGTCGGGCACAAAGTCCATTTTTATGTTAATTAATTACCGTCAAATGTGTGTTCACTGGGGAATCAATCCTTCTCACAAAAAGCCTCACGCTCTTCAGGAGGTAAGTGATGCTCGGGTATTGGGAGCCAAGCCTTGGGTACCTTGGAGCGCAACACTGCTAGGCATGGGCTAGGACATGGCGTGTGCTATGGAAAGCCACAACACCATAGTGGGATAGTTGGTCTAGCTTGATGCATTACCTCTTGGTTATGAGATCTTTGTGATCTTGTGGTTGCGATCTTGGCCTAAGGCATAGCCTCGCATCACCGCATCTTGGTGCCCCCGCTCTTGGCTTGTGGGCACTTAGATGGCGGAAATATGCGTTGTTTGGGTGTGCCTTGTTGCATAGTATGGGGTTGTTGGTTGCGTGTGGTACACACACGTGTGGAGGCCATGTGCTTAGCAGTCATTAGAGTTGATGATGTGCTGAACACCCAAAACATGTGCAGTGCTTAAAGGGAGTGAACAAACGCGATAGCTATGAAGTATTTACTTGGCAAGAGGCGCATGCGTCAGTAGGCAACATATAGTACTATGACTATACAATGTACCAAGCGTGCCAAAAGTTTGTACACACAAATTTTAAGTTTGTTGCCTGCGAGGATGTATGCGTAGTCGGCAAGGACTTTGGCGTGATTGGGCCAACAACATCGAGACCCCAAACTTCAAAGGCCAAGACGTCACTCGCAATTGGATGTACCGACTCCAGAGGATGGCGCATGATATTTGAAGGATATTGACAAGCTTCACATTTTTTTGTAAACTCCATTAAATCTTGAACCATGATTGGCTAATAGAACATTAATCTTTTGATTCGATCCAGAAGCTTTGGACCAACTTAATGGACACCACACACTCCTGAACGGCAGGATGGGTGCTGGTGGTTACTTGACTCAGAGGACTGGGGGGCTGTCC
The DNA here is from genome assembly GCA_947648045.1 of Beta corolliflora. Lineage (NCBI taxonomy): Eukaryota > Viridiplantae > Streptophyta > Magnoliopsida > Caryophyllales > Amaranthaceae > Beta > Beta corolliflora. Next base: position 209,819 of record CANSZD010003856.1, read on the forward strand.
AATGCATCCAAATGTTGTACGAATAAACTATTAATAGAAGTGTTATCATATTCATGTGTGTTGGTTAGTGCCGCCTCACAATATATACTTGTAACTTGTGTGCATAATCGATAGGCTAATAATATTCGGATCCGACATCATCACGGGACAAAAGGAAAAATTGGCCGCAACTTTGCCGTGACGGTTGATGCGGCAACAATAACTTATAGTATGTGAGATAGTGGTCCTATACTATTATAAGTACTAATTTGTTGCCCTTCCATGTGTAAAGATACTTTGAAAACCAAGCTTGCTGGAGGTGTAGGTGGGAGGCTCACCTTGTGACTTTGAGGTCACAAGTTCGAGCCCCACTACCTACTGTGCTTGGGAGTAGGGATTCCCCTAATCCCCTACTCTCAAGCGTTGACCCTTGTAGCTAAGATTAGGCTGACCCGTGATGGAGATCTTTGAGTCAATGTAGGGGTCCTATCTTCTTGCAAGAGGTTTCCAAATTGGGAAAAAAAGGGTAAATATACTGAATTCTGCACACCAATTGTTACAAAGTAGACAATATATATTAAATAAGTTGCGATCCATATGGGGCCTATCCTTACATTAATTAGACAATACATTACATATCTGAGCTAGCAAGTAATCGATTAATTTAATTTAATAACTAGGAAGAGATCTATAAAGGATAGACTAATAGACAAACTCATCAGCAGCTACCTTAATCTCGAGGGGAAAATTAAAACATCCTACAATAGTAAAATTTACAGAGGTCTAGCCACACACTATAGCATCTACTTAAGTATTAAATACCTTAATTTAACTTAGATTATATGTATAAAACAATATAAAGAATACTCCTTTCATTTAGTCCACCTAAAATATCTTAGTTAACTTGAGGTCAATAAATTAAGCTTTGGGAGAACAGCTTGTTGTAGGCATTTAAAAGTTTTGTTGTAAGACTTAAATCCCATAAACCAGAACTCAAAATCGTCTGTCGTCACAGTTTCAAGATACTTTTGTGATGGCTTTTTAATGTTCTCACTTTGATTCAATCTTTTGATCTTCCTTAGCGGGATCACAATCTGCATGTGCAAAAAGAAAATTAGGTTTGCACCAAAAAGAAAAAGAAATAAATTACGTTAAACTAAATTTTGGCATGAATTTAGTAGTACTAAAATTCTAATGGAAATGCATGGTGCATGTGTATGATTATACTCAATCCCGTACGTATATTAGCTGCAAAAAATCTATTTTTTTCACTACCATTTGATCTTTCGAGATTCTTTTTATCATGTATTAGTACAAATTATAAAGCTGATATAATGAAAATCGAACCTTACGACGAAACTACACACATGAAAATATTTTTTTTATACATATTAGTAAGATAAGGTAAAAATTAATAAAATATTGGACCTTCAAAAAGTAGTAAAAAACTTATATAGACTTGGTCCACACTCAATTAGTGTGGACCTAATGCTAATTCATGTGATTTATGGAAAAAAGGATCACTACATAAAAAATAAATATAAAAGATGAATAGATATAAATTATGAAGTTTGACTATGAAAAAAAAAAAAAAGGTACAATGTCTACAAAGTGAAAATTTCATCAGTGATAAGCTCAACGTGAGAAAGAGTTACTAATATTAAAAAAAAACAGTCATTATGGTAGATAAGAATCGTATAAACAGAACTTAAAATTTGAAAAGATTACTATATGGAACTAAAGGGTCACTATGTTAAATAAGTGGTTTTGGTCCACAATAATATTATTGTGGATCAGGTCCACGAGACTAACTCCGAAAAGTATGTATAAGTACCTTGTAATGAAACCTAAGAGGTTCTCCATCAGAGGAGGAGACTTTCGCAATCGGCCTGTCGCTGCAGAAGGCGATTTTCTCGGTGGAGATGAAGAGGCGGCCTGGTATTGGGCCTGCAGTGGTGGACAAGCAGCAATGAGAAGCTCTTAACAACTTCTCTCCTTCTCGTACGCTAAATATTCGTCTAAACATCTTGTTAACTCCACCCTTATGAAGCTTAGAGTACCTTTCACTGCATCATATTGATAAAAAGAACAACAAATTTAGTGATAGTCAAAATCCGTATGTGTAGTTATGTCTTAATTATTCTAAGTGTGCCACATTAGTACTACAAAATGAAATAGTATAATTTAAGAAAATGAGGGACGCCATTATAATTAATTAGATTGATACGTACCAAGCTTGCTCATAGTGGTAAAAAGTGACTCCACATTACGTTGTTTGGAAGTGACCAAAGTTCCGTCGACATGGCCTGAAGAAGGTCTAGGTAATAATTTGATGGAAGATGTCTTTCTTGTATGATCATATGTTAATCTTGACAATCCGTTTCGAGCAAATGATCACCTATCATACTCTTCATACTCCTTGATTTAAATGCTTCCGAGGTATTCATTGTTCTAGCTTGTTTGGATGGGTTTTCTAATGGTTAAGGGTATAATCTGTTCTTAATATTAAGCAAATTATAGATAGAGAGATATAACAGGTTTAGTTGGTTGTGGTTGGGAAGAGAGTTTGTTAAGCAGAGAGGTATATATAGCCAAGTATAGAAGATTTAAATGTTGTGAATTTGGACGTATATGAGTCATCCATGGCTCAGCAAACTGAAATTGACAAGTAATAAATAATCAATTTGATTAAAAGTATTTCAAGGGGCCACTAGAAAAGATATCTTGCTGATTAAGTTGATGAGTCCATGCATTTCTTTTAATCTTTCCAAAAGTGATGTGATGACGAACATATCTAATCCAAACCTTAAAGAATAGTACATATTCTATTGTATGGTTGGTATATATATATACACTAAAAGCTATATTTTTGTCCATCTATTTGCTGGTTGTGAAAGTTCCAAATAAGTAATTAAGCAACAACTTGATTTCGATACAAGGTATCATGGGTAATTCGAGTATCGTAAATGCATTAATTGAGTGACTAGGGATGACGATGACCGGAGCGGGTGTGGAGGATTGTCCTCCATACCCGCATCCAACTAAAATCTCATCCCATCCCCCACCCCATGACCCCCATCACCCACAAACTCTTTACCTATTCAAACCTAACTAGACATAATGCGAGGCGGGTCTCCATAAACTGCCCTATTGACATAATAAAGTAAATCAATAATTTTTTGTTTGTGTTATTTTAAAGGAATGTGGGGTTGGAGTTGGGATTGAAGTTGAGGTTGAGGTTGAGGTCGGGGGTTAGGGGTTGTGATCATTCATGGTCAAGCTTAGACGCCTTTTGAGTTGGCATTTTACTTTGTGATGGCAGCCAACTTTTTCAACACTATAGACCGGCAAGAGGTTTTCTAAATATCTTCATCACTGCATTACACCCCTTATCTACTTATGATCACTTGTGAGACTTTCAACAATAGATACTACTATAAATATGTAATTTCTTTGTAGGTACTTCAGCAATAAAATGCCAGCAGACTAGCTAGTACAAATGTACAATGGTCATTATGGATCGAGAATCCACGTCGTTTAAGACACTAAATTAAATAGGTAACTAGTGTATTGGTCCAGGGCGTTGCCCCGTGTGTTACCTTTTTTCTTCTTCCCAATCGATATGTATTTTTTCCACTCTTATAAAAAATTAATTTCTAAAAAAATCTAATATTTAATTTATTTTATGTTTGCAATGAATATATAACATTATGTGGATTTATGAAATACTACAAAAAGTTGGTTGAGATAGCAAGGACAAACTTTTTTTCGCAGGTATGCCGCATTGTTCAAATCTAGTGGCAAACAATATTTATTTTGTAAGATGACGTAACAATCGGCATGGCACATAAATGACGTAAGCGGCCTACGTGGCGCATATATAGTGAATAGTGCCACGTGGCACCGTTCTTTGATAGGAACACCTTTTAATATATTAGTATAGATTAATTTGATTTTGGCCATAATAGAATCAATCAATTAAATACTAACGTGACTTCTAAATAATTGATTGATTATCAAAAAATTATATATGAAACCACTCGATCAACAACTACAAGTGTTGTAGTCTAACATCTACGGCTCTTTTCGAGACACTTGGGCTTATCGGAGCCGTACACGTGTCACCTTAGTTAAAGAGAAGAAATTTCTTGCATCTTTGGGCTACCCTCGCCAGAGTTAAAAGGTCTAAATTCTGGCCCAAGCGGTCGAGCCCAAGCAATGTAAGGTGGCCGCATGAGAGTGGTTGATAAACCCTCCCAAATCATGGCTCGCCACGTGTCATGATATCGATTCTTCACCCAATCAAAAGCCACTATTCTAGGTCGATTTTAAGGTTAGCCGTCATCTTGCTATCACTATAAATACCCCCCGAAATCGGGAGAAAGAGAATTCAATGCAAACGGTGCAAAGTTACTCCGTAAAACTACTCTCTCACTTCTCTCTCTAGAATTACTTTTCTCTTACAAACACCCGATATCGACTTAAGCTTCGGAGGGGGAGCCACCACCCAAACCTCCGGGGTGGGTCCCTTTTGCGAGGTTCGGGAACGAAGCTCGAGCTTGGACTTGGTTGATCTCGAGACATTGTTGCACAAGTCTCCAAAGAAGAACATCTAAGGGATACTAGTTTACTTGCTCGACAAGAAAGCACCATTCGTAGCTTACTTGTTGGACAAGGGACAAAACATTTGGCGCCGTCCCGTGGGGAGACGCAACGATGATCGATTGTCAGTCGTCCAACCTTGCTAGAACCGAAGTCTTCAAGTTAATGTCGAAGATACGGTGGAACACGAAAGACCACCTCGAGGAAGGGATAGACCCCGTCTATCGTCCAAGTTACTTGGACCAAGCCAAAGAACCGGTCATTCAAGAGAATCTTGAACGTCCGAAGGATCGCCGCCCATCTAGAGAACGCCTTGAACGATTTCCGTGCAAAGATGGCCGTAGTCGTCCGAGAGCGCATCAAGAGCAATATGTTGTTTTTCCGGCTTAACCCCCGAGCCCACTGCTAACAATCCACCTCCCCCTAGGGGACGTTCCCAAGACGAGCGTCCGTGTCCTAGTCGACTTGTTCGTCGAGAACCTTCTAGGAGAACGGCAAAGAGGAAAGCAACGAGAGGATAATGATCGGCGAAGGGAAGATGGATCGGAACCCGGTGGTAGGGACCCAGGACCATGTTCGTCCAAGCGGGCACCGAATGGAAACAGATGCCGAGAGAATATCTAGAAGCAAAGAGAGCAAAGAAAGAATACAACGATCGCCGACGGGTTCTACATCATACCCGAGAGACCCTCCTTTGAGGTTGTCGTCCCGGAGGGGAGGGACGAAGTTTAAGTCACTCTCTTGTTCATCCACGACAGAGAAGACAAGTGGCTCAACCCATGGTCTATAGGCGTCCATTCGCTCGCAAACATGTCGCCCGATCGGTGTTAAAGGAATATCGTAAGGAGTACATACCCATTGAGGGACGTATGGGAGCCCTCCGGATTAACCGGCCCACTCCATTCTCGGCCAGATAATGGAGGCTCCCCCTTCCCAAAGGTTAAACTCCCTACTATAGAACCTTTTGATGGAACAACAGATCCCGATGATCACTTATCTCGCTTACAAACATCGATGTACGTCCAAGGAGTAGATGATGCTTACTCGGGTGTAAGAACTTCCCAAAGAACTCGGAAGGGAGTAGCTCGAAGTGGTTTAACAATCTTCCACCCAATTCAGTCAATAATTTCACGGAACTCTGTTTCTTATTCACTAGTCACTTTGTTGCCAACAAGCAAGAGCAAAAAACAAGCATGCACCTAGGCAAGGTCGTCCGGTGGACCTAAGGAGGCTCTTAGAAGTTTCGTTAAGAGATTCAACCTTGAAGCCCTTCGTATCCAAGATCTTAATGCCGGAGTGGCCTTTGACGCCTTCATTAGGGGGTCTAAGGCCTGGAAGCTTTAAGTTTGATCTTGTTAAAAAGAAAATCTCCACTCTTGCCGAAGCCTTAAGGGAAGCCGAAGCGTTTATTCACGCTACCGAAGTGTGTGCCGATGCAAAGCATCCCGAGTCTAAGAAGCCCGAAGAGGTTGCTCAACCCAAAGAAGAGCAACCCCAAGAAGGCCGAGACTTGGGCTATAACCTCCACCACTTCATCTAGGAAGAGCAAGAGAAAAGAGGCCGAGCCATCCTCATCCAATCCTATTCAATTTAACAAGGATCAATACTCCATTCTCATGGAGATTAAGGATCAATATGAGTTGAAGGCCCCAAATGAGATGAAAACCCCCTTATAGAAATAGAGATAAGAGCAAGTATTGCCACTTCCACAAGGATTGCGGTCACGAAACTAATGAATGTAAGCACCTCAAGAAGGCTTTGGAGGAGCTAGCTCGAAAGGGAAAGATGAACCCCTATATGCCTCAAGGGGGAAGGAAGTTTCAAAGAAAAGACAATTCGCGCCTAAGAAGAAGGAAAGTGAGAGCACAAGACGAGGATGTTGTTCTCGTAATTTCGGAGGGTTTGTCTGCCGGAGGACCAACCAATAGAGGACACAAAAACTACCTTAGGGAGCTTGGCCAAGTTTTTGTTAGCCGATCGTACAAAGGCCGAGCCCTTTCCAAGGGTGGTAGTTAGTGAGCAAGATCGGGCGGGTTGAGGACTCCCCATGATGATCCTTTGGTTGTAGAAATGAAAATAGCAAACTTGAGAGTAAGAAGAATTCTCGATCGACACCGGAAGCTCGACGGACATCATCAGTGCCGATCGCTTGTCCGCATTAAAATTTGATGAAAAGAACTTGGTTCCCGTTCACCATCCCATCATAGGGTTTGGGGGAGGAGTCATCCACCCAATGGGAACCGTTACTTTGCCTCGTTCGAGTGGGAGAAAAGGGATGCCGCTAGAACTTTGTTTATCAAGTTCTTGGTAGTCCGAGATTTGACAAACCTACAATGTCATTCTTGGGCGACCAACTTTGAATCACGTCAAAGCCGTAATAGTTACCCACCCGATGTTGATGAAGTATGAGTGTGATGATGGCAAGATTGGCTCATTATATGGGGACCAACAGTGGCTAGGGAGTGTTATCTACTAACCTCAAACCGTTATTATGGGAAGATATGCAATGAAGATCAGACGCATGTTGCTGGTGAAAGGAAAACGTCTGAAATAGAGAAGGATAAGACGAAGGTGGTTAGCGAGAGGAAAACGTCCGAATAGTCAAGGACCACTTGGCCTCATTAAAGACGGCCATTCGAGAGCCCCTCGACGCCCCTCGCTCCCTCAAGGAAGGCGTCCGAGCATCTTCCCCAAAGAAGAAGAGAAAATATGAAATCATCAAGGAAGAGCCTCCCTTGCTCGAAGAAGTGATGGCCATCATGGGACTGGCAATAGAGCGTCCGTAACCGGCCGAGGCCCCGTAAGACGTCTGGCCCGGATGAGGCTCGGCCCGTAACGAACCTTGAAAATTGGTTCTTCACTCTCTTGGGGCTTAAAAAGCCTCTTAATCGCCTTCTCGAAAGAATTTCAAGACGTGTTTGCCTATTGTGTTGAAGAAATGCCTGGAATTGATCCAGAAGTAGCCGTCCATCGGCTAAATGTTGATCCAAAATTAAAGACAGTCCGTCAGAAGAAAAGGCATTTGGGGCCGGCTAGAAATCAAGCGGTTGACCAAGAAGTTCAGAAGTTGTTGGAATCCAAGTTCATCAAAGAAACCTATTACCCGGGACCGGATAGCTAATGTGGTCATGGTGCCAAAGCCCAATGGCACCTGGAGGATGTGTGTGGACTACACCGACCTCAACAAGGCTTGTCCTAAGGACAGCTTCCCTTGCCTAAGTTGGATCGTCCGGTAGACTCTACACTGGTCATGCTTTGCTGAGCTTCATGGACGCTTATTCTGGCTTTCATCAAATCCCAATGTGGCCTGAGGATCAGGACAAGACGTCCTTCATTACTGAAAAAGGACTATATGGCTGGTTGAGAATGCCATTCGGCCTGCGCAATGCCCCGGCCACTTTTCAAAGATTGATCAATACGGTTTTTCAGCCACAATTGGGAAGAAATATGGAGGCATATATTGACGATATGATAGTCAAAAGTCGTCAAGAAGAAAATCATGTTGGTGATTTGAGAGAAACTTTTGAAACTCTCAGAAATACAAGTTAAAGCCGAACCCCAAAGAAATGTGTGTTTGGAGTTTTGTCGGGGAAGTTTTTAGGCTTCTTGGTGGATCAAAGGGGAATTGAAGCAAATCCCGAAAAGATACAAGCTATTTTAGACATGAAGTCTCCGTCAAAGGTAAAGGAAGTTCAGAGACTGACGGGTTGCTTGGCTGCCCTTGGACGTTTCTTGTCTAAGTCAGGCGACAAGTGCCATCACTTCTTCGCCACCATTAAGAAAAAAGCTAAGTTTGAGTGGACAAATGAGGCGGAGCAAGCACTACAAACAGGTCAAGGACCACCTTCGGCAGCCTTCCTAGGTTGGTCACCCGCCGAGGGGGAGAAGTCGTTTGTATATTTGGCGTGTCCGCTCAAGCCGTGAGTGCCGTTTCGCCGGGCCGAAAGAGAATCCGTCCAAGTCCCAATATACTTCGTGAGTCACGTACTCAAAGACGCGGAAAATAGGTACACTCCCGTTGAGAAGTTTGGATCGCCCTCGTCATGGCCGCAGAAAGTTAAGGCCCTATTTCTTGGCGCACGTATAATCGTCTACACCGACGGCCTTTGAAGCAAGTTCTACCGAAGATGGAAGTCGCCGGACGAATGTTAAAATGGGCGGTGGAGCTTAACATGTTTGATATATCCTTTGAACCAAGGACAACCATTAAAGGGCAAGCCTTGCGTACTTTATAGTCGAACTTACTCGGCCACCATAGAGCCGATATCCGATCCAAAGAAGAGGAAGAAGGCATTGGACGCTCATGGTTGATGGCTCGTCCACAATCAATGGATGTGGCGCAGAATCATTTGCCAATCTCCCGAAGGGGACAAGTTTGAATATGCATTAAGATTCCAGCTCGGAGCGTCCAATAACGAAGCCGAATATGAGGCACTCTTGGCAGAATCAAAATGTGCAAAGCGGCCGGCACTGTTGAGATCGAGGCCAAATCTGACTCCCTCTTAGTGGTCACCGAGTTAATGGAGATTTTGAATGCAAAGAAGCCTCAATGAGCAAATACATGCAACTCATCAAAGATGAGATAGAGCCATTAAAACGATTTGTCCTCGACCAAGTACCAAGGTCGAAAATCATCAAGCGTATGCTCTCTCGAAGTTGGCCGCCTACCGAAGGTGATGTGCCAAGAAAAGATTTTGGGAAGTCAAACCCAAAAAGAGCATCGATCAAGAGCAAATTATGTTTCTCACCGCGGACTGTCCGGATGGAGCCGATCATAGAATACAAGAAGACGGGACGATTGCCTTCGCATCCCGTAGAGGCCAAGTATGTGAAGGCTAGGGACAAGTGGTTTCGAGCTATGGGACGAGACACTTTACAAGAAATCATTCAACCGGCCTCGCTCAAGTGCGTCACTGAGAGAAGATGGTCCGGAGGTCCCGAAAGAACTCCATGAAGGAGCTTGTGCTTCTCACATTGGGGGAAGAGCCTTAGGGGAGAAGGCTTTAAGGACGGGGTACTACCGGCCAACCTTAAAGGAAGACGCTCTAGTCTATGCAAAGAAGTGTGACAGCTTGTCGAAGCATGGAAATGTGCATCGAAGCCGTCCAACTACTTAACCCCCATCTTGTTCCCTTTACCCTTTGCCAAATGGGGCATGGATATCCTAGGACCTTTCCCAAAGGGCCGCCGGACAAAAGAAGTTTGTGATCGTGGCCGTTGATTACTTCACTAAATGGATAGAGGCAGAGGCCATGCGAGGAATTACGACAAACGACGTCAAGGGCTTCATCTCGGAAAAACATTATAACCCGTTTTGGCATACCACGTCCATCGTCTTTGATAATGGCCCCCAATTTGAAACACCTAAACCGAAGGAGTGGTTGGCAGAAAGAGAAATAAAAGCACACTTCGCGCCGTTGCCCACCCACAAGCAAATGGGCAGTAGAGTCCTTCAACAAGATTCTATCAAATGGAATCAAAAAGAAGCTAGAAAACGCCAAGGGACAATGGGTCAAGAGTCATAGCTGGTGTTATGGTCCATCGTAACAACCGCCAAGAACTCTACTGGGGAGACGCCCTTCATGTTAGTCTACGGCACGTAAGCCGTCTTGCCCATTGAGATTGAAGAACCCACCCCGCGAGTTATGCCGTACTCGTAAGACGCCAACCGGGCCGCATTACGCACGGCTTTGGACCAAGTGCCGAAGTCGTGGGCAATGCCTTGCTAAGAATGCAATTGTACAAACCGCGTATGGCTCGGGAGTTTAACAAAAGAGTTGTTAGACGACCACTCAAAGTAGGGGATCTCGTCCTTAGAAAGATGGAAGCGGTTGGACGAGCAAAAGAGTTAGGGAAGCTAACACCTAATTGGGAAGGACCTTACATGATTATCCAAGAACCGCGCAAAGGGTACTTTTCGTCTTCGAGATCTGGATGGACGACCAAGCACGCCGTACTTGGAATTCCGATAATTTGAAAAAGTATCACGTCTAATTCAATCCACCGTCGAATGTCTATGAGGTAGTTTGTAGCTAATCCAAAGTGCCGCGGCACAAATTAGAAAAAAGAATTGTATACATGCATCTTGGCATTCCGTCAAGCAAAATCCATATTATACAATTCCTACTTTCTTATTTCCTTATTTATTTTTACCAAGTTAACTCACTTTGGGGCATTAAATCGCTACTCGTCTAAAAGTGACAAGAACTTGGATAAAAAAGGAAAAGCGTCACAATTACTCATTTTTATGCCGAACATCACTCCATCGAAAGAGACCGGCCAAAGTATAGCACATACAAGGCCGTCAATCCGACAAAACCTCTAGTAAGAGTAACGTCAAAGTCTCCGAGAGAAAGCCGGCTCCGAAATAAGTCCTTAGTAAAGGATACTTATCTTCACAAGCACGGCCGCCTAAGTAGCCTAGACCCTAGTAAGGGATCACTACTTAATGACGAGTGTTGCTCCCTCAAGGAAGCTTCGGCTAAAACATGCGTTCAAGATATATAACAAGCCCGTCCGATAGTTTCAAAGCAGCTCGGCCAAAGTAGGCCGCTTTCCTTCTGGGTCTTTGGCTCGCCCACCATGTACGGTTGAACTAAGCCCAAGAAGGGGGGGAATGATAGAAGCCTAAAAGACGAGCTCGAGAGAACAAGGTCGTCCAAAACAAGTGTTTCAATCATATTATGCGGATCGTCTACGATGTTCAAGACGAGTCAACTTTTGTACTTAGAAACAATTCAAAGTTAATGTGATAGTCAAATGGGAATTGATGAAAATAAGAGGCAAGCAAGTGGCAAAAGTCTTTCATATATATCATGAGTAAATTTACAAAATGTGATTACCGAAAGCTACAACGGCAGATAACTAAAGAAACTAGAAAAATAAACCTAAAACTAGGCTTCGTCTTTCGCATGAGTTTCTTGGTTGTCCTCGGGCTCCTCATCTTCGGTGAAGCCTCGTCGCCCGACTCTATAAACTCCGGAGGATCCTCAAAGACGCACCATGGCCCTATGGGCACTCGTTGGTATTCCGAGCGACGGACAAAGCTCGGGACCTCCTCGGCCAGCCAAAGATTTCGAAGGCCTTGACGGCCCAACCTTTGGACGTTTCTACAACATGTTCAAGGCCCTTTTGGCATCGTCAAAGGTTTGGGAAACCGTCTTTTTCCGCACGAGCGTTTCGCCCTTAGAAGAATATTCTCCCTTCTCACCGAGCAAGCGGCAAGAAGGGCGGCGTCTCTCTCACCCTTAAGATCTCGTAGAGAGAGTGTTGATGATCATCTTCGATGGTCTCTCTCCTTGTACCGATCATTGATGGTAACAAGATATTTCTTGTTCTTGGATTCAAGTTCGCCGACCTTTTCTCCAATGCATCGAGTGACCGACGATGGAGAGTATTCGCCATCTCAATGTCGTGGAATGGCCTTGTCGCCGCCGTTGTAGCAAGATGGACGAGGTGCTTGTTCTCCCTTTTCGAGCTCCCTCGCCCATTCTTCGTTAGCATGTCGCGAGCCGTAAGCCGGAACAATGAAAACAAACCAAGTTATTGAGACGAGTGAAAGAACCAAAATTTGTATCAAGTATAAAATAAAGCAAAGCTAAAAGCAATACCTCGGCAAAGAAGTCGAGACATGTAGCCCACATGCCCACAGACGCCCCCCCTTAATCCCTTAATGTAGGATTCGGGGGTAGCACTTGAAGAGCTCCCCGTTAAGTCGCTCCTTCTCCCGCCTTCGACATTTTGGCGAAAGCAGAGAGAAGACTCCTCGTCCGAATCGCCGAGGGGAGGAGTTGGGGGAATAGCGGGGCCTTTGCCCTTATCTCGAAAGAGGGGGAGAGTCGGTTATCTTGATAGGAATGACGATGGATTGTCTATTGACGGACTCATGGACAGTTCACCGACCCGCACCGTCCTAACTATATTGGGGTAATACGACTCACCTGGGACGAAATAGATGCCGTCCTAACAGCCTAAGGGCATCTCGTGGCACCCGGCTTAGCCACCGAGCCGCCGAACCCCGGATAGTTCTCGCCCGCAGCCTCCGGATTCCGGTGCAACTAGAGCCAAGGCAGACCCGGTTTGACCTCGGCAGAGTCGGCCAAGAACACGCCGAGCGGAACAGCCCGCATGAGCACCCTCTCCCTCCTCGCCGGGCAACAACCGAAGGCTCCTTTTTAGGAACCTTGGCCGAGGGGGAGGCATACTTCTCTCCCCAACCTCGCCAAGTGGAGTCGTCTTATCTCGCCTTCTTCCTTGTGAAGCCCTTAGGCTTCTTCGCCGAAGGCCCGGTCGCCACTCGTAGTTGGCCTCTTTTTGGACGAGGACGATTTCCCGGTGGAAGTTTGTTGGTAGGAGCATTTTTCTGAAAAGAGTAAACCAGTTGTCAAATTAGTCGACCTAGGAACAAAAGTTATAACTGCTACTACAAAGACTTCGTCTGAAAGAAGATATGAAAGATGATTTGCAAATATGCAGACGAGTATGTCCCCAAGAAGGTGACCGTTCAAATATAGTTCTATGGAAGACTCTCGTCCAAAAAATTGTGCAACTCCAGACGAGTAGGGCACCAAGAAGGTGCACGTCTAAGTCTGGACGTTCTCATACTTTTGGTGGCCCTCGTCCAAAAATTCGATGCCAATTTCGGACGAGTAGGGCGCCAAGAGGGTGCACGTCTAAGTCTGGACGTTCTCATACTTTTGGTTGCCCTCGTCCGAAAATTCGATGCCAACTTCGGACGAGTATGGCGCCAAGAAGGTGACCGTCCAAGTCTGGACGATCTCCTTCTTTGGGTGACCCTTGTCCGAAAATTGGATGCCAATTTCGGACGAGTATGGCGCCATGAAGGTGACCGTCCAAGTCTGGACGCTCTCCTACCTTGGGCGACCCTCGTCCGAAATTTGTATGCCATCTTCGGACGAGTATGGCGCCAAGAAGGTGACCGTCCAAGTCTCGGACGATCTCCTTCTTGGGCGACCCTCGTCCGAAAAAATTGGATGCCAACCTCGGATGAGTATGGCGCCATGAAGGTGACCGTCCAAGTCTGGACGATCTCCTTCTTTGGGCGACCCTCGTCCGAAAAATTGGATGCCAACTTCGGACGAGTATGGCGCCATGAAGGTGACCGTCCAAGTCTGGACGCTCTCCTTCCTTGGGCGACCCTCGTCCGAAAATTGTATGCCAACTTCGGACGAGTTTGGCACCAAGAAGGTGATCGTCCAGACTTGGACGTTCTCCTTCTTTGGGTGACCCTCGTCCAAAAATTGGATGACAATTTCGGACGAGCTCATATGATCCTCGCAAAAAAAAAAAAAAAAAAAAAAAAAATATTATTACCAATGTTTCGCCCTCTTCTAAGACGCTTTGCTCTTTGCAAACTCCTTCCAAAGGTTGGCGGTAAATTGGGACATGCTAATCTCCCCGTCCAAGATGCTTCGAGGCGTTGTCCGGCCGAGTCCGCAAAGGACAAAAATGTGTTCACCAAATGGACTATAGACGAAGAGTTTTAGTTGGATGATTTTTAATATATACCTTTATCATCGGCCAACCTCAAGCCGGCAAAGAACCAAGAAGTCGTCTTGGTAAAACATTTCCTTAAAAGGTATCCAGTTGGATGGCCCTTTAATGGAACGTCGTACGGCCCGGAGTACTCTTTTGTCCTGAAGTACTCCACAACTTCATCATCGAAATTGTCCTCCAATTCCAGCCAGGACTGCTTCCGTCCCGTATTCATGACGGACCGGTTATGGAATCTATAGCTCTCAGTAGCCGAATCATTGGCCGCTTTTAAAAAGATGAAGTCGGCTTTCCATTCATGCATTTTCGAAGGTTTCCCCAAGCCGTAAGGAAGCCGTGGCGGTTGCAGATACTGAGCCATGTCCCGTCCACGGCCCCGGGTACCTTGGCCGCATAGTGGATGTGGGTAAAGGCCTGAAGAGAAAGGGCTAGGCCGCGTAGCTCGCAGACGGCGATAAACGTCGGGACGTTGTGCCAAGCGTTAGGAGCCACTGATATGGCCGATGTGGTAGTCTTTGTAGCACTTGTTCTATGAAGTCATGGAGGGGAAACCTCAATCCAGCTTCTAAGGCTAGTTTATAGACCGCGAAATGGTTCTTAGGAGCGCTCAAGATCGTCGCGTCCTTGTTAGGAATGACAAAGGAAAAGCCCGGCATGGGCATGAAAGACGATAAGTAATTAGGGTCTGGGTCCTAGTTTCTCTAACCACTTACGGTTGCCCAAATGAAACCTGGATCAGAAAGGGGACCTAAACGTCTTCTAATCTCCGACGAGGTAGTAGAGGCCCCGCTCGATTCTTCGGCAGCCTTCAGATTGCTACCGTTATTGCCTTTCGCCGATCTCTACCATTTCGGCGCCCCTACCGTAAGTACCGGTTTCGGGATTTATTTCGGAGTTTTCTGCCTCATGGTCAAAAGGATGCCTGTCCAAAGACTGAGCACTTTGGACCTCTCTTGCCTCATCGGGCACCCGTCCAAGTGGATTCCTCCATATCCGAGCTATTTGACGGGATTATTGCTTTCGTCTTAGACGGGCCGTTTGCTTGACGCGCGCCGATTACCCCGCACAGTAAAGACCGGGTCGTCCGACTTTCTCGGCCAAAACTATGAAAATATATATACTCGGCCAGAAGAGGCCCAACTCTAGAATGTGCCGAAGAAGAAGTATCGGTTCTAGGGTCAAGACAAGCTCTTGGTTGGCTAAGATTATTTGACGAAGATGATTCCATTTTATTGATTTTCTAAGAAAAAATAAAGAATAAAGAATGAAGAGTTCAAAGAAACGATACCTGCTAAGAACGTCTGGGCGATTCGGTGAAGAATGCTGAAGCTAGACGATCTATCTCTCTCTCTCTGGAAAATTCTCAGAGTTTCTCTCTCTAGACAAATTGTTCGAAGTGCTAAATGATTCAATGTCTTTGCTCCAAGGGTATTTATAGAGGAATAAGAAACTTGTGGAACCTGGTCAAGAATGACCGAAAAAAATAATACAACGGTCGAATATGACCCTGGGTAGAACCCGGAAGAAGGCGCACCACTTTACCCGGATTTGAACTACCTTGAGGGTAAAAGGGCCTTAACCGTCGGATGGGCCAACAGGTAAAAAGCCCTTTTAGGGGGCAAATGTTGTAGTCTAACATCTATGGCTCTTTTCGAGACAGAGTTGGGCTTATCAGAGCCGTACACGTGTCACCTTAGTTAAAGAGAAGAAATGTCTTGCATCTTTGGGCTACCCTCAGCAGAGTTAAAAGGTCTAAATTCTGGCCCAGCAGTCAGAGCCCAGCAATGTAAGGTGGCTGCATGAGAGTGGTTGATAAACCCTCCCAAATCATGGCCTGCCACGTGTCATGATCTGATTCTTCACCCAATCAAAAGCCACTATTCTAGGTCAGATTTTAAGGTTAGCTGTCATCTTGCTATCACTATAAATACCCCTGAAATCAGGAGAAAGAGAATTCAATGCAAACAGTGCAAAGTTACTCTGTAAAACTACTCTCTCACTTTCTCTCTCTAGAATTACTTTTCTCTTACAAACACCCGATATCCGACTTAAGCCGGAGGGGGAGCCACCACCTAAACCTCCGGGGTGGGTCCCTTTTGCGGAGTTCGGGAACGAAGCTCGAGGCTTGGACTTGGTTGATTCGATACATTGTTGCACAAGTCTCCAAAGAAGAACATCTAAGGGATACTAGTTTACTTGCTCGACAAGAAAGCACCATCTGTAGCTTACGTGTTGGACAAGGGACAAAACAATAATAATAATTATAATAATAAATAATAATAATAATAAATAATAATAATTATAAATGATAAATAATAAATAATAAAATAATAATAATAATAATAATAATAATAATAATAGTAAATAATAATAATAGTAAATAATAGTAAATAATAATAATAAATAAAAAATAATAAATAATAATAATAATAAATAATTAGAATAATAATAATAAAATAATAATAATAATAATAGTAAATAATAATAATAAATAATAAATAATAAATAATAATAATAATAATAATAATAATAATAATAATAATAATTAATTAGAATAATAATAATAATAATAATAATAATAATAATAATAATAAATATAAATAATAATAAATAATTAGCATAATAATAATAATTAATAATAAATAATAATAAATAATTAATAATAAATTATAAATAATAGATAATAAATAATAAATAATAAATAATAAATAATAAATAATAAATAATAAATAATAAATAATAAATAATAAATAATAAATAATAAATAATAAATAATAAATAATAAATAATAAATAATAAATAATAAATATTAAATAATAAATAATAAATAATAAATAATAAATAATAAATAATAAATAATAAATAATAAATAATAAATAATAAATAAATAATAATAAATAATAAATAATAAATAATAAATAATAAATAATAAATAATAAATAATAAATAAAGAATAATAAATAATAAATAATAAATAATAAATAATAAATAATAAATAATAAATAATAAATAATAAATAATAAATAATAAATAATAAATAATAAATAATAAATAATAAATAATAAATAATAAATAATAAATAATAAATAATAAGTAATAAATAATAAATAATAAATAATAAATAATTAATAATAAATAATAAATAATAAATAATAAATAATAAATAATAAATAATAAATAATAATAATTAATAATAATAATTATAATAATTAATAAATAATAAATAAAAAAATAAAAAATAAAAAAATAAAAAAATAAAAAATACAAATTCATCGTTATTATAATTATAATATTTATAATAATAATAACAATAGTAATAGTGATATTGAAAACAAAAATAATAATTACAACATTAGACAAGACTAAACTTATTTTTGCTGAACTGAACTTATTTTGGTCGAACCGAACTTATTTTTTTGCCGAACCGAACTTATTTTGGCCGAACCGAACTTATATTTGCCGAACCGAACTTATTTTTACTTATTTTTGCCGAACCGAACTTATTTTTACTTATTTTTGCTGAACTGAACTTATTTTTGCTGAACTGAACTTATTTTTACTTATTTTTGCTGAAAATAAGTCCAAAAGAACAGGGCCCTAGTCCAATTACCTTTTCCTAAGCCCACAAGGGGAAATCTACATAAACCCCAAAATTTTCCACACAAGCTATTTTCTCTCTCCTCTTTCCTCCCACAATTTCGGTAACCCTAATTCTTTTTCACTCTCTTCGATTTTTCGTCCTAGCTTTTTCGGCCTTCTCTTCGCTACTTCGCCGGCCTGCCACCCATCCACCATCACCAACCGCCTGAAGCGGTCGTTGCCGGCCGTCGCTGCCCGTCGGCGTTCCTTCCTTGTTTCTTCCTTTGCTTGGTTTGATTTCTTTCTTCCTCCTCAGTTTTATTCAAAGATTATATTTTTATGTTTTGTTTTAATTTGTTTATGTTTAAAAAGTTATAGTTTAATGACTTAATATTGAATCTAAGTTTATATAAATTATGTATTGAAGAAATAAAAATTCAGATTTGCATATTAGGTTTGAATTGGATTTTTAATTTATCAAAGCATGGATTTTTAGGGTTTTAAAGGTTGGAAAATCATAGTAGTATATTATAGTTTATGAAATTGATTATTCTTATGATTTTAAATATGTTTAAGCATGTTTAAAAAGAGTTTTAATATGTTATATGTTGCTGGAAATTTAGAAAGATTGCTGATGTTGGAGTTTATGTTTTTAAAACATGAGTTTTGAGAGTTTTTGACAACTAGTATAGTAGTACTATACTAGGGGACTTTAATACTTAAGTTTTATTGATGGGAAAGGTTTTTAAACACTTTTAAGAAAGGTTTAAAGTATTTTATTATTGCTGTAAATTCATAAGGGATTGATCTTGGATTTATATTGGTTGTTTTAGGTGGAGAATATTCTTTAGGCGACTTTTAAGCTTGTTAAAGTAGCCTCGAATTTTGTCTACACAAGGTACGTACATACCTATGTGTTGATTGAAGTAGTATCATGATTTTAGGAAGGAGAATTATGTAGTATCATGTATAGGAACTATGTTGAGTTCATATATGATTTCTATTATGTTGGATTTTGCATGTTTTATGCTGTTGTGTAAACATGTTAATTATGAGATTTATATTATGAGATTTATATCATGGTTGTATGGAAGATTGATGCAAGCATGTTGGTTGGGAACTTTATTTTATTAATTCACATGGGGGAATTAATATATATATTGGTTTGGATCATGATTGATCATTTGTTCCCTTTTGAGTATTTCACTGCTTTATAAGGACTGAGGGCCTTATTTGGTAAGTTGATATTTTATACCTATGAAAGGTAGTTTGGTTGTTGGCTAGGCTCAACAAATAAGAAATATTGAATTAATTGTTTGGGTTGTTAAGTTGTATGATCACTTATCTAATCCTCAGATAAAAAGAAAGTTGTGATTGTTTGTTGATTGTGCTATTTGTGTTGCTTGTGAGTCATAACAAGTAATAAATGGTAAATCATGTAAAGTGAAACTGGATAGCAATAAGCTTTAGACTGGTGCACGTCTGAAGTGTTGGACAATTAGGAGTTGGGGTACATGGTGAGCGGGCCATGGCTTTTTCTGGGACCGGATTGATCACCTTGTCCTATTTTTATTTAAAAAGGTTCCTCGATATCGTAGGTCATGGGAATACGGAGTCGCGCCCGTATTTCGTCTTTCAAAGGGAATGCTGGTTTTAGTTAGACAGCTCGGTCCATTGACTATTCCATTTAAAGTAATAAGAACGTTGTTAAAGTTTAGTTCAGTAAAAGTTATCTGCAAGTTTAATGTTATTATTTATTCCTGCTTACTATTTATTAGTATCATGTTAGGATTGTTTATTTATTTAGTATGTAGTACTCAGCTTTGCTGATTACGTGCTTTTGTTTTTGTGTATGTTGATCATGGCTATGCCTTATTGATCCTGTGATGACCCATTTTGGTGAGCAGTCTCTAGGGATTAATAGTGCATTGTCCATCTACAGGTTTGAAGATGATGCATCATTGGGTTCGGGATTGGAGAGCTTGTTAGACTATTTATCATACTTTAAGTTTATGATTTTCGTAGTTGACTTTGATTTTGTTGGTTTGACTTTTGGAGTTGACTTTGTAGTTGACTAAGTTTTATTTATTATGTTTTTCGCTGCAAAATTCTGAATAAGCCGATACGTTTTCACACGGGCGATAATACGTTGATAATTCTCTATGTTTTATATTAAGAGAGAATTGTCGGGGTGTTACAAAGTGGTATATAGGAGCTTTAGGTTTTATTGGCCTTTCGTGCCAACTTTAAGTTTTTAGGCGCCTAACTAGCTAGTTACCTAAAATGAATTTCTTATAATTGAGCTCCTACTTATTCATTGTGTTCAAATTAACTTTCGAAAGATCTTTTTCAAGATTTCAAGTATTATTTGGTTCGAATTAATTTTTTCAAAGGGTCCGGAATTTTTTTTTATATTGTGTCCGAAAATTTATTTTTTTTTATTTTTATTGAGTTCGAAAATTTCGAACTATAATGTTTTTTTTTTTTATTATTATTTCGTTTTTTTCGGTTCCTTTATAAATTCGAAATTATTTATTTAAATTATTTTAATACTCTAGTTTATTCTGATTATTTGATTATTTTATGAGAGATGGGTAGTATAAGAAGGGCATATAGGATAGAAATATTATATGTCTGCATTAAATAGTTAGTTCAGCATGATTATATTTCTCTTCCCTGCTAACTGTTTATGTTATTCCTATGCTTTACGTTGTTGGTTATTCTTGCTTATTGTTTATTGTTGGGATTATACGTTAAGTGAGAGTATCAATTGTTTATAGAAGTTATATTTATTTGTTATAGATTCCTAGCCATGTCTGATAGAGAATATTCGAGTAGGGAGCTACTACAACCCAATTGTATTGAGTGATGATGGGTATGATGAAGAGTCTGATAGTGAGAGCTACGCCAGTCTAGAGATCATTATGTGTTGTGTTTTGAAAGTAAGCATTCCTGATAGCAATGCTGAGGTTATTCAAGAGTTGATCGTACTAGAGGGCAAATCTGAAAGGACATCTATAGTATTACTTGGGAATCTTATCTGAGCGATGTGATGATTCAGAGTTGGACGAGGATTGACATCAACCCAAAAGGATTCGAAGATCTACTAGATCTAGGAATTCAGGTTATTATTATTATAGTGGAGACTCTAGGACTTTGAAGATGAAAAGTTTACTCCATAAAAGTATGAAGAAAATAAGGATAGAAATGATAATGTAACTCCATAGAGTATTTATTTATGTTCTAAGGTTAGTAGTTGAATAAGTAGCTAAGCTACAATGGTTTAAATTTCCTTCGTTAACATCTTGATATTGTCAAGGAATAAGTTGGTTATTTTGGATTGGAAAAATATTATTATTATCGTTTGAGGAATAAAAGAAAAAAGATTTAGTTACTCAAGTGTGCAAGAATTTATTTTGGCACGTGAATAGGAATATTTTATTTTATCTTATTGTTGTGATTGAATTTTATCCTCACATGTGTTATTCTTGATGTGTATATTTTCATGAATGATTATATGTTCCATGATGATTTATTATGTGATATTATTATAACTTCATGAGAAATTGTATGTTGATGCGATCTTTATGGCCAAATCAAATGTTGCCTTCATAGAGAATGGCATGTAAGTTATGTATCGAAACCTAGAGTAGAGTTACGTTAAAACTTTAGATCGTGCAGTAAAATGGCTAACAATGACAACGATTTAGCTTCTGCTGTTCGCCTATTGGCGGAGAATTTGACTCGTGAAAGAGCTGAGCGTCCCGATCCTGCTGGGACATGTTTGAAAGATTAGCTAAAGTTAAACCACCGTACTTTAAGGGGCAAGCTGACCCTACCTTCTTAGAAAGTTGGATTAGTGTAATACCCCAAATTTTCAAAGATTATTTTATTATTTATTAAAGTTTAATATTATTTCCACTTAAAAATCTATTTTATGATAATGCGATTTTATTTGATAACTATGTTTATTAAAATAATAATTTCATTTAGGTTTGAATTATTTAACGAGTTTATTTAATTGAAATGTATTTTATTCCTAAATATTTCAAAGTATTTTAATATGGTAATTGAAAGGTGTATTTAGTTGTGGGCATTCTTATTCATTCAAGTTGTCCATCCAATTTAGTAATCCAAGCCCAAATACAAATACAAATCCATAGCCATATGTCTTTTAGCCAAAAAGAGAAAGGAAAACAAAACAAACAAAACAAAAAAAAAAAGAAAGAAAACGTGATCAATGATGATCACCATCTTCCATCTTCCTCTCCTCCATTCTTCTTCGTCTGATTCACAGCACACAAGAATCAAGATTTTCAACACAAAATCTCAGCTTTGTCAGTAAATATTTGAAACTCAATCCACAATTTTCGGATATTAGGGGCAAATTTTCAAAGAGCTACCACCATAGCCCATACCTCACCATGCTTTCTCCATTAATGGAGGTTGACTAAGCTCCACAAATTCATAAATTTTGCTCTATAAATAGCAACCCAAACACATCCAATTGCTCAAGCAAACAATCTCAAAAGGTTTGCTTCAATCCTTTATCTCCTTCCTTAATTTCTGATTTTTGATTTTGAAAATTGCAAATGAAATTTCAATCCTCCATTAACAACACTCTTCTGCCCACCATCGAACCACCACAACCACCGCAAGCACCGCTCCACCCGAACCACCCGAACTACCGGAAACCACCACCGCACCTCCTTGACCCACCACACCACCCTCGAACCACCAAGACCGCGCCCGCCGCCCCCACCGAACCCCGAACTCTTGCCCAGCCAAACTCCGCCCCTTTCGCGTCACCTCTGCTGCGTCATTCCGACCCAGGCGCCCGGCCGCCCACCCGAGCACCACCGTCCCGCCCGAGTGCCACCTCGCCAGCCTTCCTTCCTCCTTTCTCTCTCGACCTCCCCCTTCCTCTTGCTGGCCGCGCTACGGTTGTTCTTCGTTGCCATTGTTGCTTGTTGTTTGTCGTTGTCGTCGTTCTTTGCGCTACCGTTTGTGCCGGTGTTCCTCCCTGCCGCCGGAGCTCCGTCCCCCCCCCGTGTTCGTCCCTCGCTCGGTAGAGCGCAGGTACTACACCCCTCTCTTCTCCTCCTCTTGTTTCCCTCAAATTAAAAGTCATTTTTTTTGAAATCGAATACGAAATACTATTGATGCTTTGATGAATTATGAATTTCGATTTTGAATTCGACAATTGGTTATTTCTTGTTGATACTTTGAATTCATGAGTTATTGTTGATGATGTTGAATTGGTTGATGATCATGAATTAAAATCACAAATTAAACGGTTGTGTTGGAAGATGAACTAAGTATGGTGTTTATTGGTTAGTCGGTTAGTCGGCTAGTTGGTTGAAATCAGATCTTTGGAGTAGATTGAGTTAATTGATAATCATAGTTGTTATTTTTATTGATTTTGGAAAGGAATTCTAAAATGATTTTATAAGTTAGTTTAAGTAAATTGCAAGATCAATGAAATCAGATGTGAGTTACATGTCTAAAGCATATCATAATCATTTATTTATCAAGTGATTAGTCTATATTATGTAGCTAACACCCGAGTTAATTAGAGTTAACTTTGGGAGATCCGGTTTGATTAGTTTCTAAATGATGTCACGTTAGTTGGTGCAAGAGTTGGTTTTAAGAAGGATAAGCTAAACTAAAATGCATAGCAAATTTATGGATATAATTAAAATGGAAATAAGGAGTCTCGGTTATAAAATAAATGAATTGGTTAGTATGAATGAATTGAGATGAATTATTGATTTTCGAGACAATCTTAGTATTATATGACATTCAAAGTATATTTGTTAACTATATCAGGTTTACCATTATATTCTAGTAAGTTGGAAAGCTAAGAAAGATGTATTAAGAACTACTGTGAGAATTGTCTAGAGTCGAGTTATGTTTAACGACGATAGTCGATTTTGGGAATTATATCACTAATAAGCTTATTATATGGATGTAGTATGAAATAAGTATGCTTTCTGTTTCTTAGGTGATCGAAAAGTGTGAAAGATTACCTTTGTTCTTATGATGGACGAGTTATGAGATTTATACTACGATATATGTTTATGTATTCCGAGTATGCCAAAATATACCTTTTAACTCCGAAACTAACCGAAAGTATGAATGACTCTTAAACGATTTGAGATACGAAAATACTTGTTATGTTTCGTTGTTATTCTTAAAAGTACTTTAAGTTATGAGACATGCTTATGATTACTTTCCATGATTAATGATATGTTTCGCATATGGATTGCGGGAAATGAAATGTTTTATGATGATTATGATGATACGATGCTATGAAATGATTATGAGTCTGAAGTGATAAATGAACTCAAGTGACGGTTGTATTTATGAAATGAGTTAATGCAACCACTATGAATGGATTGAGATTATGATGGATGAAATATGTTCACACTGGATTGAATAATGATGACGTAATTGTATACGTGATTTATGTGATGACGTGAATTAAAAGATGTTAATCACGTAAAGTGAAATATCGGAGGAAATGATGAACGAGGTTGCCCTGTATGAGTGGTTCGGCGGCCCCTACGGGTTCTCTCCGGTTACTATGCTAATTATTCATTCTTGTCTTCCTTCTATCTTGTTGTGATCCAAGTAGAAGGGGTGTGCACACTAGGGACTCTGTTATTATGGCCATTATGTTATCCGTAGGTGGTTACAGGGGATTGACCCCGGCCTACAATGTTGAAGTAGGTGGTTACAGGGGATTGACCCCGGCCTACAATGTTGAAGTAAGTGGTTACAGGGGATTGACCCCGGCTTACTGGCGTTCTCTTTCCTCTCCTTAAATAACTGGATTAATTAAGATTAATTATGTAATTAATCATTGTATATATATATCTACATGTGAACGTATGGATTATGTGAATATTGCTATGCTGTTGTGATATGGTTATGAATGATGTGAACATGTATTGATTACGTGAGAATCGTAGACACCAAAGCATGTTTTAAGAATGTTTTATGGGTTAGTACTCAGCGTTGTGCTGATGTGTATGTCAATGTTTTGTTTTGTCACTACTGTGGCCTGTCACTTGGTGGGTGGCAGTGTTACAATAGTTTCAGGTTGAAGTTCTGGAGCATCTGTTCCAAGATAGAAGCAGTTACGTGCTAAGGGTACAGCTATGATTGATTTATGTTTCCTTGAGGCGAAGATGTTCCATTTTGTAATAGTTAGATAATTAATTGATTTAGTTTCATTTCTAGTTCTGGTTGAGCAATAGTGCTCCCGATTTTCTTTTAATGGTACTCGCGAAAGCGTTGAGTTTGGGATTTGGTATATTTTATTTGTAACAGGTTTTTCAAACATTTTCCTATTTTGGGTTGTCCAATTTACAAAGGAGACTCTGCCGAAATTTTCAGAAAATATTAATTTATTATTAAAGTATTTTTTTTAAAAAGGGACTAAATGTCCATGTAAGTTAGTGATTAATGTAGCCTTGCATTTATTTCCAAGGAGATAAGTGCGGCGGTAACACGCCCGTTGAGTCGAACCTTCGTGGATTTTCCCCCATCTCGAGTTTTATTAAATGAAAAAGGGTTCGGCTTGGCGGGGGTGTTACAATTAGGGAGTTTGAAAAGATTTTTGGAGCTATAAAGTAGGCCAAGCTATATTGTGTTTGAAAGATGAGGCTGGCTTATGGCGGAAATTAAAGAAAATGGAAATAGACTTAGTGTTGTGGAAGGGTTTAATTGGGAATCATATATTTGCTGCTTTAAGAGGAAAAGTTTACCTTGCTTTTATGATAAAACAAAAGGCTTGGGAGTTCATAAACCTTAGGATGGGGAGTATGACTATCTCTGAGTACTACAGTAAGTTCATAGCACTGTCAAGGTTTGCACCTGAGGTAGTAGCTACTTAAGAGCTAAAGGCTCAAAGATTTGAGCAAGGTTTGACTGAGAAAATCTAACCGGGGTTAGGTGGTGAGACCTTTGTGTCCATATGTGTTGTGTATGAAAGAGCAACCCACATTTATGGTCTGCAGTTGAGGCGTGATAAAAAGAATGCTGTAGTGGGTGAGAAAAGAAAGGATTTTAATGCTGGAGGAAAATCAGGAGAACTTAAAGAGGAATAGAAATGGAAATGGAAATTTTCAAGGAAGAAATGGTCAAGACTTGAATAATACGGGCCAGTCTGAGAGGGGTTACAACTGTAAGAACCATCCTGGTAGAGATTGTAAAGGGGATCTTGCGACCTATTTGTTTATTTCGTCATTCGTTATTAAAAGTTTGGGATTAGTAGACTTTGAAGTAATTGACCTGCCCATAAGTATACCTACTGGAGAAGTCATAATGTGTACCAAGTTGTTTAAAGATTTGCCTCTGAAGATAGGAGACTGTGTATTTCCTTCTAATTTGATAGAGTTTAATCTGGGAGACCTAGATGTTATTCTTGGGATGCATTGGTTAGGTTTCTATAAGGCCAAAATAGACTGTGAAGCTCATAAAGTAGTATTGAGAAGCCCTTTGGGGAAGTTAACTTCGTATTGACGTTTTGGGAAGCCTAAGAACTTTGGGGTCATTTCTGCAATGCAAGTGAAGAAGTTGGTGAAGAAGGGATGTGAGTTGTTTTTCTGTAGTGTGCAAGATAATATAATTCGAGGTTTATTAAGTGTAAATTGAGGTTTATGGGTGTTAAGTGTGATTAGCTAGCAGCTCGGAAGTGCAGAGGTTGGATTGAAGATTGAGGATGTACCAATTATGAATGAGTTTATGGATGTGTTTCCAAGTGAGATTTATGGTATGCCGCCTGCAAGAGCCGTTGAGTTCACCATAGACTTAGTTCCTGGTACTGCACCTATATCTAAGGCACCCAATAGAATGGCACCTCCTGAGATGAGTGAATTGAAGACGCAGTTGCAAGAGCTGTTCGATAAAGGTTATATTAGACCTAGTGCATCACCTTGGGGAGCTTCTGTGTTGTTTGTTAAGAAGAAGGATGGGAGTATGAGGTTGTGTATTGATTATAGGGAGTTGAGCAATGTAACCATCAAGAACAAATATCCTTTGCCTAGGATAGATGACCTATTCGATCAATTGAATGGAGCAAGCTTGTTCTCGAAGATTGATTTGCGTTCTGGGTATCACCAGTTGAGGGTAGCTGATAAGGATATACCTAAGACTGCGTTTAGGACTCGTTATGGTCATTATGAGTTTACGGTAACGCCTTTTGGGTTAACCAACGCACCTGCCATATTTATGGATTTGATGAATAGGATTTTCCATGAGTTCTTAGATAAGTTCGTTGTGGTATTCATTGATGACATCCTGATTTATTCGAAGAATGGAAAAGAGCATGATGAGCACTTGAGGAATATATTGGAGACGCTTAGGAAGAATCAATTGTATGCCAAGTTCTCTAAGTGTGAGTTTCGTTTGGAGAAAGTAGCATTTTTGGGTCACTACGTGTCTAAGGAAGGAGTCTCTGTAGATCCTGCTATGATTCAAGCTGTGAGTGAGTGGCTAACTCCAAAGAATGTGTATGATATTCGAAGTTTCCTAGGTATAGTTGGCTATTATAGGAGATTTGTGAGAGATTTCTCGAAGATAACGAGGCCAATGACCAATTTGATGAAAAAGGAGTCAAAATTCGAGTCGAGTGAGAAGTGTGAGGAAGCTTTTCAGATTTTAAAAGAGCGTTTGACCTCCGCACTTGTTTTGACCCTGCCTGATGGGAACGAGGGATATGAGGTGTATAGTGATGCTTCAAAGAATGGTTTGGGATGTGTGTTGCAGCAGAATGGGAAGGTGATCGTGTATGGGTCGCGTCAGTTGAAACCTTATGAGGCTAATTACCCTACCCATGATCTAGAGTTAGCTGCGATCGTGTTTGCCTTGAAAATTTGGAGACATTACCTTTATGGGGCAACCTGTAAGATCTTTACTGACCATAAGAGTTTGAAGTACATTTTCACCCAAAAATACCTCAATATGTATTGAGGCAGAGGAGATGGTTAGAGTTGATTATGATTTAGACATCCAGTATCATGAAGGGAAGGCAAATGTAGTTGCCGATGCTTTGAGTAGAAAGTCGAGCTATAGCATGAATGACTTGGTAGTTCCTGAGGAATTGTGTCGAGATATGCAAAGACTTAGCCTAGAAATCTTAAATCCTGGGGAGATCGAGGCAAGATTGAGTGCTTTGTCATTAGGGTTGTTAGTTTTCGACGAGATCAAAGAGGGTCAAGTTGGAGATGAGCACCTAGATAAGATTAAGGAG
This sequence comes from Beta corolliflora, assembly GCA_947648045.1. Classification (NCBI taxonomy): domain Eukaryota; kingdom Viridiplantae; phylum Streptophyta; class Magnoliopsida; order Caryophyllales; family Amaranthaceae; genus Beta; species Beta corolliflora. The sequence continues at coordinate 237,750 of CANSZD010003856.1, forward strand.
AATATCAATCAAGGTAAGGAAGTTGATTTTAGTATCCATGATGATGGAAGTTTGAGGTTCAAGGGAAGGTGGTGTGTACCACAAAAATGTGATGAGATTAAGAAACGTCTTATGGATGAGAGGCATAATACTCCATATTCTGTGCACCCTGGGGGTGATAAGTTGTATAAGGATCTTAAGGAAATCTATTGGTGGCCGAATATGAAGCGTGAGGTCGCTGAATTCATGTCAAAATGTCTAGCTTGTCAGAAAGTGACACTAGTAGAAAAAACCTCTTTTGCTACATTACAAATGCTTGGGTTGTTAAAACAACCCGAGCATTTGATAACATTTTTGATAATTTTAAAAAGAAATTTCAGAAATGCTTGGGTTTTTAAAAACAAACCGAGCATTTGACTAATTTAATATTTTTAAAAAGAAATTTATTGCTTGGAAGTTGCCAAGTTAGAACGCACTCTAAAACCTCTTCCCCTCTTCCCTCTCCCTCTTTCTGTATCTTCCCCTATTCACTCACTATCGCCACTCCTTCGAATGCAAACCCTAACTCTACACTCTTTCTCTCAAAACAAAAATAAAAATCTTTCTTCATCAATCCACCTTCATCTTCGATCTCTCGCACTATCATCGGCGACATGCCTCGGGTATTCTCTCTCTTTTTCTTTTTTCCAGATTTCTGATCAATGCTGATTTTCGCGTTTGTTTTTTTTTCATCAATTGTGACTCCATTTCACTATTTGGGCAGATTTCTGATTAATGCTTATTTTCGAGCCTTTTTTTATCAATTGTGACTCCATTTCACTATTTGAGCATTTTTTTTCATTTTCGACAAAAAATAGGGTTTCGTTGTTTTTTTTTTTCTCGGTGAATTGTTGTCTGCTCAAGTAGTGTGTCGTTTGAGTTTGTTCTATAATTTGTAAATTCCAATTGAGTTCTTCTGTAATTAATACTATAAAAGATTCTTGATGTTCTTTGAGGTGCTAATTGCTAATCTCGCTCGAATTTTATTGCTCTATTTAGTTTTATTCTTTGTATTTTAGGTTCATTCTATTTGGTTTTTCAGATTTGGGGATTTTTTTAGGGTTTCCTTTGACTTTTTAGGGTGTTTTGTTTGATTCACAAACTTTCACTCTTATCTCGATTGAGTCACTCCCTAGCCTTTAGATCCAGTCACTCCCTTTCCAATTTTCTCCTCTCCTAGTTTGTAATCGCAAATGCAAATTTCGATTTTTTTTTTTTTTTTTAGGATTTCATGTGATTTGTTGATTTCTTTGGTTACTTGTTTGTTTATGACGATTTCGTGTGTTTTTTTGTTTAGTTATTGTGGTTTTTCGGCGTTTCTTAGATCTAATTTGATGGGAAGCTCCAACTCCTGTGGAAAAGCCCGGTAACACAGGTGGAACTCGCATCTATGAAGCCAAGGTTTATATTTTTCTCTTTGTTCGTGATTTACACCTTTTTTTTGTGTGTTGCCACATTCTACATGTTATCTATCATGAAATGTATATTATTGTGAGTGGAGTATGTTCTTTTATTCTAAATGGTATATTCTTTCACTACGGGCGGTGTGGTTTCGAGAGCATGATACAATATCATTAAGCAACCTAACACGGTAGATATAAATTTCTGTTTTAGTAGTATATCTGTTGTTAATAAAAGAGAATTTTCTACATTTATGTTTTTTCATAGTTTAACAAGGACTCGGGGAACCTTATTGACGAGTGGAAATTGAAAGTCTCCTACATTTTTCCACCACAACCTCCATCAGCTGTGTCAGATGAAGGTTCTGTGTCAGATAATGGGATCTTTGATACTTATGCAGCTGTGAGTTTTATCCATTTAACTTTTTCTTTATGGTATTAAGTAGTTTAATCAAAAGTTCTCTACATTTCAAGTTTAAAACTATTATACAATGCATTCTTGCAGGCTCCAAGAACCCAAGTTGAACCAGAAGATGATTCGAGCCAGGTAATTTTCCATCCTTGCCAACATTTGATTGGACTGCAGTACAAACTTATCTGATCATCAACATCACCTATGGTCCTATGCTTATGATTAGACTACGTATAACTTGTCTTTGTTTGAAATATTCAGTTTGCTGTACTATTTTTCCATGCTTCTCAACATCTTTTGCAAAGTTTGGGCACTTATGTGAGAATTACTTACAATTTGTTATCTTATTCTTGAGCATTTTTTTTTCTTGATTTTCAGTAGTTGTGGTTCTTTCTGTATATCACGATGAGAATAGAGACATGTTGGTTTTGTTCTTCTAAAGTATATCCTGGTCATGGGATCCAGTTTGTTCGCAATGATGCGAAGGTAAGTTTACAAGTTTTCATTCCTTTTCATTTGCAGCTTGTGAAATATGTCCATTAATTGTATTTGGGGCCTTTGGGGAATTGGTTTGGGAAATTGGGTAATTACAATTACAGCATACTTGTCAATATTTTCTTCCCCTTGGCCTTTAGGAGTACCTTATTTAAGGGTGAACTTTAGGCAATCTTGGATCAGCTGTACGCCACAGGGAAGAGAACAATGTATTTGATGTTCAGTTTGAGAGGTGAAATGGTGCTTGTGGTAGAGGTACAAATTGGAGATGAAAGGCACAACTATAATTATCATCCTCTGTGCTCTATTATTTGATGATCCGAGGATCAAAATGCTTTGTTTCCTCCTTTTGTGATTGCAGTATTTGCCAAAGTCAAGTAAGATATTGACGAATATATGGTGTTCTGGGATTTGCTAAATCATGAACATGACCTTCAGATGGAAGAAAAGTAGAAAAGGCAAACTATATTTGTTGCTTCTTATTCCATCTTGTTGGAGAGTGTTACTAATTGATGTTTACAATCGTGAAGTTGGGTAGTGTTCAAAAAGGAGTTCTTTACTTGTTTTTTAAGTATCTCGTGTACTTGAGAATCCAGACCTTGTGTGAAGAAGTTTCCGGATCTTTTACAGAGTAGGTTGCCTTTACTCTCTCGCTCCGCTGTTAATTGAATAATTATGTGACAATTTGGTAATCCTTCAACTCAATGTTTGAGAATGGTTAGTTTATATACAGACAATGACCTCAAGCAATTTGTCAAGCAATGAGGTAAAATTTAGGAAATGTTGCTGTGTCCTTGACACTTATATCCAATCACCTTCATTTGCCAAATCTTTGAACAATTTTGCGGGAGAGTATTCCCTTATATCAGACATTATATGTTGTGATGACCGTGGGCAATAGGGTGACTCGGTGAGGATTTACGTCCCTTGTGCAATGAACCGGAATTATTATGTAATTTTTCTTGCCTTGTTTCAGTGCCCCAACATGCGTGGAGTTTGGTAGACGGTGGGATGTGTGGAGTGACCCAAGATGCTGAGTCTATGTGTGAGCTGGTGGTGCAGTGGGAGCAGGCTAAAAAATTCAAAGAAGGGGGCTGCTGATGCTGGGTTGTGTCGCGGTGTATCTAGCACCTTCGCAACCTGCAAGTCTTTGAAATGTCCCAAACAATGTTGTGGTGGACAGAGTTGGTAAGTTGGCAGTTGGCACTGTTCTGATTGTGGAGAATACAGGAGGAAGGTTTGTCTGAGAATTCTTTCTGAAGCTGAGGTATCCCTCCCAAAGCTTTGTACATGTGATTTGCTTTTTATATATCCAAACTATTAATTTAAATGTGTATGATGACTGATTAAATTTTCTTTTCAATAGTTTGATGTCAAATTCACTCAGCTCCTTGGCCAGATTAGGTTGTGATAGTATGCTCATCAAATTTAGTCTACTAAATAATCTGGTTGAATTTGGAGGTGATATTGCTACACTGGTACTCTCTGATTTCGTCTTTTATTTTCGAGAAATTAGATTTCGTATTGCTTCACCCAATTTATTACGTAATAGTGTAAATTCATATACTAATATGTAATTTATTTTGTTGATTGTTTGGAAATTCATGATAGTGGATCAACTGGGTTGGCATTAGAACTTTGTATATAAGGTATGATATCATTAACTCATTTTTTCTCTCTTCTTCTTTCTCTGGTAATATTGGATCCATGTCATTCCATCTTATATAATTTTTTTTTGGTTATGGCTCTACAGGTTTAATTTCTTCTGCTTTTACTTTTTAAATTTCAAATTATGACTTTTAAAATTCAACTTTGAGATATAGAGTATAATCTGTCTGCTTTCTCCCTTGAATAAACCTATGCTCTGAATTTGCCTCCCAATGTTTTCTTTTTTAGGTTACATCATGTTCCTTCTGTGCATGTAGTGATGTTTAGGGGTGTTCACAAAAAACCGAAACCGAAATACCGTACCGAAAAACCGGAAAACCGGTCAAAATGGGCGGTTACCGAACCGGAAAATTTGGGATTAAACGGTACGGTTACCGAACCGGTAAAATTCACGGTTAAACGGTACGGTTACGGTTATGATTTTTTATAAAACGGTTAACCGAAAAACCGGATAAATTTATTTTATTATTATTATTTAATTTTTTATAATAATTATATTAATTAAATAATGATTTTTGTGTGAGAAAAGTAGAACATGCTACTGTTTTTTCTGTTTACTTGCTACTCACTGTGAAAATGTGAACTACTCAATGTGAAGTTGTGAATTACTAACTTGTAATACTTTATATTTTTGTGCTTGTTTTTCTTAGAACTTTGAGATATGTATTCGTCATTTCGTTGTATTGTAATATTGTATGGTGTGGAATATTTTTTAGAGATGATTGTCTTTTATAGAGAATCTTGGTAATAATTATTTATGTTGAGAAAAATTTGAAATCTAATATATAAAAGTAGTAAAATAATTTGATAAACCTTGAGCAACGGTTAACGGTTAACCGGAAAACCGTACCGAAAAACCGGTTAACCGGTTATGCGGTTACCGGTTTGAACTGTTACGGTTACGGTTCGCAAATATGGCGAACCGATACTTCCGGTTACCGTCCCGAAATAAAATTTCGGGACGGTTAACCACCCATGAACACCCCTAGTGATGTTCATCATAGTGCCTTCTAATAATGACTTGGAAGAGCCTGAAAATATGGAATTTTGTATTGTCGTCAAATATACACTTGATATTCTGTTCAACCCTTGACGTTCTACACAGATAACTCCTCTCATGCGCGCCGCAATCACGACCTTCTTAGCTATTTCGACGCCGAAATTAATGACAATGTAGCCAAAAGTTTTACCAGGTTTATTAGATTTTGTAACTCAAACTACACTTGTTTTTGTAACTAATGTACACTTATTTCATTTTATTAATAATAATAATATTTTGAATGTGTTGGATGTATGATTTTGCGTGTGCGTTTTTTGTATATTATGTAAATGAGAGGAAGACGAGGTGTGTGGTGGTTGAAAGGAGGGACACAAATAATGTCTAGCATATATTAGATTTGGTGAGTGCAGAGTGCTGTTGCTGGTCTACTGCCCCATTGTAAATTTGTAATAGTGTAAGCACGCTAGCCGCACGCATCTTTGGCAATAGGTGGAATTTTTTTTTGCTATATGAAATATACAAATGCTCCGGTTATTTACGAAAACCGAAGCATTTGTGGGCATAAATGCTCCGGTTTCCGCTAAAAACCGGAGCATTTGTGTTAATTTACCCATGTAAAAAGATCAAATGCTCCGGTTTTGACCACAACCAGAGCATTTGAGAAACCAAATGCTCCGGTTAAGAACCGGAGCATTTGTTAAATGCTCAAATGCTCGTATGACGTCTGCTACGGGTCAAATACGGAGCATTTGAGGGGTATTTAACCGGAGCAATTGGTCTTTTTTCTACTAGTGTGAAGATAGATCGTAAGAGACCAATAGGGAAAGTTCAATCCTTAGTGGTAGTATAACAGTAATTATCATGCGAGCATTAGAATAGCTCATTTTGAGGCGTTGTATGGAAGAAAGTGTAGAAGTCCCGTTTTTTGGAATGATTTTAGTGAGAATATAGTATTGGGGGCAGAATTTATTGAGGAGACTGTTAAGAATGTCAAGTTGATTCAGACTGCTCAAGATAGGCAAAAGAGTCATGCCGATTTAAAGCAAAGAGAAGATGAGTTTGCAGTAGGCGATAAAGTATTCCTGAAAGTATCACCAACTAAGGGTGTGATGAGATTTGGGAAAAAGGGCAAATTAAGTGCCAAATATGTAGGTCCATATGAGATTCTGCAAAGAGTTGGTAAGGTAGCTTATAGGTTGGCTTTGCCAATGGAATTCGAGAAGATGCACGATGTATTTCACATTTCCCAACTCAAGCGTTATATCCCTGATGAGCGTCATGTTTTGGAGCCTGAAAGAATCCAAATCGATAGTAGCCTCACATATGAGGAAAGGCATGTGAAAATTCTTGGTAAGAAGGTGCGTAGTACACGTAATAAGGATGTCAATATCGTGAAACTACTTTGTTCTAACCATGAGTCTGAATGGGCAACGTGGGAAGCTGAAGATGAAATGAAGAAGTATCCAGATTTTTTTTCCCTGAGGTGAGTTACGAGGGCCTAACTCGTTTTCTTTAAGGGGGGTAGAATGCGATAGAATTTCGCGCTTTTTACCAATTTTTATGGTATTTTTATGCTTATTTTGGCGATTTGCACATGTTGGTGCAAAATAAATAGATTCTCCGTATAAGAAAATGTGTTCATGAGTAACACAAGTGATTTTAAGTTGGCAAAAGAGTGCACATGAGTGGCACAAGTATTTCTCCAATGGGAGTTGAGTTGAAAACTTTTGAAATGTGTGAGTTTTCGTGTCAAGTTTCGGGGTGAAACTTCTTTTAAGAGGGGTAGACTGTAATCCCCCGTAACTTTATGGATTTTATAAATATATTTTAATATATAGTTAGTTATATTTAAATATATTTTAGCATTTTAATGATTTATTTCTTCAAAGATTGACTATTTGAAAGTCAAAGGAATTATTTTAATGATCTATTCAAGTCAAATATTTTATTAAAGTCACGCTTTTAAAGTATTTGAATTGTTTGAAATACTTATTGGATTTGGAAAAGGATTTTTAAGTGGGTGTGAGTAGCCCAAACACTCTTAGATTTGGAAAATGATTTATAATCCTAGCCCAATTACCTTTTCCTAAGCCCACAAGGGGAAATCTACATAAACCCCAAAATTTTCCGCACAAGCTATTTTCTCTCTCCTCTTTCCTCCCACAATTTCGGTAACCCTAATTCTTTTTTCTCTCTCTTCGATTTTTCGTCCTAGCTCTTTCAGCCTTCTCTTCGCTACTTCGTCGGCCTGCCACCCATCCACCATCACCGACCGCCGAAAGCGGTCGTTGCCGGCCGTCGCTGCCCGTCGGCGTTCCTTCCTCATTTCTTCCTTTGCTTGGTTTGATTTCTTTCTTCCTCCTCATGTTTTATTCAAAGATTATATTTTTAAGTTTTGTTTTAATTTGTTTATGTTTATAAAGTTATAGTTTGATGACTTAATATTGAATCTAAGTTTATATAAGTTATGTATTGAAGAAATAAAAATTCAGATTTGCATATTAGGTTTGAATTGGATTTTTAATTTATCAAAGCATGGATTTTTAGGGTTTTAAAGGTTGGAAAATCATAGTAGTATATTATAGTTTATGAAATTGATTATTCTTATGATTTTAAATATGTTTAAGCATGTTTAAAAAGAGTTTTAATATGTTATATGTTGCTGGAAATTTAAAAAGAGTGCTGATGTTGGAGTTTATGATTTTAAAACATGAGTTTTGAGAGTTTTTGACAACTAGTATAGTAGTACTATACTAGGAAGCTTTAATACTTAAGTTTTATTGATGGGAAAGGTTTTTAAACACTTTTAAGAAAGGTTTAAAGTATTTTATTATTGCTGTAAATTCATAAGGGATTGATCTTGGATTTATATTGGTTGTTTTAGGTGGAGAATATTCTTTAGGCGACTTTTAAGCTTGTTAAAGTAGCCTCGAATTTTGTCTACACAAGGTACGTACATACCTATGTGTTGATTAAAGTAGTATCATGATTTTAGGAAGGAGAATTATGTAGTATCATGTATAGGAACTATGTTGAGTTCATATATGATTTCTATTATGTTGGATTTTGCATGTTTTATGCTGTTGTGTAAACATGTTGATTATGAGATTTATATCACGGTTGTATGGAAGATTGATGCAAGCATATTGGTTGGGAACTTTATTTTATTAATTCACATGGGGGAATTAATATATATATATTGGTTTGGATCATGATTGATCATTTGTTCCCTTTTGAGTATTTCACTGCTTCATAAGGACCGAGGGCCTTATTTGGTAAGTTGATATTTTATACCTATGAAAGGTAGTTTGGTTGTTGGCTAGGTTCAACAAATAAGAAAGATTGAATTAAAGTTGGAATTAATCTTGGGTTGTTAAGTTGTATGATCACTTATCTAATCCTAAGATAAAAAGAAAGTTGTGATTGGTTGTTGATTGTGCTATTTGTGTTGCTTGTGAGTCATAACAAGTAATAAATGGTAAATCAAGTAAAGTAAAACTGGATAGCAATAAGCTTTAGACTGGTGCAAGTCTGAAGTGTTGGACAATTAGGAGTTGGGGTACATGGTGAGGGGGCCATGGCTTTTTCTAGGGCCGGATTGATCACCGTGTCCTATTTTTATTTATAAAGGTTCCTCGATATCGTAGGTCATGGGAATACGGAGTCGCGCCCGTATTTCGTCTTCCAAAGGGAAGGCTGGTTTTATTTAGACAACTCGGTCATTTTGACTATTCCATTTAAAGTAATAAGAATGTTGTTAAAGTTTAGTTCAATATAAGTTATCTGCAAGTTATTATGTTATTATTTTATTCCTGCTTACTATTTATTTGTATCATGTTAGGATTGTTTATTTATTTAGTATGTAGTACTCAGCTTTGCTGATTACGTGCTTTTGTTTTTGTGTATGTTGATCATGGCTATGCCTTATTGATCCTGTGATGACTCATTTTGGTGAGCAGTCTCTAGGGATCAATAGTGCATTGTCCATCTACAGGTTTGAAGATGATGCATCATAGGGTTCGGGATTGGAGAGCTTGTTAGACTATTTATCATACTTTAAGTTTATGATTTTCGTAGTTGACTTTGATTTTGTTGGTTTGATTTTTGGAGTTGAATTTGTAGCTGACTATGTTTTATTTATTAAGTTTATTTATTATGTTTTCCGCTGCAAAATTCTGAATAAGCGGATACGTTTTCACACGGGCGATAATACATTGATAATTCTCTATGTTTTATATTAAAAAGGGTATTTTAGAAAAGAGAGAATTGTCGGGGTGTTACATCCCGGGACAAAGGCACTCTGATTCTCTGTAACAATATCAGGGAGAAATTCTTTCAACCGCAAAACAATGACCTTAGAGACCAATTTGTAGAGAACATTGCAGAGGGCTATGGGCCGGAATTCCGCAGCATTTTTAGGTTCCTTCACCTTCGGGATCAACGCAATGTTTGTTCGATTCATAGTTTCAGGAACCTGATGGCCGTGAAGGATATTGTAGACGAACTGAGAAATATCATCACCAATAATGTGCCAAAACCGTTGATAGAAGATAGCATACATTTCATCAGGCCCAGGAGCCTTGCAGGGATGCATCTGAGAAAGTGCTGCATAAATCTCATCTTTGGTGTAAGGCTTCAATAAAGCACGATTACAATCATATGAAATAATAGGATTAATACATTGCAAAACATCCTGTAAATTCAAATCAGAGGGGTTAGACGATGTAAAAATGTTGCTAAAATAATTAGCAAAAATAGTTTCAATCCCATCCTCTTCCTCACACCAAACTCCATTATATCAAATAAACCCTTCATATAGTTGTGTTTCTTTCTTTGAGAGGCTTTATGGTGAAAATATTGGGTATTTTTATCTCCATCTTTGACTTCGGCCACTCTAGAACGGAGATACCAATAAGCTTCATATTTTGCATACAAATCATCCAGATTCTTCTCAAGTTCAGCACATTTCCGGTAACTATCATCTGAGATATCTTTTTGTTGAGCAAGAATAAGAGCTTTTTCCGCCTTCTTAATTTGGTCCCCCAACTTATGAAAATGCTTCGAGCTCCATACACCCAGACTTCGAGCCATCAAAGACGGCCAATCACACCTTCCCCAGCCGAATCATCCCACGCTGACTTCACTGCAGCCTCGCAATCCTCATCTACTAACCAGCATGTCTCGAACCTGAACCCCCGTTTCTTTCTCCGTCTCGCACTCCTGTCATGGACACGAGTAATAATTAGAGAATGATCAGATTTATACCGGAGCAGATTTTCAACACTACAATTTGGAAATAACTCCAACCAATCCATAGAGCATAAGTATCGGTCAAGTCTTTTGCGAATACACGTAGCTGTCGATAAATCCCTCTCCCAAGTATACCACATTCCCGAAAACCCCAAATCCCGAAGAGAACAGTCATCCAAAGTGTTCCTAAAAGCATCCATCTCACGCCTCACCCTTTCTACTCCCCCTTCCTTCTCAGCATAACTTAAGATCTCATTAAAATCACCACCTAAAAGAATAGGAAGTGTAGAACTCTCACTAATATAGCGAATGAGATCCCAAGTTTTATACTTTACCTCCTCTTTAGCCCATTCATAAACACCTACAAACCTCCACATTCCTTCCCCAACGCCAACATCAGCACAGATGTGATGACTAGAATAAGAGACTAGAGAGAAAACCACCTCCTCCTTCCAATAAAGACAAAGACCCCCTGCCTTACCCCTACTCGCCACCCCAAAAGCATTATGAAAACCCAAATTACCCTTCAGAGCTTCCGCGTCATTCTTATTTATCATAGTCTTAGAAAGAAAAATGTGTCGGGGGCATAAGAAACACTCCATAGCCGGAGTTGACGAACTGAGCAAGGGTTGCCCATCCCTCGGCGGTTCCAACATAAAGTACTCATAATGCTTGGCGGGGTTGGTCAACACCAACCTCCGCCGGAATAATGGAAGAAGAATCATGAGTTGGGCTCGGCTTTGAACGCTTCGTTGCACCTTGCACATTCTCAATTTCCATGTCATCATCTTCACACAACCGTTTATTATTCATAGTAGTCTCATCTATATCCATCTAATCAGTTGACCCTTTCTCATCCATTTCCCCACGAGCTAAACGTTTCCATGAGCGCATATGCTCCTTTTGAGACTTTTAAACCGAAGAAAAAATAAACGGATGAGGGGGAGTGTGTACCTGCTTTTCTCCAATTATTGTCGGACCTGGATAAACATTAATTATGCGAACAGTATCTGCTGGGGTTGCTGTGGCATGAGTGGTTAAAAGAGACCCCTCACTTTTCTGCCCACACTGAATTTCAGAAGCTACATCATCATTCAATGCCTCGGTTTGTGGACTCAAAACATGATTTATTATGTCTTGCTCTTTGACAGTGGGAACAAGAAGCTTATTTTTAGCCATAACAACGTTGTTTTCAATGCACAAAGGAGGGTCAGCTTTTTGGAGCAATGATGAGGGCTCATTTATACCCTCATTTATTATGCTAGAATGGCGTGTAATAGGTTCAAAGGCATTAGCAGCTTTTAGATCATTCACCGAGTTTTCTACAGGAAAGAGATTTTTTTTGTTCATCCTAACCTTCCTCTCCTCCTCAACTTCTTTAGATCTTCCTTTTCTAGGAGTTGCTTTTAAACCCAAACTCCATCCCAGACGCTCCTGCTTGTCTTCTTCAGCAACCTCATGACAATCACGCTCAGAGTGACCCATTATACCACACGCAAAATAGAAAAACGGCAACCTTTCATAAGCAAAATCTACCTTAAACTCACGCCACTTCTTGTCTTTCAGTTTTCGGAAACGGCGTAACGGTTTGGTAACATCAAGAAGAACTTTAATTCTCCTGTACCTCCCAATCCCCAAAACATCCTCTTCAAGTTCTAAGATCTCTCCCATATTACCAATCACAGCTTTAACAATATCATCGGATCGATAATTGAACGAAAGATTTTTAATTCTAACCCAAAACGGAGAGTGAATTAGACTTACTTGATCAGGATGCTCGTCACCGTCGGCTTCCTTCAAGATGATGAGCATGTTATTGAAACACGAAGGCCTTCCATCTAAAACCTTCGCCATATCCTTCCAATGGTAAAATTGAAAGGCGTACAAATTAGGGCTCAATACTCTGATCACTAACCCATGCGCCGGAGCCAATACAGTGGTGATTGTGCGCTTGAAAGCATTCACGTTATACGAGCGTTCTGTTAGCAGCCGACCAATAAGCATGAGAGAAAGTTTGTTATTTTTCTCGCTAGGGTCTATGGACTCTAAATCCAGTACATATTCTTCTTCTTCGTCTATAGATAATTTTGAAACAATGGAGGTGATCTCCTCAGCCATGGCTCAGGAGTATGGCCACCGCGGCGGAGCGATACCGGTGGTAGGGTAGGGTTCTCTGACGGGGTAGAGAGGGCGTTCTTTTTTTCAAGAGAGATTTTAATTAAAATCAAAATTCATTTTTTCAATCTAATTTAGTTAGTATCATGTTAGGTTTTACATTTTATTTATTATGTAGTACTCAGCTTTGCTGATTACGTGCTTTTGTGTATGTCGATCATGGCTGTGCCTTATTGATCCTGTGATGACCCATTTGGTGAGCAGTCTCTCAGGATCAATAAAGCATCGACCATTCCAGGTCTGAAGATGATGCATTGTGGGTTCGGATTTCGTGGAGAGTTTGTGTTTAGTTATTTAATGCTTTTATGATTTGAATTTAGTTATGGTTTGAATAGTTGACTTTTAAATTGGTTGACTTTTGGTTTGGTTTTGGAGTTGACTTATGGTTGACTAAGTTATTAAGTTTTCAAAGTTATTTATTTATTTCCGCTGCAAAATTCTGAATAAGCCGATACGTTATCACACAGGCGATAATGCTTTGATAATTCTCTAAGTTCTATATGAAAAAGGTATTTTGGAAAGTAGAGAATTGTTGGGGTGTTACATATCGCCCCGCCGCTGCCTACCGTCGATCGTCGCCCAGCCGCCTACCGTCGCAAGCCTGTCGCCAACCACCACCTCCTTGTAGGCGTGTTTTTATTTCGCTTACGCGGTGTGAGCGCGTATTTGATTTGACTACCCCATTGATAAGGTTTTATTAAAAATATATTTTTGAAAGAAGTCGCCAACAATTCTTTAAAGGAAGAATCATAAACCTAATTGGATGTGGGAAACCGTAGGGACAAATTAGGGACTTATCCAATGTAGATCTCCCCGTCCTGACTCCATAAATGGTCAAAATGAACCAAAGATTGAGTTCCGGGGTAAGGGTACAACACAGTCATGAACCATGTTAGTTGCCCATTGCTGGCCTCTACTAAATATCGATTCATGTTAAGTTTTATGCAATAGAATAACCAAATAATGTTTTAAGCACCCTAAAAATAATTAGTCTAGGTTGGTTCAGGAAACACATAAAAAGACTATTTTTTAGTGACATGTGATTTAGCAATCAGATTACTGGGTTCCTAGCAGGTTGTCCAAGTTATCTGATTAATATTAGAACAGTTATTTAGGTCTTTGATTAGCAGGGATAACATGTGGGTGATAAAAGCAATAAAGCATTAGGGATAACATGTGGGTGATAAAAGCAATAAAGCAGGACAATCATATAATATGCATAGAGTGATTAGGCAACACTAGTAGAAAAACGACGATTTGTGTCTGTCTATTTGCGTCGCATGCTTGTATAACTGACGCAAATGATCAGGAAGAGACCATTTGCATCGAACATCAGAAAACATGTGACGCAAACAACCACAGCATATTAGTGGAAGGATCATTTGTGTCGCATGATAATGTGAGAGCGACGCAAATGACGATCAAGATTTGCGTCGGGCGTTACAGCAATGCGACGCAAATCGTTGGATCCCATGATTTGCGTCGCGTTGTAAGGTGATGCGACGCACATCCCTTCAGCTAAATGCGCATTAAAACACCCTCTATCTACGTCGCACTTTGATGGGACGAGACGCAAATCAAGTTACCTAAATGCGCAAAACCCTATCTGCGTCGAACCTTTGGTCATGTTCGACGTAAATGGTCTTGCCCAGATTTACTTTTCAAATGGCACATTAATTCGAAGCCCTAAAACATACTCACTCTCAAACTCCACTCTCACTCTATCTCTCTCCTGCGATTGCGAACCCTCAAACGGCATTCCGGCGAATCACTCTCAACCTCTCGCCGGCGACCGGCGCTTCTCCGGCGAATCACTCTCAACCTCTCGTCGGCGACCGGCGCTTCTCCGGCGAATCACTCTCAACCTCTCGCCGGCAACCGTCATCACTCTCTCGGTTTTCGCTCGTCACTCCCATTCTCTCTCTCTTGGTTTTCGCTCGTCACTCATTCTTTCTCTCGGCTGCTCACCGCCGAAGAATTTCCACTGACGACATTGACCGGCGATATTCACCGACATCTCCTCGAATTTTATGATATTTTCTTGTCAAATACTCGTATTCTACTAATCATATGAATTTTATTAATTGGACGCAGGATGATTGGAAAAGGAAGGTGAGTTTGTTCCAGGTCGGATGGATGATGCTCTATCACGTGCTCTATAGAGGAACGACCGTCCTGGGCGTGTGTTACCAGCTGGGCGTAGCATTGGGATTACATCTGTTTGGGGAGATCCTGATCGGAGTAGTACTGCTCGAAAGGGTAGGGGCATGGATGATGAGGAGATGCAGGAGTTTGAGGCTAGAGTGAGCCAAAGAGTTAGAGAACAGACGATGGAAGAGATGAACTCGAAGATAGGTGCAATAGTTCAAGAAAGGTTGATGACTTTTACGGCGCAATTAGGTCTTCAAGTACCAAATCAAACAAGGGAAGATGCGCCGGTCCGAAGTCCTCACACTCCAGTTGATCCTAGTAGCTGTCACTCGGGGGGCAATGATCCATTTGTCAATTTGCAGGTATATATTTATTTTATATCATCTAAGATTGTGATATTATGCTTATAAACACTTAATTAATGACATTGTGTTCTCATTGGATGTTAAGAGTCCAGCTCCATGTCTTTTGGCATTAGCGGATAGCTCGGGACCGATCATTATAGCTGAGGGTACCGTTCATCCACAAAAGGAGTCATCATCACATCCTACGGCCATGAAAGTGAGTGTTGATGATTTTTTTCCGGACTACGCAAATGCTCCAGTTCCACTACCTACTCCATATATCATGAAACTCAGTCAAGCTGAGGGTTCATTCATAGAATGGCCGAAAGAGTTGGTATTTTAGGTCTCAGATAATCAGGTAACTTATGTTTAATATTTTGATTTATATACTAAGAAATCTTGATGTATATACTAAGAAATCTTGATTTATATATACTAAGTAATCTTTATTTTGTATACTAAGTAATCTTGATTTATACTACCTCTGTATTTTTTTAGTTGCAACATTTGTTTTTTCACATTTGCCGAGACGATTCTTTGAACGTTAATATCTCTTATTTGGTGTAAGTAAAAAGTACAAAAATTTGATATTTGGAATCCTCTCATTGAGACGAATCTAACAAGACCCCACTTGACTATGTTTTTTCTTATATAATAATGCGAGATAATTTAACAAAGTTGGTTGATGAATAGTGCCACAAAACCAAATGATGCAACTAAAAAAATACGGAGGTAGTATATGAAATAATCTATATACATATATAATATGAATTAAAAAGAAGTCGAATTGAATTAGGAACATATACCTAAAGAAGGTGCGATGAAGAAGAAGAAGAAGAAGAAAAAATAGTTGGTAGTGATCCTTGCACCGATGAGTCTGCACATAGGCACGTAGATCCTTTTATTGACTTGTCCCTGGAGGATATGGATGATATTGTCAAGGATATGCACCGAATATTTTGCAACCAACCCTCAGATGAGCCTTTTAGTATGCAAGTTATGAAGGGTACCATCTTCGACTATGATAGAGATCAGATGGTCATTCTCTCGTGACAAGATATTTTTCAACTTCTCACGGGAGCATGGCTTAATGTATCCATATTACAAGTATTTATGATGTGAGATTTTTCAAACTCTACACTAATTAACATTGATATTTATTTTTATTGTTTCTCCTAACTATAAGTATTTGGAGTGTGGGTACTTGGCAGAGCAGACTGAGGAGCATGGAGATAATAATATTGGTTTCATGTGTCCAAGTATGATTTCGGCGACCATGATACGCAATCAACCAGATGTCGTGATCAACTACATGGCAAGTTCAATGAAGGCGAATCGATATATGCGTTACATCCTATGTCCGTATATTCAAAAGTATGTTAGTTAAACTAATCTTTACTTTGTTTTATCTTTATGAACTTGTGGTTATATAAATGAACATCACATTTTGCTTCATGCCTTAGGGAACATTGGATTCTTCTTGTCATTTGTCTATCTAAGAAAGCGGTATATATATATTTGATTCGCTCCAGAGAGATAGATCCTGCTTAGCTATTAAGATACCGCTGAATACGTAAGTTCATAGTTGTTATACATGTTAATAATTTTACATGCATTTTATGATATAATTTATAAATGTTTATAGTAATTAATTGTTACAAAATTTCTATACTTAGTGCATATACAAAATTCACGCGCCTTGAATGATCCAATAAAGGAACTAAATTGTCTTGTATAACTATGCGGGTAAAACTCTTATGGTTTTGTATTTGATACACATTTTATAATTCTATTTAGGATTTTTTTCCGATTCTAATATATATCTTAAATTTGGTGTAGTCTGCTCAACAATCGGGAGGAGAGGAATGCGGCTAATTCGTGATGAGATACATGCTTCAAATCATCCGCTTCCACTATGATTCAAATAATTTGTATGAGGTATATGTATGTTGTAAATTCGTTATTTATACTTATAGAATTTTAAAGTATATTAACTAATTTAATATATTTCTAGGCTTTTCCACCAAGTCTTGAGTCATACTCCATACATGAGATCAACGACCTCAAAGAACGTTTGCGCAATACTTTATACGGGTCGTCGAAGCGGAAGAAACTAACTAGTTAGTGTATGTATTTGTAGGTTGAACAATATTTTGTTGATTGAACCTTGTTGGTTGCTTGATTGCAACACTGGTTGCTTGATTGAGATGTACTGGAACAGGTTTTGGTTATATATGCAAAATTTCCCCAACGATTTCTTGGGTTGTCCAAATTACAAAGGAGACTTTGCCGAATTTTCTATTCATAATTATTAATATAATGTTCATTTAGTTTTGAAGCTTGAGGTTAAGTATATGAAAAAAAAACCAAAAAAGAAGCTGAAAAAAAAACCAAAAAACAATCATTTGCGTCGCACATTGTGCCACATGCGGCCGTAGATGACCAACATTGCGTCGCATGTGGCACAACGTGCGACGCAAATGAGTGCCTTGGGCTGCTGCTGGAACACTTATTTGCGTCGCACATTGTGCCACATGCGACACAAATGTTGGTCATTTGCGTCGCATGTGGCACAATGTGCGACGCAAATGAGTGGCCTGGGGCTTGGTGGGACAGCTGGCTGTGCGTCTTCGTCTGCGTCGCATGCTAGGCAATGTGCGACGCAGATGATACACCATTTGCGCCACATATTGCTCCGCATGCGACGCAGATCGTAGACGCAAATGCCTATGGGATGCAGGGGGAGGGGTCATGTGCGTCGCATGTTGTGAAGGGTCCGACGCAAATAGCCAATCAACTGCGTCGTGTCCTTATCCGACGCAGATCATGTATCCTTCATTTGCGTCGAGACCTGTGCCGTCGGACCAATGTTCGACGCAATATGATGGTCCCAGGTCCGACGCAAATTGACAATTCTGTACTAGTGCAAGCATATGATAATATATAAACATAAATAAAAAAAAGAAAGAATAAAGGTTTAGAATATACAGTAGAACGTTTATTACTTAAACATCTACATCATGAAATAAATTGTTAGTAACTTCTAGGCAATAAATATAATTGATTATTCAAGGATCCTCAGGTTTTATACCTATGCGGCTTAGATTGAAGAGCGCCACGATCTTTAGGCGGAGCAATCGTGGAACCAAGAACGTCGTATGATCAGAAACTGGAAATTGATTTGATGTATTGAAAGTGTTTTGTGTTTAGAGATTCGAAGTGTATTTCGGAGATAATCGTAAGTTTTTGTGTTCGTAAAATAATAATGAAAAGCCGTCCGTACTTCGGGGAATCACAGGTATTTATAGGAAAAAGGAGCGTGCGCCTCACGTGGCAACCTGCGCCTGGCGCAGGCCTACGTGTCAGGCGCACGTCCATGCGTCAGAGCGCACATTGGCGTGCCTGACGCGGCCAGCACAATCAAATTCGTACACGTGTATACGCCTACTTAAAAAGATAATAAAGAAACTTGCGTCTCACACAGGGTATGCGCCAGGCGCAGGACTCTGTGTGTAACACCCCGGCCTTCGCACATCCTTATTAAATTAATTACCCCGGCTTTCGCAGCGGAAGGCCTTAGCTTAGCCGGCGCGTTACCGCCGTACTTTCCGCTAAGGGAAAATACAAGGCTACATTATTCACTAACTTACACGGACAATACTTTGATTTGACACTTTTAAAAAAAACAATTTAATAATAGATTAATCTTTTCTGAAAATTTCGGCAGAGTTTCCTTTGTAAATTGGACAACCCAAAATGGGAAAATGTTTGAAAAACCTGTTACAAATAAAATATACCAAATCCCAAAACTCAACGCTTTCGCGGAGTACCAGCTAAAGAAAATCAGGAGCACTATTGCTCAACTAGAACTAGAAATGAAACTAAATCAATTAATTATTTAACTATTACAAAGTGGAACGTATTCGCCTCAAAGGAAACATAAAACAATCATAGCTGTACTCTTAGCACGTAATCGCTTCGTCTTGGAACAGTATGCTCGTAACTTCAACTCGAAACTATTGTAACACCGCCACCCACCAAGTGACAAAGGCCACAGTAGTGACAAAACAAAACATTGACATACACATCGCACAACGCCGAGTACTAACCCATAAAACATTCTTAAAACATGCTTTGGTGTCTACGATTCTCACGTAATCAATACATGTTCACATCATTCATAACCATATCACAACAAAGATAGCAATATTCACATAATCCATACGTTCACATGTAGATATATATACAATGATTAATTACATAATTAATCTTAATTAATCCAATTTTTTTAAGGAGAGGAAAGAGAACACCAGTAAGCCGGGGTCAATCCCCTGTAACCACTTACTTCAACATTGTAGGCCGGGGTCAATCCCCTGTAACCACCTACAGATAACATAATGGCCATAATAACGAGTCCCTAGTGTACACCCCTTCTACTTGGATCACAACAAGATAGAAGGAAGACAAGTAATGAGAAAATCAGCATAGTAACCGAGAGAACCCGTAGGGCCGCCGAACCACTCATACGGGGCAACTGTTCATCATTTCCCTCCGATATTTCACTTTACGTGATTAACATCTTTTAATTCACGTCATCACATAAATCACGTATACAATTACATCATCGTTGTTCAATCCCGGTTTGAACATATTTCATCCATCATAATCTCAATCCATTCATAGTGGTTGCAATAATCCATTTCATAAATACAACCGTCACTTGAGTTCATTTATCACTTCAGATTCATAATCATTTCATAGCATCGTATCATCATAATCATCATAAAACATTTCATTTCACGCAATCCATATGCGAAACATATCATTAATCATGGAAAGTAATCATAAGCATGTCTCATAACTTAAATTACTTTTAAGAATAACAACAGAAACATATCAGAAGCATAGCAGAAACATAGCAGTATTTTCGTATCTCAAATCATTTAAGAGTCATTCATACCTTCAGATAATTTCAGATTTAAACGGTATACTTAACATATTAAGAATACGTGAACATATATCATTTCTTAGTATATAATTCATAACCCGACATTCATAAGAACAAGATTCATCTTTTCACATTTTTCGATTACTTAAGAAAACATAAGACATATTAATTCCATATTTATAAGGTATATAATTTTCTAACAACATTAGAGTCAGGAAAGATAGATTGCCTCTTATTAATTCGTAGCATTCCAATTCTTTAATTGTTAACTAATAACAAGTATTTCTCATCTAGCTAAATTATATAAAACTAACTCAATCACTTTTCTTAGATAAGAATCCCTCATGAGTTCAATTACAACTCTTTGATTTGGAGACAACAAAACTAACATATTCAATTCTATATTAATAACCTTTTAAGATCAACCATTTCTCTCCAAATACTCTTCAATTCCATAACTCCATTCCAAGATTATGTTCTTATTGTTACACTACTTACTTGCTATAAACCTTTGTAATGACAACCTTGATTAGGAATTTTATTCTTTGCTATTAACAAATTACAATTACTAATTAAGGCCAATCTAACTGATATACAAATTCATAATTTATGTATATGTAACATCATTATCCTTAATCTAAAAGCGACCTAACAATTCATATCAATTGAAGTTTTAATTGATAATCAAGGCCACCTCAAAAACGATAAATAACCTCCACATAATATTTTAACCAATTCGATAATCGGGATTCAATAGAAAATCATCAACTAACTCCATCACCTTTCTTAAATTAACAAGATTATCCACCATAGGCTTCAAATTAAGAGACCATATTATTAGCATTATTTATGAATTAAAGTTGTTTATACATGAAACTATGACTACTGGGCTTCCATGTTTTAACACCTAGCTTCTCAAGCACATCCTCAAGCACAAAGCTAAAAAAAATAATAACAACTACACAAACCGAACCTTATGCGGTTCAAACAAGACGCATTCACATATCACGGAATACCAAAATCAAGAGCACATTATCGGACAAATTTAACCAACAAGCTCACAAGTTTCGAATCGGTTACATACTAAAACATTCATCGATCATACAAACTCAAAAGTTTACAATTCCCTAGCTCCTACAAACGAGAAAAAAAACATATAAGGCAACCTTGCTAAGACAATGACTTCACTCAAATTACACCCATATAATCAATCAATCTAAATCCTTTCAATTATACACATAATTTGCAATCAAGTTCATCATAATATTCCGAACTTAAGATGAAATAATTAAGATGAAATAATCAAGTTCATCATAATACACATAATCCAATCAAGTCCAATCAACACCATCATCAATTGTTTCAATCATATTTTTCATAACTAATTTTCTCATTATTTTCGAAACAGACGGGGAAAATATATAATTGAAACCAAAAAAGAAGAGGAAAAAGGGGTGTAGTACCTCTCGCTCTACCGAGCGAGGGACGAACACGAGGGGAGGGGACGGAGCTCCGGCGACGGCGGAGGAACACCTGCAGCTGAACGATAGCCGCAAGCAACGACAAACAACAGCAAACAACGACAAACAACAACAACAATGGCAGCAGCACGAGCAACACCGCACACAACACCAACAACCACCATGAAGAGGAGAGAGAAGACGCGAACAGGGAAGCAAAGCGTAGCAGCGGCAACGCACGGGAGCAAGGAAGCTCCGACGAGCTTTAGGAACGCCGGCGAGGCGACGACGCAGGTGAGCGAGAGGCAGAGACGGGGGTTTCCACGCGGAGGAGAGAGAAGGGGTTTTGGGGTTTGGGGCTTTTGGGGTTTCACGGGAAGGAGAGATAAATGGGGTTGGGGTCTGGGGTTTCTCACAGGTGAGAGGAAGAAAGAAATAAATGGGGTTTGGGGTGATTGGGGTTTCCTTTCAAGAGAGAGAAAATGGGGGTTTTGGTTCCTCCTTAAACCGACAAACATAAATAGACGGACCGACTTTAGTTATTTAAAATCCAAATATATAATTAATAATAATTTCATAAAACAAAATATATTACGAATACTATAAATATTCCAAACTCAAATAAAATAAGAATTTTCAAAACATAATTAACTTTATAAGTATAATTAGCGCTAATTAAAACGCTATTAAAAATCGGGGTATTACATCCTACCACCCTTATAAAAAGTTTCGTCCTCGAAACTTGCAATAAGTTGATCGAGGAAACAAAAATCAAATTCTTTTAGACAAAACCAAGATCTCAAATTTCCATGGCTTCGTTAGGAATTCAGCCTCCATTCCGCCATCAACTTTTGTATCTCTACTTCAACTCGACTCGCGACATCGAGGAGCAAAGAAAACAAAAGGGGCAAACTTGTTGGCAATGAATTCCAACTAACTCATTCAGTGAGATCTCGTTTGAAATTCAGTTGGTTTCTCAAATCATATAAGTTTTGTAAAATACATACTTTGAATAAATACATATCATAAACAAATACAAGTCAATGCACGATACATCACACATAAACTAGTAATTAACATAGAAAATCACATATACCACATCTTTACATAAATGATTCACATTGCACACGCAAAAAGCGCAACGCTCAAACGGCTTGGTTCATTTACACCTAACTTTTTAGCTTGACCCATTAAACCTATTTAGAACCTTTACGCCATGATATGGAGATCATAGCGTACTCGAATCTAACCTTAGCTCGATACCAATCCGTAACACCAGGCCTTCGCACATCCTTATTAAATTAATTACCCCGGCTTTCGCAGCGGAAGGCCTTAGCTTAGCCGGCGCGTTACCGCCGTACTTTCCGCTAAGGGAAAATACAAGGCTACATTATTCACTAACTTACACGGACAATACTTTGATTTGACACTTTAAAAAAAACAATTTAATAATAGATTAATCTTTTCTGAAAATTTCGGCAGAGTTTCCTTTGTAAATTGGACAACCCAAAATGGGAAAATGTTTGAAAAACCTGTTACAAATAAAATATACCAAATCCCAAAACTCAACACTTTCGCGGAGTACCAGCTAAAGAAAATCAGGAGCACTATTGCTCAACTAGAACTAGAAATGAAACTAAATCAATTAATTATTTAACTATTACAAAGTGGAACGTATTCGCCTCAAAGGAAACATAAAACAATCATAGCTGTACTCTTAGCACGTAACTGCTTCTGTCTTGGAACAGATGCTTCAGAACTTCAACCTGAAACTATTGTAACACTGCCACCCACCAAGTGACAGGCCACAGTAGTGACAAAACAAAACATTGACATACACATCAGCACAACGCTGAGTACTAACCCATAAAACATTCTTAAAACATGCTTTGGTGTCTACGATTCTCACGTAATCAATACATGTTCACATCATTCATAACCATATCACAACAGCATAGCAATATTCACATAATCCATACGTTCACATGTAGATATATATACAATGATTAATTACATAATTAATCTTAATTAATCCAATTTTTTTAAGGAGAGGAAAGAGAACACCAGTAAGCCGGGGTCAATCCCCTGTAACCACTTACTTCAACATTGTAGGCCGGGGTCAATCCCCTGTAACCACCTACAGATAACATAATGGCCATAATAACAGAGTCCCTAGTGTGCACACCCCTTCTACTTGGATCACAACAAGATAGAAGGAAGACAAGTAACAGAAAATCAGCATAGTAACCAGAGAACCTGTAGGGGCCGCTGAACCACTCATACAGGGCAACCTGTTCATCATTTCCCTCCGATATTTCACTTTACGTGATTAACATCTTTTAATTCACGTCATCACATAAATCACGTATACAATTACATCATCGTTGTTCAATCCAGTTTGAACATATTTCATCCATCATAATCTCAATCCATTCATAGTGGTTGCAATAATCCATTTCATAAATACAACCGTCACTTGAGTTCATTTATCACTTCAGATTCATAATCATTTCATAGCATCGTATCATCATAATCATCATAAAACATTTCATTTCACGCAATCCATATGCGAAACATATCATTAATCATGGAAAGTAATCATAAGCATGTCTCATAACTTAAATTACTTTTAAGAATAACAACAGAAACATATCAGAAGCATAGCAGAAACATAGCAGTATTTTCGTATCTCAAATCATTTAAGAGTCATTCATACCTTCAGATAATTTCAGATTTAAACGGTATACTTAACATATTAAGAATACGTGAACATATATCATTTCTTAGTATATAATTCATAACCCGACATTCATAAGAACAAGATTCATCTTTTCACATTTTTCGATTACTTAAGAAAACATAAGACATATTAATTCCATATTTATAAGGTATATAATTTTCTAACAACATTAGAGTCAGGAAAGATAGATTGCCTCTTATTAATTCGTAGCATTCCAATTCTTTAATTGTTAACTAATAACAAGTATTTCTCATCTAGCTAAATTATATAAAACTAACTCAATCACTTTTCTTAGATATGAATCCCTCATGAGTTCAATTACAACTCTTTGATTTGGAGACAACAAAACTAACATATTCAATTCTATATTAATAACCTTTTAAGATCAACCATTTCTCTCCAAATACTCTTCAATTCCATAACTCCATTCCAAGATTATGTTCTTATTGTTACACTACTTACTTGCTATAAACCTTTGTAATGACAACCTTGATTAGGAATTTTATTCTTTGCTATTAACAAATTACAATTACTAATTAAGGCCAATCTAACTGATATACAAATTCATAATTTATGTATATGTAACATCATTATCCTTAATCTAAAACTGACCTAACAATTCATATCAATTGAAGTTTTAATTGATAATCAAGGCCACCTCAAAAACAGTAAATAACCTCCACATAATATTTTAACCAATTCGATAATCAGGATTCAATAGAAAATCATCAACTAACTCCATCACCTTTCTTAAATTAACAAGATTATCCACCATAGGCTTCAAATTAAGAGACCATATTATTAGCATTATTTATGAATTAAAGTTGTTTATACATGAAACTATGACTACTGGGCTTCCATGTTTTAACACCTAGCTTCTCAAGCACATCCTCAAGCACAAAGCTAAAAAAAAATAATAACAACTACACAACTGAACCTTATGCAGTTCAAACAGTACGCATTCACATATCACAGAATACCAAAATCAAGAGCACATTATCAGACAAATTTAACCAACAAGCTCACAAGTTTCGAATTCGGTTACATACTAAAACATTCATCAGATCATACAAACTCAAAAGTTTACAATTCCCTAGCTCCTACAAACAGAAAAAAAACATATAAGGCAACCTTGCTAAGACAATGACTTCACTCAAATTACACCCATATAATCAATCAATCTAAATCCTTTCAATTATACACATAATTTGCAATCAAGTTCATCATAATATTCTGAACTTAAGATGAAATAATTAAGATGAAATAATCAAGTTCATCATAATACACATAATCCAATCAAGTCCAATCAACACCATCACACTGTTTCAATCATATTTTTCATAACTAATTTTCTCATTATTTTCGAAACAGCAGGAAAATATATAATTGAAACCAAAAAAGAAGAGGAAAAAGGGGTGTAGTACCTCCGCTTACTCTGAGCAGGGACGAACACAGGGGAGGGGACGGAGCTCCGGCAGCGGCGGAGGAACACCGGCAGCAACAGTAGCGCAGCAACGACAAACAACAGCAAACAACGACAAACAACAACGACGAGCAGCAGCAATGACGGCACAACAACAGCAGCTCATACGACAAGACCACCACTAGCAGCGGCGCAAAACAACAGCAGCAGCAACACAGCACGCAGCAACGCAAGAGGAAGGGAGGACGAGAGAGAAGAGGGAGGAAGGAGGAGAAAGAAAGTAAAGGGGTTTGGGTTTGGGTTTCCACCGGGGAAGGAGAAAGATTTAAAGGGAGTTTGGTTTCTTTTTGGTGAGAGTAATAAATGGGGTTGGTAGATGATGGATGGTTGGTGGTTCACCATAGGGGGGCTTAGAGTAGGGAGTAAAGAGGGAGTAGAGGGAAGTGGGTGGTTGGGGCTTTGGGGTTCTTACGGGTGAGAGAGGAGAGAGAGAAATGGGGTTCTTTGGATGAGAAAAATGACAGAGAGAGAGGAAGAACTTGGGTTTTTGTTTCCCAACTTAACCGACCAAGTTAAGAAATGGAACCCGACTTTAAATTCGTAACCGGCCAAATACAGCTCCATTCATTTGGTTATTTAAAACCCAAAATAAAATTTGTAATAATAATAATAACCTCATAGAATTTATAAAATAAACATATTATAACCACCACAAAATAAATATTTATACCTGAACCCAAATAAAATAATAATATTCAATATAACATTAACTTAGTAATTATAATTAACGCTAATTAAAACGCTATTAAAAATCGGGGTATTACACTGTGTGAGTCACAAGTCCACGTGTCAGGTGCTCATTGACGCGCCTGACGTGTTCTGGCCAATGTGTTAGACGCACGTGGCGCGCTGAGCGCGACCTCCGCGTCCGCGCATATTCCGGTTTCTTATCAAACGCGTCTTTTGAAGATAATTCTTTATCCCTAAAATCCGGAGATTGAATTTCACGGAATAAAAATCTGATTTGTATTTAAAATATTTATCAAAGATAATAAAAATATTTATTAAAATAATAAATATTTAATTGGGCTCTTAAATGGACTTAAAACATCTTATGGGCTTAAAATACAATTAATAATCATGAACAATTAATTGGGCGTTAGAATATCATTTCATAACACAATTTTGGATTGGTTTTCAGATTGCTCTTCCGTTAAGTCGCGCCAACTAATACCGCGATATGTTTCATCATTGGACCCTTAAATGGGGAGACACGATTATGTGTCTACACTCCTGCCACCCATTGTCGCCCATCCTCACAGCAGCCGCCCACACTCACCCTCTCTCAATTTGTTTGGTTAGTGTATTTTTTTATTGATTTTTTTTTAATTTAATTTGCTTAGCATGTCATATTTGTTATGTATTTTAGCTTTTTTAGTGTTGTTTGGTGGGCAATTGTTTTGTTTGATTAGTTTAATTTAGCATTTTGTGATGGTTGATTTTGCATGAATTAGAAGTGTACTTGTGATATATTGATAATGCTTGTTGAGCTTATGGATTGACATGAGATTGGTTGGTTAATTGTTTGATGAATTGTTGTGTATAGGTAAGTTGCAAATGCGATTAGTATAGGTGAAGAATGGTGTTGATATTGTTTTGATGTGTATAATAAGAATAACTTGAACGTTGTGTTTTTACATGTAGAATATGGAACAACCAAAATATCATTTATACCTTTATTGGGATGGTGAACTATCTCAAAATGACATTGATATTGTGTATAGAGGTGGAAGGAAAAAAAAATTGTTCATCAATTCTGGTATGAGGTTTCAAGAGATTATGAATAGGGTACATGACGTAATTGGTTGTGATCGTATGTATGTGGAATTGAAATTGTTTATGAGATAACCGATGTCGAGGATGTATGTGCCAATTGCACTAGAGGATGACTAGTCAATATATAAGTGCTATATGGCTTTCAATGACACAAACGTCAGGCATGGCAATGGAGGTGTACGTTGAACAAGTTCCTAAGGAGATAAATCTCCAAAGTAATGTGGGTTATGTTCCTACGATGGACTGTAGGGATAGCATGGAAATACCATCATCAACTCTTAGTATGCAATTTGAATCATTTACTAGCATGTTGTCAGATCCAAATTATGTCAATAAGCACATGAATGAGTTCAGTTTTCCTGGTTCGTCTCCCCACATACCATTCACATTCCATCTGGACACTCTAGATCGAAATGCTGTGGATTTTTTGGGAAATGAGGAGGAGCATGTGGATTCTAATAGGGAGGAGGACGATGATGCAAGGGAAGCAGCTGACAAGGATATTGACGCTATGGGGCGCCAATTGTATGCGCAGACATTGCAGACCATGAGGGGGCTGTGTATTGACGATGTTGGCCGAGCCGGACATAAGCCACATCTTACAGGGTGTGCCAACTTCTGCTACCCATACATCGACTTCTACGCCTGCTGCCCATACATCTACCACGACACCTTTGCTTTCGTCTGCAGTCTGTCAGAGGACCTACCGACGACGTTCGACCACCACTCCATCTTCTCTTGACGTCATTGCAGAGTTTGATGAGTCAACGCCTAGTTCATCTAGACCTACACAGAAGAAGAAGAGGGGGGCCCAACACTTTCACTTTTTGTTTGTATATTTAGTTAGTTAACAATATGTTATATTTTATACTATGTTATTTGGACTATCATTATGTTATTGAAAATTTTATGTCAATTTCTTAATCTCGCTTCATTATTATGAAATTCTTGGCTTCATCATTAGTTTGGATCAATTTTGTGTTGGATGAACTTGGTGTTTGTGATTGATGTTTGGATAAATTTGATTTGGATGAACTTGGTGTTTGGTGATTGATATGCGGATAAATTTGGTGCTGTGGATGAAATTGGAGATTAGGTGATTTGGTGTTGGAATTGCAGTTTGGATGATGTTTCTGGCGTTTCGGCCAGTTATGGGAAAGCAAAACTGGCTGGTGTGGCTGCTCAGGTAAACCACTACTCAAGATAGCGGTTTACAGTGTGCCCAAAACTGGGAGCAGCTGATACCCCATAGGAAACCGGTATTCCAAGTGGCGGTTTAGGTCCGCATACCGCCACTGTGGATAGCGGTTTCCTCTATTAAACTGCTACTTGGAGTAGCGGTTCATCTCAAAGTTAACCGCTAATCTCGGTAGCGGTTTATTATGCCGAAAATAAAAAAAACATTTTCCTGGCGTGCCATCCTACGTAGACGGTATCGATCGATACAATTAATTTCAAGTTCGACCATACGAAAGTGATACTCCCCTTGACATTATCTAAGGAAAAAATTCGCAAAATTTTCCGATGTCAAAAGAAAAAGAAAATTGTGACGTTACTGAATTTGTCTCCTTATACCTCCGATGCTTCTTCCCGGCAATTACAAACCAAGAACACCACCAATGTACTAACTTCCCTTTTATTCTTCGTTTTCCTCACTCAATCCCTCAATTTACAGATCTAAACCCTAATTTATTACATAATCAGTAGATTTCTTCACTAAAATTTCGTCAATAATCTGGTAAACTTTTCGCTACTCTTGTCATCGTACTTCAATTCGTTTGCTTATCATGGGAAAATTTCACCAAGATTATAACATGCTTTTCCGATTTGCAGATTTTTCAAAATAATTTTCTCGCCAATTTTACTTGGATATGGAAGCAGGAGATGTGATTCCGCTTCCCTCTTGTGGAGATTCTGACAATGAAATTCATGAGGATAAAGCTGAGGTTGGTAAAGTAGGTATTTCAGCTGGAGAAATTCTGGAGCAAAGTTTGGATAATGATGCTGAAATTGAAGAAGGCCAGTTTATTTCGAAGATGGAGATTGCTGAAGTTTTAATTGAAACTACTGATACTGCTGAAAATGCTGTTGTTTCTGTGAAAACTGTTGCTGAATTTGAAAGGAACGATACTGAGATGTCATCTCAGAACGGTTTTACGATCGAACACGAAGCTTCTGAGGGTTGTCTTCAAGATATTGGTTGTATCCTGCTATTTTATGGAATTTCACATATTCTAGATTGCTTTTCTTTTGTTGCTTTTTGTAATTTGTTAGCTGATTTTGGACTTGGTATTCATGTGTTTTTGGCGGAAAGCCGAATTGTTAATACAATTGTGCAGTGGTTTCTATGGATAATGCTCTTGTTGGTTGAATTTTCTTTGTTGATACCTTTTGTTGTGCCTCGTGGATTTGTGATCCGTAATTCAAGATGCTAGCTATATCAGGTACTAAGCGAATGCGAATGACATCTGATGAGGAGCAGCCATCTGTCCGTGTCAAGTATTCTTGCTTGTCAAGGTTGTTATGAGATTGATGCTTTTTCCTTCTTTTCGATATTCATGGGGGGTGTATCGAAACGATAAGTTAGAAAAAAGAAATTTGAGAGTGATAAATGAGGAAATGTGTTAATCTTTCCACCCCAAAGTTAGTGACCTATTGGAATTTTGACTTGTGTTAGGAGTATGCAAGTAAGTCATTGTGGCAATTTTATGTCTTGTTTAGCGTAGTGACAACAGTGAAAGATAATAATTAGAATTATCTATGTATGTATATAAAATTAACTAATTAGGAGAGTCCATTGTGAAGGGTGGGCAATGGGGATGGATGTCTGCGTGGTGAAAGAGTTGGTCTTGAAAACTGAAGCATTAATAGGAATGCCAGGCAAATCTCTCTACATCCACAAGGGACATCTGAAGGTATATATCTTGGGGGTAATATATATCATGGGTAGTGCGGTATATCTCATTAACTGTGAAGATTGACCAACTAAATATTCTTTTTGTGTTAGATCACATTTTTCGTTGGTTTACTTTTTGATGGTTTATTTTGCTGCAGACAGAGTAAGCAGAAATTGGAGGAGTTGTTACGAGAGTGGTCAGAGTGGCATGTGCGAAATTCCTATGGAACTCTAGTAAGATCATCACTCTAGCATGTCAATTTTTCTCTCTCACTCTCATTGTCTACCTTCACACACACGTTACTTCTTCCTCACACGCTATTCTTGTTTCTATAATGAGTAGTTTCCCCTTGTTTAGCGACATTTTTTTGCTAATGTCATTACTTCCTTTGTTTCACAATACTTGCAACCGTTTGACTTTCACGCTTACCAATGCACATGTGTGACCATTGATATCTCAAATTATCAATTAGTAAAAATTATAAGAATTTGATATTTGGAAAATACATATTGAGACTAATCCAACATCTTAGTTAATAGCATTTTTATTTTATACATCATAAAAATGTTATCGTCACAGTTAATAGATGTATAATTCAAAAGTCAAATGGTTGCCAGTATTAGGAAATGGAGGAAGTAGTGTTTTACAAATCCCGGCAAATTTCTGTTTTGCTTTTGATACACTATTATTTGTTTGGTTATCTCTGCATCTTTTTTGTTCATAAAGATGAAAGGAGTAGAGGAAAGGCAGAGAATCCCGACTAGTTTATTTGCTTAGGAAATGAAGAGAGCTATAGAGGGGTTGGTGTTCTGGGCAGGGGGTTGAGATATGGATTTCAGAACCTCTGTACATGTTAAGTTTTTTTTGCCTTTTCTTTTTGGGTGGGTGAATTTGAAGAAGGGGGGGGGAGGGGTTCCATTGGTCCCCTTACATTTTGACTTTTTCTTATTGGGCAACTATACGTCGTTTCCTCTGGTAAATTCTGGCTTATTCTGGTATTTAAAAAATTTTAGTTTTGAAAAAAATACACAAATTAGCTGGATATATGCCATGCTGACAAGTGACAACATATGTCTCATACTTCTCGCCTGGGCTGGAAACTTGCATCAGTGCTTCACCCTTCCTCTCATCTTCTAGGATGGGTTGAAGGAGCAAAGCTAATTACATGCACATTAATACCAATTGCATCACAAGCCTGTGTTCCATCTACTCATTACATCTACAAGCAGTTCTAAACGATACAACAACGAGAACTATCAGAGCTTTATTCTTGAAAGGATGTGTTGAGTTATACAGACTTAAATATCATCTTTTTAAATTTCTCACATGAACCCTTTTTCCTTGTTTACTTTTTTCAGATTGGAGCTGACAAAGATAAATTTTTCTTGATGATGGTCTCCTGCTTTGATTGGACATTACTTTGCTAATTCATCCCTTAAGTTGTTTATTTCTCTTCATCATTTTATCATGTAGTATGATGGAGGATAGAGAAATAGAGAATAGCCGCAAGACTAATTGGTTTTTTGGAAAATGATGGGTAAAGTGAAAGGATGAGGGAGGGGGGTAAGCAGAGAACAAGTTAATGTAATTGATACAATCTCACCTTTTTCAGGATTGTTCTGATGTCACTAAGGGGAAAGTTGGGTGATACGGCTGCTATGAGCGCGTTTGTGCTTTGTGCTTATGTGTTACAAATCGAAGTAGTTAAAGGCATGTTTTTGAATCTCGGATGTGGTCGCAATCTCGCAGAATCACTTTTGCGGGCAATGCGGATGGTTTGCGCGGCCTTATCTCGGTCGCGTTGAGCTCATAAACCTTTACAATGTGTTGATGCGGCCAGATTTAATACCATATTTGAAGGACTCTTTTTAGCTGCATCGTTCTTTGTGATAACTTAGGCTATGTTACGTTCATCTGAGTTTTACTGAGATGATGTGAGAGTCTCTAATCTGAATATCTGATGTGACTTCTTTTGTCTGGTTTCATATGAATACTATGATCTCATTTGCTCTCACTTGAACATTTCATTGACATACAAGATTATTATTATTATAAAATGGATGTAATGAAATTTTTTATATTTTGTTTTTGGAATTATACTAGAGTCTACTATGATTATTGCTATTATTACTTTTCTTATGTTTTGATCTGATTGTAATTTTTGGATGTCATCAACAAATTTAGGATCAAAATGGAGGATCAGAAACTGGGGAAGAAATATACTTTCCAGCTTTAGATGTTGGCACAGAAAAGGCTTCCGCTGTGGTGTGTGTCTCTCATCTTTTCCTGATTAAAAGTAGCTATTTGATGTCGAGAAAAGACCTTAGAAAAGACATGCGAGGTGATTTAAGATATTTTTATATATATGTAGACCAAGATAGGGACCTTTGTTCAATGATGTTGAAGTGCCTGCGTGTTATGCCTGGCTGTATTGCATATTGTTAAGAGAAGTATATTTGAAGTCAAGATATGTTTTTGCAGAGGGATAACTTATAGTCCATGCGTATGCTATATCTGGCAGTCCAATTTGGAAGGACTATTTGCTATTCCCTGCACAGATTGTCTGTTTTGTACACATCTACAGTTTTCTCAGTCTGTGTTTATGAAGATTCATATCGAGATGCATGTGGGACCACATATTCTCTTATATCATTGCCAATCATGCTATACTGAGAAGATTGGTTTATGAAAGATTTTGATTGCTTATCCCCCCTCTTTTTTTTGGGGGGAGGGGTTGTTGGAAGGGATGGATCGCCTATCTGAATTACAAATTGAGACCTCTATGTCCTGTTTACTGCAAGGTTTATTGGTTGCTGGCAGAAAGTACTGTAATGGATTCTGTGAAAATTATCTCAATCTCTTTGCATGACGTATAAATGCCCTTAAGACTCGCGGAAGCATAAATACTTCTTGTTTGAAGTCTTCTTGCTCCTCAAATTTTTATTTTATCTAGAAAGTTATTCTTTCGAGAGATAATGGTAGGGTTTAATTAACTGGAGCCATTCTGAATGAAGAGGTGTGACACTCACATTCATACCTCCTAAGCCATGCCTACCGTACCTCATGAGTGCTAGTCAATGAGCCACACCCAAGGCAACAAGCAAAGGCGTTTACCTAGGCTAATTGTGGTGCACTTATTGGACCTTGGCTCTTCTTGGTTTCATTCTGTGACAAGTTCAAAAATGGACCTTTGGAGGAATCTTAATTCTTGAGTTCCCTAAGCTGTCGCCACATCATGTTTGAGTTACTAGAGTTTGCTAAAAGCCGATAATCCTGCATTTCCATCATCCAGGCTGACTTGTGGTCAGCTTTACTCTCTAATCCAAAATTGACCTTCAGTAGCTCTCATGATCATCTATATGAATTCACTTGGTTCTAGGAAAAATTTACATCAGCATCCCAAGACTGCATTTTGTGAAGCATCTCTGTCCTCATGCGTCGGTTTTTTTTGCCCATGAGCAAGTAGACTTGTTCAATATCTTGGAAACACTACCTTTGGGATGCCAGTTTACCTCTAGGATTGTCGGTAGCTTGTTATCATATGGAGCCCTCTCTGTCAGTTATTCCTCTTGCCATTTCTATGTTACTTGAACTTGGATACTTGTCTCCGATATGGGTATGTGTCCATGTGTTAGACTCAGCTATGTAATGATTTTTTTTGGTCCAAAAAATAAGATATTAAGTATCCATATCGATGTCGAATGGTTGAAGATCTGACACGGGTACTCGAAATGAAGAGTCTGGAGTAACATAGAGTCATAGACCATACCCCCTTGTTCACGTCTTCTCTGGCACCCATGATTCTCATCCTGGTTAGGCGTCGGAGAATGAGTACACCATTGTCGATATGTTGTTCTCTAGGTGCTACGACGACAACAATAATTATCGCGTCAAAAATTGTTGAAATGAGGTTTGGAGAGGTCTAGGTGTCTTTCCCCAAATGCTTTGGATGGGAAATGATGCGCTGTGAGGATTCTTCTAATCAATGAGTTAGGACATAAATGAAACGCTTTCCTGTGGTATTCTTGAATGTTTTGGCTTTCATATGGTAATTGTGTCTGGAAAGAAGACAGATTTGGTTTCTTTAGTTCCATCTCTTTCCTTTAGACCTTGATAACATAATTGTAAGAATGAACATTGCTAATGTGCTACTTGGTCTGTGTTAATAATAGATCTTTACCAAGCTGCTTAGTTATCTTGGTTCATATACTTCATAATCAAGCAATCCATGCTTGTCTCCCCTAAAAAAATAAGCAATCCATGCTTGTCTAAGATCATTGATAGTCACCTCAAAATACAAAGGATCATAGATAGACACGTAATGGAACGGGCTTGTCTTGTGTCCATCTCTCTCAGGGAAACTTAGTATAGGGCGTAACACTTTTTGCTAAGTGAAAGGGATGTAACATTTTTTTGCAAAATGCTCTTTTAGCCAGTGTGTGTAATCTGGTTGGAGAGAGATGCTGGATTTTCTGTGGCTGGAGTCATCTGTAGTTTTTTACGGGAGTAAGTGGTGCATTTAGCTTCTCTTTCGGCTCATGCTCATGTACTATTTCTAGCGTGTCCCTTCCTGATGCATTGCGAGATTGGACTAATAGAGTCTCTTTCCTTTGCCTTGATTGTTGGTGGACTTCTTGTCCCCCTTCTTTGTTCCATTTCTTTTCCTGTTGCTGAAAATTGTTTCTTGTAAAAGGTTCCGTCAATTGACGAGTGGTAATGATGTGTTGATGTTTACTTCCTTAGATATTACCAATTTTGGGTGTAAATTGGTTGGTTGTATTGGTTTATTCTCGATTTGAGCTTCACTATGCAGAGTTTTCAGAGTTTTTATACCTCATTGTAGAGCTTCTGGATGGAGAATGATACATGGAGGCCAGAAAACAAGGATTTTATACCGATGGAGGATGCTTCTGTTCCTCTGTATGACCGTGGATTTGCATTAGGTTCAATCTCAGTCGATGGAACAAGTAACTTAGAGGAGTAAGGCCCAATTTCTTTGCTCATCTTTGTTCACTCGATAAGTGCCTGGGCGTTGATTTTTTTTTGATAGGAAGAACTTGTATTCTTGTCTTATGATTCAATAGTATGACTTGATATAGTTAATTCCTGAGATAGATAGGATCCAATCAAAACCACCTCAAGGGAACATGATGTGCTATCTTGTTGGGCATTTTGCAGCATGTTCTTCTTGGGAATTGATCGTAATTGTTTTCTGCCACTAATCACTATCTAGCTTTACTTCGTGCTATCTTGTCATACGAAGGTTCATGAGTTTTGTGGTCTTCTAGATTCTCCCAAGTGGAAGTCCTTATATGGCTTATGCATTATAGTGAGTATAGGCTTGTTTTATCTATATTATCTTCATCTGTCCATTTTTCTCTGCAAGTTACTGTGGTTTTTAAATAAAAATTTATGTATGTATATTGGTTCTGTCCTACCAAATTCGTTATTTAGTTATATTGATTACATTCATTAGCTAACCAGATGTAGTTCTCGTGAGAGATATATAGTCTCTTCTGTCTTCTACTTTCTCTATTTTGTATTTGGTTTGTGTTTGTTGTGTTTGTTGTCCTACTTTCTCTTCTTTCACTTGGCATATGCTCAAATTTGTGTGTGCGTGCTGTTGGCACAACTAAATTCTCAAGAAACAACATTGCTGCAACTGCCGAAGAAAAAGCTAGCAAGAAACTTAGCAAGTCCTGGAGCACTGTTGTTCTTCTGTTATATAGGTTCCTAAAACCCTCTCCACACACACAAATAAAGAAAATAAAAAAGGGTCACGCCTGGCCTAATTTTTACAATATTTTTCGTAGTGATGCATTTTGGGATTTCTTTCATTTCTTTGAATTGAGCGAATTGTGTTTGTATTTTCATCTTATCTTATCTTTTTTTACACAAACTAGAAGTGCATGAAAAGGATTGCAATGTGATGAGAAATATGCCTAAGTCGAAAAGATCTCAAGAACCAATTTTGCATGCATGCAAAGCGTAAGTTGCAATTGGACTAAGACGAATTATTCTGAAAAGAGATTGTCGGTTTTAATGTTTGCAGCTCCTGTCAGAACTTGACAACACTCCACAATAACTGTTGTGGCTTCACCTGTTAATATCCTACCATTATCTCTCAAAAAAAGGTTGGCTAGAAATGCCAAAACTTATCTTTAATATTTTGTCTTCCGAAATGCCAAATGGGTTTGGACTTTGGAGAGCTCGACGAATTCAGGTCATTGGTTTTTTCAATTTTTTTTTCTAGCCCTTCTTTTGTACTCCCTCCGTTTTCTTTTAATTGTTACACTTTCCTCTTTAGTCCGTTTCTTTTAATTGTTACACTTCTCTTTCCTTATAAGGTAACTATCAACATCAACTTTTTCTATTATTGTACCTCCTATACCCCACCTCCCACTTTATTAATCAACAAATTTTCTCTCTCCTATATTATTATATTGCTTCTTTTACATTTCCCAAAACCAAACATTCTCCTTTTGTACTTCCTCCTTGTTTTTTGCACTATTTCCTTGGTTCTCCCCCCAAAAAGAAGTGTAACAATTAAAAGAAAACGGAGGGAGTATATGGTAGCACCCCTTGCGTCTTTCAATTATAATGTTTTATGACTTATCAAATAAAATATCTCATTGGGAAAAGGGTGATAAACACATTAAAACGAAACAGAGTTTACTCACAGGTATAGATTCTACAACAATAACAACAACATTGCCAAAATCTTAATCCCAATATGGAGGGGTCGGTTGTATGAGTCAAGATTTTATCTTCAATTGATACTCTGTCTCCATAATCCAAACCCAATTTATTCATATCATTCCCGACGCCTTCTATCCAAGTCATCTTTGGCCTCTCTCCCAGCTTCTTTTAGTTACTACAATATCTCAACTCCTCACTCCCGTAACAAAATATCATCTTGTCGAAGCCTCACATGCCGATACCACTATAGTTGTTTCTCTCTTGTCTTATCCTTAATATTTGCAACCCCAAAGCATTACTGGATATCTTTGTTCCATATTCTCTCTTAAGGTGTTCCAACCCTACGTTTTTGGGGGTCTCCAGGCCGTCACGATGCCGTACATGTCTCCGAATCATCCCGTGTGCGGAGACGCCACTTACCAGATAGCTTTCTAGTATGATCTTTCCTAAATGCCCAACCATTGAAACCATTTAATAACGCTGTCCTTTAGAATCTATTTTTAACCTTAGAGGTACGCAATGTCCGCTCTAGCCACCCTCACTTATCCTACAAGTCACATCTTAGTCCATATCTACATCCCAAGCTATGTAAAAAGATTCACTAGTACGGGACTCTTTTCGGTCCAATTCTAGTACATTCTCGATCGACTCCCTTGGTTATTAAAATTGCATTGCATGTACTTACTTTTGCCTCGACTTAGCCTAAACTCTTGAAATAAAATGCATGCCTCCATAGCTCTAATTTAGTATTACCCTCATCTCTACTCTTGTCCACGTGGAAGATGTCATCCGCATACAACATATACTACACGATAGGGCGTGTTATTCTATTACTGGAGCGAAGAGGAAGTTTAATCTTGTTGTAACAGGGAAATATTTACGTACTCCACACTCTTCCACAAATCTTGATATTTGTTTTCGTGTTACGTTATATTCAATTAACTAAGTCTATGTATATTTAGTTCGTATATTCTTTTTCCACATTGCCTATAAAATCATATTTCTTCGGCACCTTATCTTTCGCCTTTTGGTCGATAAAAATCGTCAATAGATCACCTTTGTAATATTCCATCATGTATGTTAGAAAAATTAGGATTATTTGACTTTAATCACCTTATAAAGGCGAATTTTTCTAAATAATCACCTTAAAAACACTGTTTTTTTTTTCCGGAAAAATTGTCACAAATAAGCCAACGTTTGGCTCATCCACTCAAAATAAGTAGGACATTTAATTAACTCAAAATAATCTAAGCTTATGGGGGTGTTCGCTTTTAATAGGCTCAACAGGTTAACAATTTTTCATTTCTTCTTTTTATATAATAACCACCTTATATGACTCTTTTTGTTTTAGATTACCACCAATTGACGGATTCCGTGAGAAGAAATGGAATATTTTGTGTGAAAATTAACGGTTTATTCGATGGAATCTGTCAAGTGGTAGCAATCTGAAGTAAAAGCAATAATGTAAGGTGGTTATTTTAAAAAATGTGTTTATAAGGTGGTTATTTGAAAAAAGTTGACTCTATAAGGTGGTTAAACAATTGAAGTAATAAAATGCTGATACTTATGTCATCTATAATAGTCGTCCGAGCATAAACCCAATTGGTGCTCCAAAGTGCTAGTACATACTATATCACTCTCTTCCACCATTCTATGGTATGAATTGCAAGTCTAATCCCCCAATAATATCATTTTTGGCAGCTCCTTTGTTTTTTATAAATTGTTATCAAGGTGCTTTTTCTCCAATGTTCAAATATTATGTCTTTCTAAATAATAACTTTGTTAACAATCAATACCAACATTCTCTAATCCCTAGGCACCTCCAAACCTTGGTAGGAATAACATTTAGATGCGGCATTCTTTAATTTCATTATCTTGAATGCCTTTACTTCTATTTTCAGAATTCTACACTATAGAGATGTCTCCTGTAACACCCATATGGTTGTCATTAAACAACTCGTCAAAAATATTGCCTCTATCTATCCTTGATCTCTTTATCCTATACTAGGATCCTCTAGGTCTTTTGATTTCTATCCTTCACATACTTCACCATAGTAAGATTTTTGTAGATTATAAAATGTTGAAATCTTGTAAATATATATATCGAGAATCGAGATATATCCAACAACATATTACATGCTAAAGTTTGTATGATACTTCCTCTGTCTTTTTTTAGATGCTACGCTTGCATAGTAACTACTATTCACTAACTAACCTTGTCTGATTTATTATTCCTTGTATATAAGAAATAACATAATCTTGTTTGATTCATCTTAATGCATATTTTCATAATTTACTTTTTATAATTTTTCGCTATGCATAATTAAAGATATTATTGACCAAAGCAATGCATTGGATGGCGTGAAAACAAGAAGTGTAGCAACTACAAAAGAAACAGAAGAAGTATATTAGTCACTTTGCGGTCAAAGTAAGTACATGGATACTGCTAAAGTCAAAGCGTTGCAACCATTAAAAAGCTGAGGAAGTATTAATTTGCTTGCATGAGTTTGGTATACTAGTTTGAAGGACCTCAAATATCTAACCGGGAGGACATTTGGCATGTTTGATATTGAACACAGAAAACAAATTAAAAATACAAGAAATAGCAATCGAGATTTGGAGTTTAGTTGGAGTCTTATATGTGCAGCTTATTGATATCTACTTGTCCAGTTGCTGTAAGGCATGGAATTGGTGGCTATAATATTCTACTGTTTGGTCTTTTTTCAGTTTACTAGTCCATAGCTAGTTTGTGAATTTCGACTTGTACTTTTCTTATGCCATGGAATTGGCTATAGAAACCTGGAGCATTTATTTTTGCTTTTCTCTTGAAAATTAACCCATGCCAATCTTCATGTTCACCTTTTAAACTTAGACATGTTGCAATGCTACACAGGAAGGATTTCTTTTAATAATTGATTCGAAGTTGGTGTATCCATATATTGGCCTAACAAATATAAATCGAAAGCTCACATGTATTACCAATTGCTTGTCTTCCTTGTCCCCTTTTAAATTTTTTAAGGCGTCAGCAATCTGTGGCTTATGATTTTCAGTAGTGTCTTTTCGTTTTATGCTATGTAGCATGGAGATTACTTGGGTTTTGGAGTCGAAAATGTTTGGAAAACGGTTAAACCTCATCTTTCCAGCTATCTTTAGGCTTCATTAGCATGGATACCGCTGGAGTCTCAGGAATAAATAATGTTATGTAAACGGGAGAGGTTTTTGTGCTTCATAGATTGTATGTGCTATGTTGATTTTGTCATCGAGCTATTTCTTGATGTAGTACTTTCCGTTTTCTTTGTCAATGTTCTAGGGGATTGGAGCTATTGGATGCCCCACGCTGTTTCAATTGTGGTTCATATAGCCATTCTCTAAAGGAATGTCCAAAGCCTCGGGACAATGCTGCTGTTAATAACTCTCGGAAGGAGCTTAAGTCCAAACGTAATCAGACTTCTGGAATGCGCAATCTTACTAGATATTATCAGGACTCCCCTGGGGGAAAGTACGAGGGATTAAGGCCTGGTGTTCTTGATGCAGAAACAAGGCGCCTTTTGGGTCTCGGGGTAAGGTTTTCTTAAGTTTGTTTCTATATTTCCCTCTTCAAAGATCTTTAGTTTGTGTTTGCATTATAGTGGAACTGGAAAATGTAAATGTATGTTTGCTGATGTTAAGGACCCTTTTACGTTTTAGTTGGTCATTCCATGCAATAATTAGTAATTATATATCTAGAGGTACAACGGTGATTAATCATCTTTAATTATACTGTCTGAGTTTCTCCTGTGTTTCCCTTGAGGTTGTTTAGCAGCCAACATACTCTTAACACCATCCGGGAAACCAGCTCTTCTTGTCTTCTTTCTCCATCTCTCTCTGATGCTCCTTCCTTTCCAGTTTCCATCACCAATGGGGTCCCCTCTCTCCTTTCTCCTCTTCTCAATTGTTGGATGACTTGGATCTCCTCTGGAAAAACAAATTAATACTAGAGAAATAAATCAAGCTTTTAGTTAAGAATGCATAATCATTGCAAGTTCTAATTTGTTTTCATGTGAATAGTCTCTAAGCTAGCACTCTAAGAAATGAATAATCTCTACATCAAATCATCCTCTAGATTGTTATTTCAATCTGCCACTTCTCTATCTTCATTATTCATCCTTTTAGCATTTGGTGTCGCTCTTTGGCAAAGCTCTTTTGGCCACAACACTAGTGGTGCAACCACCTTAACTGTAACAACAGCCAACTCAACCACCTATGCCTGCCAGCCCAACCTTCTTACATCCACACCTCATTATCTGGCCTTTCCCAACTGTCCACAAAGGAAGTTGACTGCTGAATTGTAGCACAACATATTTGACGTGTATTAGGTCAATAGTGACAGCCTGAAAGTAAATTATTCTGCTTGATGCCTTGATTTCATTTCAAGTATTTGCTTTACAACAATAAATGGAGATTTTCTCTATGCCATGTTATTTGCCGTCCGTATGTACTGTATAGTGTATATCGTCCGTATTTATATGGTCTTTTTTTTTCTTCTTTCTCCCTCCTCTACTACTTCTTCCTCCTTAACCACCACCTAGCCACCAACTATCCCCATATCCCGCCAGCCCCCACCCTCTGCAGCCCCCACCTCACCCCACCCCAGCCCCCACCAGCCGCCCCTCCACCCCACCCCAGCAGCCCACCCCACTCCACCAGCAGCCCCCACTCCCTCCAACCCCTCAGGCTGCAGACCCCCACCCCATCCCTCCACCCCCCTTCGCCCCTGCCCCCTCTCCTCTCCCCTCTCCCCTCTCTCCCTCCCTCGCCCCTCCCCCCTCTCCTCTCCCTTCATCCCTGCCCCCACCGCTGCCGCCCAGAACCCCCTCTGCACCCCCCCGTGCAGCTTCCTTCCCCCACGCGAAGCCCCCACCCCTTCTTCTTCTTCCTCTTTCTTCCTTCCTCCTCCCCTGTTCTGAGATTTCAATTTTTTTTCACTCTTCATGGAACCCAAATTACATTTTGGTTCCACCATGGAGGAACCAAATTTTTTTTCCAGTTCCTCCATGGTGGAACTGAAATTTTTTTCCGTTCCCACCGTGGTGGAACCAAAAAAAATCGTCGTTTCCACCATGGTGGAAACAAAAAATTGGTTCGATTCATGCTAAAAAAATTCTGAAATTTTTAAATTTATGTAAAAAAAGTTTTTTAAAAATTACAAAATACGTATCAAAATACGGGCGGTAAATATTAAACCCCTTTTCTTTTGAAGGAACAATATCTATGAAGTACTTTGGCCGAACTCGATCGCCATTTTTGTTTGAAATTGTTTTTGACTTGCTGAGAAAATTCTTGGGCAAAATTTGGAAGTAAAAATGAGAAAAGGGAAAATGAAGAGGTGGATCTGAAGACAGATGAGAAAGTAGAAAACTCCAGAAGCAATAGAGGAGATATTGGAGCTAGTCCAATGTGGGAGGGGGTGAGGGAAGGGAGAGGGTAAAGGAGAGAGAAAGAAAGAAAAAGGAGGGAAAAACAGACTAAGGTTTATTTAAAAAAACTACCTTCAATGCCATTTGCCTGTCGCTAAGGGTATTTTGGCTATTAAATACCACAGGAGTTCACGGGGATTTATATGAAATAAGGGTGGAAATTTTGTTAAACCTTGGGGGCACCCTAGGAATTTCCGTTGTTTATATTTTTATGTGTGCACTTCTATGGTTTTTTAAATCCATAAGAATCT
The DNA here is from genome assembly GCA_947648045.1 of Beta corolliflora. Taxonomy (NCBI): domain Eukaryota; kingdom Viridiplantae; phylum Streptophyta; class Magnoliopsida; order Caryophyllales; family Amaranthaceae; genus Beta; species Beta corolliflora. The sequence goes on from CANSZD010003856.1 coordinate 280,373, forward strand.
TGTGATCTTTCTTTGCCCCTTTCTAAATAACTCAATACTGGTTAAATCAAATTAATTTTTTATACTTCCTCACAAGTTGTATAATAAACCTGGAATTCTAGTTCTCGATTTAGTATAATTTACATATTGACAACAAAAGTTTACTGCAAAAAGGTACAACCACAATGTAGTAATTCAAGGACTCATCATATGGGAACTATAAACTTCCTTTTAATTTTTAAATTTGTTGCTTTTAGTAGGCTTAGTGTTTCTGCCAATTTCGGTTAACTATTAGTATTTCTCTATTAACAGGAGTTTGATCCACCTCCATGGCTTAATAGAATGCGAGAAATTGGCTATCCTCTGGGATATATGGGTAAGTGAATTGTCATATATCATTTTGAAGTTGTTTGTTTTCTTCCATCTGAGTCACTGTCTTGGATTTTGGTAATTTGGTAAAATATGGTTTTTAAATCTCGGATGTGGTCGCTGAACCTTGTTCACGGGCAATGCAAATGGTTTGTGGCTGTCATGAGTTGTGACCTTATTTGTGGCTGTTGTGACCTTATTTGTGGTTGTGGCGCTCAAAAATATTTCCAATGCGGTTTCTATGGAGATGAGCTTAGTAATATTTCCTGGCATGTAATTTTAGTGCTGAAATGCCTTCTGCTCTTCTGTCGATATTCTTCTCACTTATTCCTTTGGGGGGAAGAAGAGTTGTTGGATTTCTGTTTTCCCTGTGAATAAGTTATGGGTGTACAAAATCAATGAATATTGAAGTGCTTGCATAAGAAGTTCAGCCTATTGTACTTGAATGCACATCAATAAGTTGTCTTGGGGAATGTAAAACAGAAACATCGCCTGGAAAAGCCATACAGCCTGGTGGACAGCCTGGTGGTCGGCGTAGCAACAATGACGTTGAAAAAGAACTAATTAATAATTACCGTTGCTAAATTGCTGGTTGACATTAATATGGGTTTTGTTGATGAAATCCATTGCACAAGTGGGGGGGCAAGAATTGAACCCCTGTCACAAGGATGGAAGGAGGGCCTCCAACCAACTAAGCCAACCTTGATTCTTACATGTACATGTACATATACATATACATATACATATACATATACATATACATATACATATACATATACATATACATATACATATACATATACATATACATATACATATACATATCTTTGTTTTTTTCCTCCTTTATTCCTTTTCCTTCCCTCTAATATCAACTCCAATGAGCCAAAAGGAGCACGCCACCCTCTGTTTGTCTGTCAGAAAGAGTGATGGAGCCTAGGGTTTTGGGTCTAATAGTTCCTTTCCCCTTGAGTTTAAGGTCTATCTATATTTTATCCCAAGCGTAGGATATCTTGTTTCTATCCTGGCTCCACCTCTGTTTTAAGGTGGCTTTTGTGAAAACGGCAATAAGGAAAGTTGTGGAAAAGTTGGCGGAAATTTTAAGGAACCACCACAAAGAGTTGTTAAGGGAGCTCTCTAGTGAAGCCGGTTGTGTTTTTAGGTCGTCAGAATGTTAAGCCTTGTGGTGGTTCAGAAATGGTAACTATCTATTTTTTTTATGGCAGCAGTGGCTGCCCGCTGATGTAAACTGTGACAGCTGAGCCTTATTGATAGAAATGAAGCAGTAGTGGCTCTAGGGGATGACCAATACGGGCACATATACAAGTGTCCAATACGGCAATCAGATTTTGGGACACGGGGAATCTGTCTAAAATAATGATAAGGTAACATAGCTTGTTGGTGATGTCTAAGTGGTCATGCTGGGGGAGTTTTGTTTGGAGAGGGGTAAAAAGAAGTGCGAGTGAGCAGCAGCAGCACTCCCCCCTCCCCCTTTTCTCCTGGTGGAAAGTGTTTGTTTTATTTACTTGATTAATAACTTTTGTTGGGGCATGCTCATTAGTCATTGGATGCTAGATCTAGAGGCCTTTAATCTTTGTCACTGTTTTCTTTTAAAGCGCTATGTGACACATTTCTAAATACTCTTTGTGTCTGCCAATTGTTGTCACATTGTCCTAACACACATAATTAAGGATATTATTTAATTGTTTAGAGAGGAGCTTTTATGATAATTGTCATTTTGATCTTCTTCCATTATTTAATTCAAGTCATGTTTTTTTATCATCCAATCATAAAAGCTTACTCTTTCATACCTACATTTGTTTATTACGGTACGTAGCTTTTGATTTGTTGTGTAATTATCAAGTGTGATTTTATTAAAAGTTTAGATGTCATAGAGTTAGTGGGTTATATTTTTTATTGAAAAAAGTAGATGTGATATAAGTTAATGAGGTACTTTCTAATTTGAATGAGAAAGAGTATGGGGTTTTAAGAGCATGTTCGGTTCAATATTTTTGGGCTTTCAGAAATGGAATTACTTAAGTACTCCCTTTTTTCTTGTTTGGTTCAACCCCTCCTCAACCCATTACCTTTACTTGGTGCTAATGGGTTCCCCTAGTTTGTCACCTCCCCGTCCCCCTTGAAGTAACAAAATCCATTTCTTAGTGGTAATGGTTACCATTCCCTTTCTATTACATGGCTTGAACCAAACACCTAATTAAGGTAGCAATCTTCGTTGCCATTTCCTTTTTTGATTTCATTCCCTTTCCATTCCATAGCTTGGCATTAAGTTTCAAACTTCTTGATTGCGGGGAAGAGAAATGTATTAAAATATTAGTGGGATCTTTCTTAGAGTGGAGGTGTAAAATCTAATGCGGGACGGATTAAAAAGGAAAGTCTAAAGCCTAATGTGAGACAGAGGGAGTACTAAGAAATTCGCTATCAGAAGTTGTAGTTCGCTCTAACCTTTAGTGCTGGAATTTATTGAAGCATGTGGCAGAGACAGATCTTCATACTTAGAATATGTGAAGGGCTTTCTCCAAACATCCTAGAAAAGTATTCGGGTGACTCTTAGTTCGGGACAGAGGGAGAATAATATAATTCAGTTAGGAGGCTAGTAGTAGAAATATTAATCTGGACTCGAGGTGATTTCAAGAAGTTTCACAGGTGTATGTATTAGGCAAATGTGTCATAACAAGGTGGTCTCCTAGCTGGTTGTAACTTAACTGTGAAATAGAATTTGTGTGAGTACTTGGAATGGGCTGTCACTTAATTTATTTGTTCTTTTTTTCTCTCTCCTTTCAACAGTAAAAATATGTACAGTCATTTGAATTTATCGGTTTATCTTCCAGTGATTTGGCTATTGCCGTGGCTTTTGACCAGTTTTGAGCAGAAACTCCCTCCAATCCATTTTCACATTCTTTGTTCACTAACTTCTTATCCCATGGTAATTATAACTTAATATATAGAAGTACTATTACTCTCAATTTGAAATGCAATGCAATACCTAACAACTCGTATCTCCTGCATTCTGTTAAAAGACACTTGCTGTTGGAAAGGGGCAGGGAGTCCAAATGTTTTTTTAGTTTCCAGGGCTTTTGCTTGTTTGTTTTTAGATAACAAGTCCAAAATGATTTCAGTACAGGTGGTTGGCTTGCTTCCACTTTAGAAGCGTTTGTTTGTTTATCAGCTGGCTTGCTTCCACTTGTGAGACATACACGAAGACGAGGACTTCTAGTGGGCTAGAATAATTGGGGATGTGTCAAAATTACTACCTGTCCTTGAGTGGTATTTTATGATCAAAACTGTCTGTATTTCTAAAGAGTTAGAGGTAATAGAAGAAACATTCACGTGATCATGTCTACTACTTGAATGCTTCTTGGGGGTCTGTATATTGTGTAATGATGTCTGCTTGGGGAACTTGTGTGAAAAATTCACTTTTCTTGTAAAGCCTATAGATTACGTCATTATAAGTGAATGGCTGTGTTTGAGTTAAGGCAAGTTATCTTTTTAATAGCTTAATGCGTATAGCTGAAATGCAGGTTAATGGGGAAACACATTTTTGTGTTTTCATTTTCTGCTTGCTTGATCTTTGCTTTTTATCTCTTTCATCATCATCTCTGCTAACTTGTTGAACTAATGAAATTTCAGAACCGGAAGATGAGAAGCTGCCTTCTGGAATTACCATATATGCTGATGAGGAAATTAAAGAGACAAAGAGGAGGGTGAAATTCTTGAAGTGGCGCCTCGTTGAAACGCCGCAGAAAATGAGTGTTGAATTATCGCCGTACAAATGCACCAGTCCAGCAGGATGCAGATGTGAAAAGAGTATGGGCAGCTAGATCTTCTGGAAATCCTGACCGTCATCGGAATGGTGACAATGCTCACTCAAATCATTCTTCAGAAGCTTTTAGTAGGGGGACTTAATCGGGAGCATAACTTTCCTAGATGATGACCCATGTGGCTTTGAGAGAGCTTCCAGGTATACACCAAGGTATGGTGATCACACTTTAGTTCCCATCCAACAGCTCAAAAAAAACGCTCCTGCATCAAGAAGTCCTAGTTCTGGAAGGTCTATGGTTGATA
>CANSZD010003857.1:0-102893 GCA_947648045.1 Beta corolliflora
TATTAAATCTAATGGTATTATACTTATCCCCTTTTGTTGGTGGATTATATGTTGCAAATTCGCTATCTATAAAATCTAAATATTCTTTGATTTCTTTTCAAATGCTAAATAATCTTCCCTATTTTTTCTAGACATTAACCTAACACTAATTCTTTTACCTCTCACAGAGCTTTCAACTTCACTTTCTAATTTATCTCGTAGCCTCGTTTAAGCATCTTTTAGTCTCTAATTCCCATGAAGTTTAGGCTTGTTATGTTGTATGTCAAAACTGTCTAACCTCTTCCTTAGTGTGAGCCCTTTTCTTTAAGGTCTTAACTTCTTTACTTAATGAACTAATCTATGATTTCAGAAATCGTTATTATTTTCGACTTCTTTTTAGGAGTTTTTTATTATCTATAAAAAGTTCAATTATTTTATCTAAAGATTCGTGATAATTCGTTTTTCTAGGTTATCCATAAACTAATTAATAGACTCCGCAGCAATTCATGCGGAACTATTATCGTGCATTTCATGACACTTACTATCAAATCTACGAAGAAATTGTATTTGTCTAATGATATAATATGTCTATCTTTGAAATTATAAGCAAGATCTAAGTATGCAATTTGTCTTTAAATTTTCAATGATTAAAACACCTTATAGCTTTTCACCTGCTCATTTAAGTTCTTTTTATCAATAAATACTCATAAACATTTTTATGACAAAGGTATAAAATTAAATAATAATACTACCTCAAACGTTTACTATTTGCAATCGACGAACTACACCGGGGTTTCCGTCCCGTGGCCTCGAAGCCTTCAACCAGAATCGTTACTTCGTCTAATGATACCGTGATTTAAGAGGTATATATCCTCTTATATCCTCTTGCTGATGAGGAATTGGTAGAGTATTTGAAGATTGGTTAGAACAAAAAATTACTAGGCTACTTTAAGCTATTAAAAGGAGGCTTTTAAATAAGAAAACATGGTGGTTATCAGTTCTTGGGTGTTTTTTGGTGATACTCTACTGACTCGTGTAGAGCTCTGAAGATCAAGCAGAACAAAAACACTCCAAAAGAGCAATAAACACCATGTTTTCTTGCTAAAAGCCTCCTTCTTATAGCTTAAAGCAGCCTAGTAATTTTTGTTCTAACCAATCTTCAAATACTCTACCACCTCAAGATCCCAAGAGTGACATATAAGAGATGAGCATACCCCTTAAACCGGGTATCACTCAAGAGCAAGCAACGATCTAGTCGAAAAGACTTCCGAGGCCATTGTGATCTTAAACCAGGTGTAGTACGTCAACGGGCAAACAGTAGGCGAAACAAGGTAGTATTGTTACTTAATTTTATACTTTCGTCATAAAAATGTTTATGAGCATTTATTGATAAAAAGAACTTAAATGAACAAGGAAAAGCTATAAGGTGTTTAATCATTAAAGAAAATTTAAAGACAAATGCATACTTAGAAATCGTAGCCCGTCGCGGAAGCGTGGTGGACAAAATAGAGAATTAGATTTTTTAGGAGAAGAAAATCAATTACAACTAAATCGTGAAGCAGCTTAAGTTTCTTCAAGGATGAGGAGTTTAGAGAATTAGAAAAGGGTGTAATATACACTCAAACTTCCAATGTATCCCTTACACACCTAAAACTTAGAACTAAAGGGCTTAATTGCCAATGACATTAGTAAATGTAGAGTTAAAACCGTTATTAATCAACAAAGTTAAAAATCCGTTATATAACTATCACTACGCCTAATATAGACCATTCCCCCAAAGAAAAGAAGAATTCAAAAAACAAATAAATGAATGCTCAAAGCAATGATTAATTGAAAAATCAAATAGTCCTCATAGGAGTGAAGCATTCATAGTCCAAAACCACAAGGAACTTAAAGTTAGGGAAAAGCTTCACAGTTTATAATTATAAAAGGCTAAATGATAATTTAGTAGATGATGGTTATTGTATACCTAATAATGATACATTAATCAATTTAATCCAAGATAGAAATATATTTAGTAAATTTGATTTAAAATCAGTGGTATAACCGCATTAAATTAACAAGATGCTTTAAACCATGAACAAGATTCATTTATAGTGAAGGACACTTTTGGTGGAAAGTTCTTTCATTTGGTTTAAAAAATGCTCCACTATATTCCGTAAATTTATGGATAAGATCTTTGGAAAATAAATTTTTGCTTTGCTTATAGATTCACGATATTTTAGTTGCTTCCAAAATCTACAGAACATACAAAACACTTAGAAGAAGTTTTCAAAGCATTATAGATAAAGAAGGAATTGTAATAGCCGATTCCAAAATGGAATTGTTTCTAAGAAAAAGATACAAATTTTAGGATTAGAAATTTGCAAGTTGAAAATTCCAATTACAAGATCACATTGCTGAAAAGATATTAGAATTCCAAGATAAAATGGAAGACAAAAACAGCTTCAAGCTTTCTTAGGACTTTTTAAATTATGCCAGAAATTTATCCCAAACCTATCAAAAATTAGTAGGACCTTTTATATGGCAAAACTTCAAAGAATGGACAAAAATACTTTAACCAAGAAGATGTCTAGCTAGTTTTAAAAATCAAAGAGAAGGTAAAAACACTTAAACCATTAGGAATGACCTTTAATCACAAACTATCTCATTATCGAAACGGATGGTAGTAAAGAAGGATGGGGAGCAGTAATACAAACCAAACCTAATAAATATAGTCCAAAAGTAGAAGAAAAATTAGCAGGATTTCTAGTGGAAACTTCAAACCCAGTACTAATTGGTCTTCAATAGATTATGAAATACAAGCCGTCATAAATTCTCTAGAAAAGCTTAAAATACATCTAGGATAGAAAAATCAAGAAGAACAGATTGTGAAGCCATAGTTAAATTTATTAAAAACAGCAATAGTAAATAAGGTTAATAATAAACGCATGGATTAACTTTCAAGATCTAATTGCAAGAAAAGGCTATCGATAGCGTTGAACACATCAAAGGTATATAGGTTGTTCAAACAAATGTATCAGTTCTCGAATAATTGACAAGAAACATACAGTAAGAATGGATAAAGCTGAGAAGCTTAAACCAAAGTTAGCCTATTACTGTACGCTAGCTCATATAAAGCAAATCCGTACAAAGATAAATTATACAGCCGTTGAACCAAGTAAAGGATTCAAACCCTTGAAAGGAGAAACATTAGATAAACACAAAGAAGTTATCTCAGATAACTTATGGGTCATGCAAATTACACGGTACAAGGTACCGACATTAAATTTGTCTTTTACCTCGTTATTTTAATAAAATACAACAAAACCTCTTTCAAGGAATTTTAGTTTCTATTCGCTGGTACATGGCCGAAGACCTCGGAGTCTATCGCACATGGCACCAAGTGTTACAGCAACAGAGGGTTTTCCACTTTGTTTAAAGGGTTCCATAATTTTGGGGAAGCAATGGATTTTGCGAAAACTAAAATTAGGACCAAACTTCTCAGAGCGTATGTGCGTTGATACTAATCTTAAACGTAATAAAGAGGAGAATCTAAACCCCCCTTCACACTGAACCCCTATTCCGATCCTACTTACACTGAGGATTTTACCCTCCAACTTACTCACAAAAGTTATTACGGTCAAGCCCTAAACTAAGGTTTAGTGAATGATCGGTTCTTTAAAATTCCGTAAAGAAAATGATAGAGTTACAACAAGAGTGTGCTTATAAGGCCAATACAATTGACCTTATTGGTAAACACTACCCAATCTTGTATTCGTAACTACATCATCTCTGACAAGAACTCACAAAAATAAACAAGACGAATAGTAGCCTTAAAACTCGCCTAACTTCTTCCACCTCCTTTATTAAAAAGGAAAGTTTACACCACATAAAAATATTCCCTTCCACTACCTTACACCCGGACTAAAAGCTAAAAACACAAGAAACACTACAACGAACTACTAGAAAAAGATGGTGGAGACAGAGCGTAGTAGAAATCATAGCACAAGGTTCACAGATAGTGTAATACAACACATGATCGGCCTCCAAAAAAAAGTTAGTGTATTTTACTTTGGAGAACCAATTAATGGAAGAATAATCAAGCGTAAATTCAACGGGGAAATCATGACAATAATGTGTCAGAAGTAAATGCAAGAACAAATAGTTTATAACGTGTCTCTTCAGAGGAAACCATCAAACATTACGACACCAAGCACGAAAGCGAGATTGTTGATCTATTAGACCATGGGATGATCAACATACTCTCTTTAAAAAGCAATAATGACATTCCACTGACCTAGGTGAAAGACTCACCTATTGCCACAAGATCGCCATATAGAGAGCCTAATATGGCACCTGATCTAGTATAGTCCAAGTTATCGGCACCTTACCTAAGGTTGAAGGTCTACACCAACGACCAACTACCAACGATGTACATTAATCCAAAGTATTTTATAGTCCACATCGGTAATCCTCAAAACTTCCAAGATGTTAATAAGCGCAACTACAAATGGGCTTGGCGTAGCAAAAATCACCAAGTCTCATTTCGGCATGAACGATATCTCTTAGCTGAAGGACCATACTTCAAGATATGGGAACCATTGAATATCGAAGCTAAACATTCTCCATATGGAGTACCATTAGAGGATGTAGAAATGGCCGAACACTTCCCATGATGAAGATGGCGATACGTAAATGGGATCTCCGCGATCGAGATCCGTACGATTAAGTCTACTACTATTTTACACCTTTGTACTAATGGGTGATGAGTCATCATCCATTATTTAATAAGTTATAGCTTTTTCTTCAAAAATGCGGAAACATTATCTCGCTTTTGTTGTTCTTTAAACTGCAGCCATTACTTTTAGAAAAGTAAAAGTCTTTGTAAAAGAGGTGAGTCACCCTCTGCTTTAGTAATAGTAATTTTCGGCTTTTATTATAAATAGCTTAATTCCCGCATCAGTAGTAGGCGCAGTGAATTTATGTATCCACCCAAAACACCCAAAAGAGCAATAAACACCATGTTTTCTTGCTAAAAGCCTCCTTATAGCTTAAAGTAGCCTAGTAATTGTTTGTTCTAACCAATCTTCAAATACTCTACCAATTCCGCATCCTTAAGAGGATATATACCTCTTAAAAGTATTTTGCACGAGTCCTCTTGCCCAGTTTTTCGACGTATCCAAGTGTTTGCCTAACCTGGACATGAGGGGGTCGGGTTGTTTCATCACATTAAATCCAAAAATAATTCTAAAGGCTACATATGCCCATTCTTAAACTCATTTGCTAAATACCGCCATTTTTTTTCCTACTAACGCCATATACATGTATAAATGTATACATGTATATCACTATTGAGATACTCTCCTCCTTTCACTCTCCTACTCTCCCACACTCTCCGCTCTCCACTCCCTAGGTGAGGCAAAGTTGGGCTCCGTGGCGCAATTTTCTCCCAGGCGACAAAGTCTGGGCTCCCGGTGAGGGCGCCATTACTGCGGCGACAAAGTTGGACCTCTCTCCGTGACACGTGGACGAAGGAAAAGATCCGCATTTGTCCCGCCAACATAACTCCCCAAGAATGTGTTAACTCCTAAGAACGACCTCGGCTAACAACGAACTCCAAAAGGTTAGTGTACAAATTCTTAAAATATACGTAGCGCCTATTTTGGCTCCTGTGTGGGCGCCTGAATTTGGAAGTGCACTTCCAACCACACTGATTGTCGCTAAATTAGGGCGCTGCACCGCAGGCCGTTGGGCGTCAAATTTAAACGCCCACCTTCTTGTGTGCAGCCGCCTAATTTAGGCGCCCAACTCCGTGGTGAAGGCACCTAAATTAGGCGCCCCACCAGTGGTGAAGGCACCTAAATTAGGCGCCCACCAATGGTGAAGGCACCTAATTAGGCGCCCCCGACCATCCGGTGAATCGCCTAATTTAGGCGCTCGACTGGAGCTTTTTAACGGCGAGAAAAAAACACATTGTTTGCCATGAAGCCGGAGTTTATTTTTCTTCTTGGTCAATGCCGTAGTTAAGTCGTACGCCGGGTCAAAGTTGAGTCAATGCGGGAGGTAAACACGTATTCCAACGCCGGAAATAATGAGAGAGAATGAAAGTGAATAAAGAGAATTAAGATGGGTGCATGTTCGTTAAAATAAGAACACATACGAAGTTTAAATAAACAGCGGAAGAAGAAGTAATAGCAACCCATGTATTTTTGACAAAAATACATTGCGGTATGAGGAAAAATTGGCGGTATTTAAGAAACCTTCGTAAATGGCATCCTATGATGCAACCTATGGGGTTTGTTTCCTGGCCCCAACAATGTCTCGAAAAGTATATTCGCCAAAAAATTTGGTTATTTTGTGGCCATTTTCATATTCCTTCAATATCTTATTTGGTACCTTCGAGGGCTTTGAGATAGGGAACGAACCGAGTGGTTACGAGTTGTGGCCCTCTACGTTGTGTTTAAATGTCTGGCCTCTTATGACCCCATCTGCATCTCATGTGGACGATGTGGTTTGTTGCCCGAGCCTCAGGTATGTCCGGAATGAGATAGTAAATGAATAAGTGATAAAAGATTGACCCAAACAGGTTAAGAGCTGCCTTATGTATTATATCCGTCGTTTCTTTTACCTGCGAACCGTTTGACTTTCACGCATCAATACATAACTTAACCATTAATATCTTTATTACCAATAATTAAAAATTATCACAAAGTAGATATTCAAAAAAGAGTTACCATGCACCTATTATTGTGAATTGAGCTCACTTATTTAACATAACCCTTTTTCAATATAGTAACCTTTTTAAATTTGAGTTTATACTATACGATTAATATCGACCATAGTGATCGTTTTTTTAAATATAATCATTCTTTCTCACATTGGCTTTTATCATCATTTAAATTTTTACTTTGTGACATATTAACTTTTTTTTTCACATAGTCAAACTTACGATCTATATCTACTCATCTTTTAATCTATTTTTTTTATATAGTGACCTTTTTTTTCATAAATCACATTTAATTAACATTGCATTACACACTAAATTAATAAGTGGATCAAGTCCATATAAGTTTTTTACTTCAAAAATATACATTAAGACCCATCTAACAAGATCCCATATGAATATGTTTTTCCTTAATCAAATCACCAAAGATAAACTAAGAGAATTGGCGAATAACAGAAAACTCAAACCGTCTGATAAGAAAAACGAAGGGAGGTACTTTTTACCTTGACCGCCGAATATCAAGGACATACAAAATAAGAAGAGAAAAAGCTAAAAAAAAGTAAGTGAAGACTATTGGTATGTCTTTCTTTCATAGGCTGTGTTATTCTTTGACCCGAACTTATCCGACCCGAACTTATTGCACTGATGGACCCTTATGAAACTTATTCATGAGTGTTGTATTAGACCCGATCGGAACTTATCGGGCCCGAAACTTATTTTTTTAGGCGCAATAGAATACACTTTCAGTATGAATACCCCCACGTGCAAATGAATCTCGCGTTTATCCATAAAAGCCTCCTACAGACTTCTGCTCTACTACATGTAGAAAGTAATACTCCTCCGTTTTTTTGGCGTAACATATCGATTTCTAAGACTATTCATCCAATACACTTGACCATTAATTGTTGTTTATACATACGAAAAAAGTGTAGTTACGTGTGGTTCTTGTTTGATCTCGTCACAGATACACTTTCCAAATATATATTTTTTATAATTTTTACTTTTATACACTGTAGAGACATCTGGCCAAAGCCAATGGCTCTCGATAAAACGCAGAAGTTCAATGTACATCTAAAAAACGGAGGAGATTATATCTGATTATATATAAGTTGAGAGTAGTAACTATGAAGCTACTAGTTGTCCACTATACCATTTAGGAATTTATTAATCTAATACTTTCTAACATAACATACAAAATAAAAGTTTAGCGTGTTACTAACCTTCGATTGTAATATTAATGAAACTAAAGATTCACAGAAATTTATTGGTTTTCAACGGAAGAGAAAAGTACCAAGTCTCAAGTAAATTTCGAGGACAAAGTATATAGTAGAACACTAGAACTATAGGAGTATACACTACAAAATGATTGATTAGTCAAACTTAGTAACTTACTAGCCTGCTCTGTATCTACCAAAGGGAAAAGAGAGACCTTGCGCTCAATCAACTTCTTACCATATACTAATACTACTGCATTGTTTCGTCATTTGGTGGCCATTGCACCAACCAGTGGATGGTCCTTTATTTGATTTTTCGAAAAGATCCTGTAGGTACTGGTAAGAGAATTATGCTTTTGAGAGAACATACAATGAACCCAAAAATTAGCATGCTATGTAAAATGCATTAGTTTAGGGAGATAATACTCTCTATTGTTATTAGTTTGTTTCACTATGATCTTTATATTTGCTGCCGCACAACTTTGGCTTTATTATTTTTATTAAATATCTATAAATGTTACAAAACTACTACTATCTTCGTTTCTAAAGATCTTCTCTACTTTCATTTTTCAAAGACTCCGACGCGAAAACTTTGATGACTAATATTCCTACAGTTATGTATTTGTAAAAAGTGTAAGAATTACAAAAAGTAGATATTTGTCCAATGAGTGGAAAGTGATTGTGGTGGTACTTGTGGCAGCTGCTTCAGCCATTAGTGGAGGAGAGTACATAGGTGCGTGGTTGTTGATGGTGGCTCTAAGGAACCGAGAGAGGAGGAGAGAGAGAGGCGGAGGATATTGTGCTCCAAATGTAGAATCTGGGTCAAATATGAAGGGATTAGCATATTGTGGTTCGCTTTTAATAAGAGTTAAAACTAGGGATTTTAGTTGGAATGATTTTTCCTTGCTTTGTTATTCAAATACCGCAGCCTATATCTCCATTATATGGTTTGAGGGGGTATGTGTCACCTTTGAAAAGAAACTTTTAACCCTTCATCCAATAAAAATACTTACCTATTAAGATTTTGAAATTTTCCTCAATCATGGTTCTTCCTAATTTAAAATATGTATATCAAAAGAAGTTCAAAATAGCTAAAATAAACTTTCATAAAAATATGTGTAGTGAAAGAAAAAATTTATGATTGAAGAACAAATTAAAATAACTAAAGCAGTTTTCAAATCAATTAAAAATCAAAGACAAAAATTTTAATTTTACCTAAACTTTGAAATGCAATAACAATACCAACATCCATTAACAAGTAATAAAAATACCAAGAAAACAACTTATTCATCAAGTAATTTTTATATTTTTTATTTACACCAAATGATATTCAATTAGAACTAACGATGATTGTAAATTACATTCTTCAAAATTACACTTAAATGAAATTTAATGATAACCGCCAAAATAATCCACGCACGCATCGCGTGCAAAGAAGACTAGTAACATCCTATGACAAGAGTTCTAAAGTCAATGATATACATAGTTTAGGAAATATACAATGATAAGGAAATAATCCTTGATTGCCTATAATTAAAGATAACAAAATATCCTAACAGCTTTGGTGTTAAGGTTGTTGATTGAGTCCGGATCCTCTAGAGTTTTAATGAGAAAAGGGAACATGTAGGGGGTGGATTTTGATGAGAAAAAATAGGGGGGATTTTAGAAAGATAATATATGAGCCATTGATTTTTATTCAATGGTTGATATTCTTCAAACTCTACCTTGTAGAGTTATTTTAGAACTCTAGAGGATCCATACACGTTGTTGATTAGCATATTGTGCTATGTAGAATCTGGGTCAAATATGAAGGGATTAGAATGATATCAACATGTATTTGTGTGACAGAGATGCCCTCTATGTATTTTGAACTTTTAATCCACTTTCAACTATTTCATAATTTTAAACTTTCATACTTAACTGAAGAATAGTCACCACTCACCATAGTAATTAGAAGCTTTCATATACATAAAAGAAAAAAACAAGCTGAGTAGGTATTGCTTGTCATGTTATTCAAAGCGAAAAGCTTTCATTTACGTCGGCTAAAATTAAGAATTTTTCTATAGCATAACTCATTTTTATCAACAAGGCAATTCGAATGGGTATTCATAACATAAACAATGTGTTCTTAATATAAATATTAAATTTAACTAAAATTTAAACATGTTGATCATAGTACAACAACAACTAAGTCCTTATTCCCAAAGTGATTTGGGGTGGCTAACATGAATCGAATCAAAAACCGATTCAGTGGAGATGCCATCGCCAGAGAGATAAAAGTTTTTTTTTTTTTTTTTTTTTTTTAAAAAAAACTTTTAAAGAATTTTTTTTTTTTTTTTTTTTTAAAGCAAGGTTTACACCAACAAGTTTTAAAAGAGGTTTTCAACAAAAGGTTTTAATACCAACACAATTGAGAAAAACAAATAAATGCGATAGTCACACCCTTCCTCCACATGGATACTACCCTCCACCCACTTCTATCCAACGTCATGCTCTCCTCAATCCCCAAGTAACCTCATATCACTTTCAATTACCTTCATCCAAGTCATCTTAGGTCTTCCCCTACCCCTTACAATTTGGTTACTCCTCCACTCTTCAATTCTTCTCACCGGTGCATCACCTCGATCTCCTTTTCACATGACCAAACCATCTTAACCGATTCTCCCTCATCTTTTCTTCAATGGATGCAACTCCAACTTTTTCCGGATCACTTCATTTCTTAATCGGTCTTTCCTTGTGTGGCCACACATCCACCGCAACATACGCATCTCTCGCCACGTTCATCTTATGAACGTGGCATTGTTTCACCGCCCAACATTCGGTGCCATATAACAAAGCAGGCCTAATTGCTGTACGGTAGAACTTTCCCTTCAACCTTTGGGGAATGCCTAATCACAAAGGAATCCGGTGGCGCTTTTCCACTTTAACCAACCCGCGTTAATTCTATGAGCCACGTCTCCATCCAGGTTCTCCATCCTTTTGGAGAATGGATCCTAGGTAACGGAAGACGTTCGATCCTTGAACCACTTTGCTATCCAAAGTGACCGCCCTCGCCGCCGCTTGTAACCCCACCGAACTTGCACTCCATATACTCCGTCTTACTTCGCTCCAATCTAAAACCCCGGGCTTCTAATGTATGTCTCCCACAATTCCAACTTTCTCTCAATACCTTCCTTTGTCTCATCAATCAACACAATGTCATCCGCAAACATCATACACCATGGTATATCATCTTGAATTGACCTCGTTAGTTCGTCCATGACTAGGGCAAAGAGAAAGGGACTAAGTGCAAGACCTTGATGCACTTCGATCCTAATAGGAAACTTCTCTGTCCTCCCCACCGTAGTCCGCACACTCGTAGTTGCCCCCTCATACATATCCTTAATGATATCTATATATTTTTGTGGAACACCTTTCCTTGCCAACGCCCACCAAAGTATTTCTCTTGGTACTCTATCATATGCCTTCTCCAAATCAATGAAAACCATATGTAGATCCTTCTTCCTATCACGGTAATGTTCCATTGTTTGTCTTAAGAGGTGGATGGCCTCTATAGTCGATCTTCCAGGCATAAATCCAAATTGGTTCTCCGATATCTTCACATGTTTCCTAAGTCTTTGCTCAATCACCCTTTCCCAGAGTTTCATCGTATGACTCATTAGTTTGATTCCTCGGTAGTTGGAACAATCTTGTACATCGCCTTTGTTCTTATACAAAGGAATCAAAGTACTCTTCCTCCATTCTAATGGCATTTTGTTGTGTCTCCAAATCATGTTGAAGAATGTTGTCAGCCAATCATGTTGAAGAATGTTGATCATAGTATAAACATTAAATTTAACTAAAATTTATCTATTATAAAAAGATTGTAATGCATTGTGTTAATAATATAAACATTGATTTTAACCATAAAAATTTATCTTCTACAATCTCTACAGCTACTTTTACCAAACACATATATTTTAAACTACTACTTTCACAGCTAAAAACTGACAGCTACTAGCATACAGCTAACAGCTACTCCAACAACTACTTTTGTCGAACAAGCCGCTTAGGGATGCATATATAACTTATAAGAAGTTAAAAATGAAAATATTAAGCAAATAAAAAGCATTAATTATATCAATTGACGCGTGATTGTATCATAAATTTCTCAAATGATACTGTTATAGGAAATGTATTTAATGCTTATTTGCAACCCTAAAGGTTGCATATATCTTCACCTATCTTGAGGTTCGTTGATCATAATGTTATATCTGGATAGCAGTGAAGTAGGAAAGAAAGGCAAAGAAGAAGAAGAACTTAACTTGTGTTTTTCGAAAATGTAAAAGTTAGAAATGAGAATCATTCTCTCTTTTGAAAGTGGTAACCCAAGAAGTGTAGTTAAATTTCAGCTACATCACTACCTTTAGGACTGACTATTCATGCGAAAAGATTAGAAAAAATACATAGTAGTAGATTAAACAAAAACAAACACGTACAGTGAGCACGAGGAACCAAAGAGAGACTGAGATTTCGCCAGAACAGAGAACTATACTCAATATCTATAGAAACGCGAAAATAAAGATATCCATGACATTGACAACCTACATTTTAAAGAATATACCTCATGAAGAAAAGTTCTCTTTGCTATTTTGTCTCTTCAAAATATTACCAGAAGAAAAAAAAAAACCGAAATCACCCCAATTTCTGTGCTTTCTTCTCAGTTCTCCCCATACAAAAAAATGAATAAAAGGAAACTATGGACTTACAAAAAAAAATACTGTATACTAGTAATCAGAAATCAGATGTTAAATCTCTAACTCTTTTTCTTCTCTGTTTCTACTTTCTACTGTTCATAGTCATGAGTCATCTCTTCCTCGTAAAAAATAAGATGTCTGAGTAAGCATGCATGAACCGAGCTGCATCGACAAAAGTAAAACAAACACCAGAAAATATTATTAGAATAAACAAATTAAAAAAAAATAATTTTAATTAAAGAATAAAATAAAAAAGGTAATACTCCTGAGTCTTGAGTCAAACTATTGTAGAGTTCGAAAAAGTAACATTAACTCAGGATTAGAGCCGCTTTTCCGGAAAGATTAATGTAAAGACAAATTGATGGCCTTTATCAAAGAATATAAAATGCAACTACTATATGAGTATATGCCTATAATATGGGTGCAGACTTTCAGCTTCTACTTTCTACACAATAAAAAGGTAATAATCATTCTTATCATCATTAGTCCATCAAACAAAGACAAGGAAAAAATGATATACTACTATGTTGGACTCCCATATCCCAAAGTCTAAATTTGAGTACAATGTCATGCAATTTTTTCACCTTCCTATCAGTTTTGTCTCTCTCCATTCCACATTCCACATTCCACCCACTATGGACCAAATACTTCTTACAAAAAGGGAAAAGGAAAAATATAAAAGTTAAATTATTTACTATCATTAAAAATTTCTCAAAAGTTCAGATAAGAGTTCATAAGGCCATAACTTCAAATAAAAGTCGATAAGGCTACAAAGTTTAGACAAGGACTAAGAAGAATTAATTAGCTCAAATAAGGTTAATAAGGATTAATGACTTCGATTAGACTAATAAGGGCTAAGTTAAGATCCAATAAATTCAAATCAGCATATTTCGGGTAAAAAATAACACAACTTTAATGAAAATACAATCTCGATCAATTCACTTTTGATGTCAAATATCTTTATGTATTCCTGTTGTTTGCCAATATCTTTAATAGTAGTACTTGCTTTTTGGAATAAAGTTAATATAATCTTTATCTCTCTCATCACTGCATGAGTTCACCTATACTCTTACATGATGTCTTTCCTTTATGTTAGAGATATTAGCAAACAAAGTGAAAAGGTACTCTTAAGGTCCATATTATATAAGATCTTACAACAGGATTTTGTTTTGAATTTTGATTTTCTCATTCATAAGTCATACTATACACACAGCAAGGGACACAGGAAGTAAAACTCTAGCCCGTTTCCTCCAACTTTTATAAACAATGCACTTAGCATAATGTTTTTCAAACCAACAGAGGGTTGATTATGAAAAGTCTTGGTATATATAGAGGACTCATCAAGTTTTGACATTTTTGTTGCATAAATCAAGGCATTTAGTTCTAGTTCTAGTATAATATTCACAGCACTAAATACAAGACGATAGTGAAACGTAGAGATCAAATAAAGAAAGAAAGATTAGGTGAAAAGAGGGAGGAGTGGGGGGAGAAATAGTATATGAAGACGAACTTGACTCGCAGCATGTCAGCTTGAGTTTAACACAGATCTCAAACAACTTGCACATTAATTAATATATGAAGTTACTACAATACTGTTGACCATTCTCTAGCATAAATTTTTACTATAATACTTATTATATTAATTACTCAAGTAGTTTAGATCAATTCATTGCAATAATAGATCTAGCTAGATTTATGTCACCGTACATTTTCAAAATGGTCAATATTTCAAAGAGTTAAAAAAACAAAATTAAAAACTGTGGAAAAACAATTGTTACAATTACTTGTGAACAGAGAAAATACACATACAATGTGAACATAAAGTGGATGCTCCGTGTAAATTACTATAATGCATATACTAATGTAAGAGCATGTGCACATGTACACACATCTATAACTAGCATTTTATGAGAAAGGTGGGACTCTCTAGTCTCTAGTCACTTAACATTATATCACAAAATCTTTTAGCCATGTCAAACTAAACTTGCAAGAAAGATTCACCTCAATCCTCCCAAATTATCAATTACTCTTTTTGTTAAGATTACTGTACTAGTAACGGTGACACCCTAACATCTGGTAGGTCACTGTAGGTGAGCTTGATACTAAAATGGCAAATAGAACAAGCCAACAAAGTGATAAAGGTCTGAAACTGAAAGGAAGAACATACATGTATTGAATACCCTTTTTAATTTCTGAGTGTGACACTACCCTGAAGGAAAAGACAGTAATACTCTCAAGTCTTAAAACCACCCATCTGCTCAATTTCTGCCAAAAGCAGAAGAACCCATCTGTATCATGAGTTTTCTCCATCACCAAAACCCTCAAAACTACATTTTGTCCCATTTCTCAAAAACCACGCCATGCATTTTTACACCAACTAAAATCCATCAACAAAAACAATATTGAAAAAGCAGGAAAACACACAAATCCACAAGAAGATACTGAGAGATAGGAGAGAGAAAGAGATGGAAGTTACCTTGAGACTGAAATTTGTTGAAGAGATAAGCTTGTAGTAACTAGTGAAAAGCAAACAAAAGATGCAAAAGAACACTCCAAATAATGAGCATTTTTCATTGTGTTTCCTCTCTAACGAGTTGGACCAAGAGTCCTGCCCTCTTCGCTTCCATCCCGTTGTTGCAGCTGTTGATTATGTTCATGATGATGAGGTTGTTGATTATGTTCATGATGATGAGGGTGCAACATAAATTGATGATGGCTATGACTTGTAGAACCTTGATGCGGCTGTTGATTATGTTCATGATGATGAGGCTGTTGATCATGTTCATGATGATGAGGGTGCAACATAAACTGATGATGGCTATGACTTGTAGAACCTTGATGCGGCTGTTGGTTATGTTCATGATGATGAGGGTGTTGATTATGTTCAAGAGGATGAGGCTGCAAAATAAATTGATGATGGCTATGACTTGTAGAACCTTGATGATGAGGCTGTTGGTTAAGGTCATGATGTGGAATTAATTGAGCTATTTCTCCATGTCCCTGCAGCTGCTGTTGTTGCTGAGGAGTTGCTGGCTGCTGCAGAAGCAACAACTGCCCTAATGACTCATCTTGTTGTTGCTGCGGCTGCTGAGCTTGAATCTGATTATACGCGTTATGATCGAATGTAGCCGCCCCAAGAGCCAATGACGGAGATACAGCAACCGATGCAGACCCAACCTGATCAAACCCAACTCCACTACTGCTACCACCAACAACAATTGTTCCTTCATACCCGCCACCGCTACCACTAAACCCCAGAAACTGCTGCTGTTGCTGCTGTTGCTGCTGTTGTTGTTGCTCCTGCAGCTGCTCCTGCTCCCACTTTGTGATCATCTTCTGGTCATCTCTCGCCACCAATGACGCGAGGTGCTGTGCGGTAACCATCTCCTGCGGGTGCAACTGTGGCCCAGCAGCAGCAGCAGCAGCAGCAGCACTAACATTAGATGGGCCTGCAGTAGTACCAAGAGGAATGCCCATCATATTAACCTGTTGCTGCATGGCCTGCATCACATTAGCAGCCTCCCCGGGCGTCATGGCAGGCATAAGTGCAGACGGTCCAATGTAAGTAGCTAATTCTTTCTTAGCTGTATAAAGGTCACCCTGAATATAGCTTCAGCCGCTGCTGAAGCAGGGAAATTAGACCAACACAACCATAAACCGGGTCTCGCAACCTCGCATCCGCCTCGTACGCCAATGAATTCACAGCGTCCTCCCTCTGATCCGCCCTCAGTTCGTTCAGCAGCTTCGCCACGTTGCTTGCACCAAACACCTTGTGAACGTTAGCAAATCTCTGAGGTTGATCTGGAGGAAAATATGGCGCGAACACGCATTCTTGAGTGCATTTCCGACGAAGAAACTTGCACGCCGCACACGGTGAATTCGACGATGACATCTCTGACTACCTCCAATTTTTCTTTTTCTTAAATTTGTAGGAATTATTTTGAGTCATATACTGCCAAAAAACAAATAGATAATGTCAACAATCAAATCTGGAAAAATAACGAACTACTGATCCAAATAAATTATACTAAAATCTTTTTAAAAGAAACGAGACAGAAAAGATGGAGAAGTTTCATGGATTGGCACTCAGATATATAGGGAATCGCACAGCATATTCACTCATTTTTTATTTTATTTTTTTTTGTTTCTTTCATCAAAGTCAGATGTACTCATTTGAATACTAGTTGTAAATTTTAATACTAGTATACAAGTAGTAAATCGTACCAGTAGTAATTAAAACGAAAGTATCTTCCATAAATTAAAACGCGTACTATATTTCATTAAAATGCTGCTCTTATATATGTTAATCCAAATAATCCTCCATTGAAGGAGAAGAAACAACCTTCAATTCAAATGAAAAATGACAATTAAAATCGAAATTAAATAATAAAAATGAAGAAAGAGAAAGGAAAAAAAAAACCTAAAACGCGCTACCATGGAAGATGAAGTTGAAAAGAACATACACCGACGTAGTAAAATGCAAGAAATATGTCGCATTCAAAACAAAATCCATCTTTAACTCTACTTAAAAGACAAGGAAAATGAAATAAAGAAAGCTCCAAAAATGACGAAGCAAATCCTGTAAAAATCGATATAATAATTATACTCTAATCATTCCATTTAAAACGTCTTATCGAATAGATTATCTTGATTTCGTTAGGAAGAAAAATCAACAAGAAAACAAAAAAAATATTCACCTACGAATACGATTGTCTTCAACTCCACTCAATAACGCACGCACGCACACTTTTCTCTCTCCTCGTTCAAGCTTCACTCTATACTCGCACCTGAGAAGAAAAAGGAAAACTCAGTTGCCGGAAACACGAAAACGATGCCGTATTCAAGAACTGAAGAAAACCTGCAACGACGTCGTTCGCCGGAGATGCGTACGAGATGAAGAGAGAGAAAGTGCACTGGATCCGATCTTCTTACTTTCTTGATCCCAAAATGAACGAAAACTTCTTAAATCTTATTTTAAAGGAAAAGAAAGTAAAATCTTATCAATATTTAGAGAACCTAATAAAATATTTGATAGTATATAGAAAAATATTGATAGAGAGAGGAGAGAGGAGAGAGAATCGACATACCATAACGTCGACGACGCCATTTTTAACCCTTATTTTTCTTCCTTTTCGCTTTTTAGAATATTTAAATTGTGACCTTATGATTTTGTTTTATAAGAAATTGTTTTTTCGAGAGGTGGGGCACGACCTGACCTGATGATAGAGAGAGATGAAATGAAAGGATAGAGAGAATTGAGGAAAGAGGTGGTGGC
The DNA here is from genome assembly GCA_947648045.1 of Beta corolliflora. Lineage (NCBI taxonomy): Eukaryota > Viridiplantae > Streptophyta > Magnoliopsida > Caryophyllales > Amaranthaceae > Beta > Beta corolliflora. Next base: position 17,911 of record CANSZD010003857.1, read on the forward strand.
TTTGAAGTCTGACCTTAGGATGTACTACTATGATGGTGTGGATGAATCCCAGCCGTCAGATCAAAAAAGCTTTTGTTTATTTATTCTCTCTCCTCTGCTTTTAATCTGAATCTCCATTTTGCCCCCCTAATCCCTCTGTAGTGCGTACTGTCATTTTTAGATTTTTCCGATATTACCCCTTTCTTCCTGTGTCAGCAATCTTCATCATGGAGATTTACTAAATTGTCCCTTTGTTTACTGTTATTTAAGGTCATTTTTGGTTAATATTTTTCTCCATATATTTAGTATCTTCCGTTCACACCTTTGGATAATCCCAATTTCCTGATCTCGTGTTTTGATTCTCGATATTAGCGTGGGTGATATAAAATGTAGAAAAAGTTAATCCGTTAGTTTCAAAACATTTCCAACTAATTATATTACACATTTAAATAAAAAAAAGTATGTAACACTATTAGATATCGTATAAATCACAAATTATAGGGAGGAAATTTTGTCAATGTTGACTTTTATTAAATTTTAGTGGAAAAAGATCTACTATTAAAAATCTTATATGACACTTTTTATCAAAATACTCACTAAATCATCATATTTAGACCAAGAATTCAAGCATCTAACCATTTACCCTACCTGTATTCCCCTTTTCATTGGTAATTCTAGACATGATAACATGGTCACTCGAAAAGCACATGGAACTGTAACTTCTCTCCATTAAGTCAAAATTAACAGTTGAAAAATAATCACCAATAGAATAACTGTTAGGAATTCGTATCGTAGGCGCTAACAAATCGAACAATAAAGTATAATATACGGAGGAATTAAGAAACAAAGCAATAAAGAATGCACGAAGATTTAACGTGGAAATCCTTGAATAGGGAGAAAACCACGAACACTGCACTAGGACTTTTAATATGAGATGATGATACAAGGAGAAATCTTTAATCTCTCTAGACTCTCTAACCTCTCTCTAGGTTCTCTAGTCTTTATAGATTAATCTCTCTCTTCACACAATCTTAGAGTAATATGTAGAAATAAACTCTAAAACCTATTTATATGTTAATGAGAGAAATAGGAAACCTAATAGAAGAAGTAAATCGCACAAAATTGATCAATGCCACGACTTGGGCTCACAAACACGGCCCAGCTCTTGCCACTACTCACGTGGGGCGCAGAATCCTGCGGGCGCAGGTTCACAACCTGCGGGCTGGCAGATTCCTCGAGCTCTTTGGCTCGCCCAAACCTGCGGGCGCGGGAAATCACGAGCATCAAGCCTGCGGGCTGCTGCATAGCTCAATGACTTCGACCATGCTTCGTCTCGCCACTTCATCCCTTCTTCATCTTCCAATTACCATCTCCACACCCAATACCCAACAATCTCCCACCTGGAGATCGGTATAAGTGAAGACACTCTCATCATCAAATATATAGCCACAATCTCAACTTGTCATCATCAATCTACATACATCACCTAGTGCAGAACCACTTCCTACTCACAGAGGAAGCAACACCGAGGCCTTACTCGACCCCGAGTCTCCATCATCACAACGCGAACCATAAGGACTCTTCATAGTTCTACGAGCATCCCGGCAATGCTCCCACCCGAACAAAACATCCTTCTCTTGGCTCGATTTCTCACGCACCACACTCATGTGGGCCTTCTTCACCTTGTTCGTTCCACGATCCTCTTCAGCCGAAGAGACACCGACTTTACCACCACGGTTCTTCTTCACAAGCCTACTGTATACAGACTTTTGATCGAACGACACTCTTCGTGAAGTTTTCTGCATCCATTCCTTAACTACTTTTGCCGTGTTCCCCATGGTGTACATCGTTCCGCTTCTTGCACCTCGAGCTACTACCATAGCACCCTTCTCAACTTTTCAGAAACCACCCTCGAACACTACCTTGTAGCCGGACTTGTCAAGTTGACTAATTGATATCAAATTTTTCTTCAAATCAGGGATGAACTTGACATCCTTCAACTCAAACATGTCTCCACTTGCAAGCTTCACGCTCACATCTCCCTTGCCTTCAACCTCTAATGGTCTATCATCTGCAAGGTACACTTTCCCGAATTTCTCAAATTTCAGATTTTGAAACAACTCCTTATAGGACGAAGAATGAAACGAAGAACCCGAATCCAAGATCCATGAACCAGTTGAGCTCTCTGCACTGCTTACCACCAAAGCATCAGAAACATACTCCGTTACAGAGTTCGTCGAAGCATCACTCTCTTCATCACTATCTTAGCTTGATCCTCCTTCTTTTTCTTCCCCTTATTAGTGTCTTTGGAATCTGGGCATTGTCTCGTATAGTGACCTTTCTCGCCGCATCCCCAACACTCCACTTCTGCCTTATAACTCTTCCACTGCTCTTTCCCCTGGACTTCCCCCGCTTAGATCTCCCAGGTTGTCTCCTCCCTCTACCCTTAGTGCTGTATGCTCCACCAGATGACTCCCCGGAATCCTTACGTCGAGTACTCTCACTCAACACCAAATCCCTAACATCATCCAACTTTAGTGCTTCCTTCCCTGTGGAATTACTAATAGCAGCAACAACAGTCTCCCACTCTTTTGGTAAAGAGGACAACAAATCAAAGCTTTTACCTCATCTTCAAAAGTAATTTTCACAGAGGCTAATTGACTAATAATTTTATTAAATTCATTAATAAATTCAGCAGCAGATTCACCATCAATCATCTCAAGTTCAAACAAATGACGCATCGGATATACCTTATTCACAGCAGAAGGCTTCTCGTACATGTCTGAAAGAGTCTTGATCAACCCCGCCGTTGTTTTCTCGTCCTTGACATTAAAAGCAACACTCTTTGCCAATGTCAATCGGACCACACCTAGTGTTTTCCGATCCAACGTTACCCAATCTTCATCTTTCATTGCATCAGACTTCTTTTCCGACAGAGGTTGGTACAGGTCTTTCGGTACGTATAATCCTCAATCCGCATCTTCCGTAAACCGAAATCCTTACCATCGAATTTATCGATCCTCACCTTTCCGTCATCCGTTATACCTATTCAACACGATCTAGCCGCACAACGATTTAACCTAGCTCTTGATACCACTTGTTAGGAATTCGTATCGTAGGCGCTAACAAATCGAACAATAAAGTATAATATACGGAGGAATTAAGAAACAAAGCAATAAAGAACGCACGAAGATTTAACGTGGAAACCCTTGAATAGGGAGAGAACCACGAACACTTCACTAGGACTTTTAATATGAGATGATGATACAAGGAAAAATCTTTAATCTCTCTAGACTCTCTAACCTCTCTCTAGGTTCTCTAGTCTCTCTAGATTTAAGAATAATCTCTCTCTTCACACAATCTTAGAGTAATATGTAGAAATAAACTCTAAAACCTATTTATATGTTAATGAGAGAAATAGGAAACCTAATAGAAGAAGTAAATCACACAAAATTGATCAATACCACGACTTGGGCTCACAAACACGGCCCAGCTCTTGCCACTACACACGTGGGGCGCAGAATCCTGCGGGCGCAGGTTCACAACCTGCGGGCTGGCAGATTCCTCGAGCTCTTTGGCTCGCCCAAACCTGCGGGCGCGGGAAATCACGAGCATCAAGCCTGCGGGCTGCTGCATAGCTCAATGACTTCGACCATGCTTCGTCTCGCCACTTCATCCCTTCTTCTTCATCTTCCAATTACCATCTCCACACCCAATACCCAACAATAACAGCAAGTGTTTCCTTTGCAATTTGTTTGGATAGGAGGAAATAAAGAGAAGGGGAAGGGAACAAGTTCCCTTATTTGGATAAAGGATTGTGAAAAGGAAGGTTAGTGAGAGGAAATAATCTATTTTCCCTCCCTCTCTAATAAACAACATCACCTCTCCAATTTGGATAAATTTGGAGGGAGAGCTTCATTTTCCCCATTCTTTTTTTTTTCCTTCTCCTTCCTCATCTATCCTCCTCTTTATTTTCATACTATATTGCTATTCAAACAAAATGTTAAACTCCTCTTCGTAGTTATAGCATAATTAGAGTCTATCATTTTTAACTTTTAGCTTCAACTGATAACAACCTAAGTAAATGAGCAATTACTATCTTTTTTCCAATTCTCGGCCACTCCTCTCTCCCTTATCTCCCTAAAAAGTCTTAGTTTTTTTTTCTAGCTAATTCAGAGCTACCACCGTCATTTTTTCTCGCAATAAGCCCAATTTCTACCTCTATGTACTTGTTTTTTTAGTCTTCGTTACTAATAATTCTGCTTTCTCACTCTATTGGAGATTTTTTTACCGAAATATTGAATTCTTTATCTCTACTAGTGGGAGTTTGGAGTTTGTTTTGTTAGTCTCCCTTTGTGGGGTATATAATTTTGATTATGGTTCATCGCAAAGATACAGTTCATCAATAGTTTGTTGTACAAATTTATGATGAGTATTGGATTTTCATACGTATCTATATGTATGAATAAAGAGAATATTCACAAAAATATATGTCAAAATGATAGGCGCTTTCATAGAAGGCTAAATGATTTAGCGAACAAATAGGAGCTAATGTTGTACTTTTAGATGTGGTTTCATTATTATAATTGTTATATCATTGAGGAACTTTATTTGATTAAAATTATTATGTTTTATTTTTCTTTAATATCGACCGTAGATATCGTATGACTTTCAACTAATGAAAATTATCTTTCCCCTTAAAAAGTGTAAACGAATAAATAGCAATATAATATACAAAAAAAAAAAAGTAAATGAGCAATTATCAAAAAGATTTAAAATATACAAAAAAAAAAGCAAACGAACAATTAAAAAAAAGTTGTAATTTGGAATTTCAAGATGATTTACATTTTATCTTTGTTTGAGGTGACTTATCCATAGTGGCTTTGCAATGCTTAGTGCGTGGTTTTTGATCCAAAAGAGGTACATGAAAAAACAAAACAAAATAAAATTAAAGGAAAAATTGACATAAAGATTTAATAGAAGTTGAGATTATTATGGAATGATTCAAAATTTTGATTATTCTGAGAAAATAAGTGAATATTGAGATTATTAATGTTAATTTTTCCTTTGCTAAACTACCAACAAACTAGAGGTGATCATGGGCCGGGCCGAGCCAAAAAAATTTTGCCCATTGTCCGGGCCGGGTCGGGGCCCAAATCCGGGCCAAAAAAATGTGCCCAAAGCCGGTTATTTCGGCCCGAGCGGGCTTTTTCGGCCAAAATGGGCCGGGCTAAAAAAATAAACTAAAACGTCTCTTTTGGCTTGTCCAAAGAAAAACTGCCCAAACCCGCCCAAAAACTGGGCCGGGCCCGGCTGGAGTTGATCAGCTCTACAACAAACTAATAGTGGCTCTAAATTATTGTTGGGGTAAAATTGTTCATTTTACATGTATGTATATAAATCTAAACCATGGCAACCTAATAAATGTGGCCCAAATTTAAGGCCTACTCTAACGTGACAAAACTTGACACACTACACTAACCCAATCTTATTTCTTAACCCACCAAAAATAAGCCCTTCTAAAAGTTCTACTCATTCTCATTCAATAACATAAAGGAAAAAAAACCCAGAAAAGAAAACAGAAAAAACACTGGTTAAACCCTAACTCTAAAATGCAACAACAATGGTGGCGCATTGCCGGATCACGGCTGAAATTGGTGGCGGAAAACCACAGAAACTACCACACAATACAAGCCATACCAAGAGAGATTTCGGGGCCCCGAATATCAGCTACCTTTGTCCCAAGTACTCTCTCTCTAGGCGACTAGGGTTTTGGGTTTCGAAGTCTTGGTTTTCCAACCTTTGTCTCATTTTCGGGTCTCCCAAATCCCTCGTTGGGATTGATTATCAGTCTGGATGACTGATGATTTGATCAGTAGATGTGCCAAGTTAAAGATTACAGTAGATGAAGGGGAGATTGTGAACTTTGATGATGATCCGAATGATGGTGATGAATCGGGGATTTGCTTATCATTGGTAGGCAAAGTGTTCACAATTAGACCATATAATTTTGAAGCTATGAAACGAACTATGAATCAAATATGGTCTATTTCGAAGGGTGCTCTATTTCGCCCTATTGAACATGGACTATTCGTGGTTCAATTCGCAAATAAACGTGATAAAATGAAAGTAATGGCTGGACGTCCGTGGACTTTTGACCAGAATCTTGTCATCCTTGATGAGATTGAAGGAAGTACTCAACCTTCGAGTATTTCGCTGACCACGTGTCCGTTTTGGGTTAGATTATATAATCTCCCGATGGATGGCAGAACTGAGAGACGTGTTCGGATGATTGCTAGCGGATTAGGGGAGGTGCTGGAGGTTGAGTCCGATGGTATAGTGTGGGATAAGTCTGCAAGAGTGAAGGTTTTTTTGGATGTGATGAAACCCTTACGTCGTGTTCAACAGGTTCGGGAAAAAAATTGAAACGTTGTGTTGGTGGAGATAAAATATGAACGGCTCCCAAATTTTTGCTATGCATGTGGTGTGTTGGGACATATTGAGCGGGATTGCTTGACGGTTCCGGAGGAAGATAGATTGGAAGACAAACAGTGGGGTGCTTGGTTGCGTGCGTCTCCTCGCAAAGGACGCATAAGAATGGAAGAAGAAGTAAAAGAGTTTCGACGATGTGCTAAAGTCTTGACATTTGCTCCTCTATCTAAGGTGATAGTATCTACCGCTAAGGATGCTTCACCTGTTGAGGCGAGCCCCTTAGTTGCTGAAAAGGCGGTTCTCCCTACTGTTGAAGTGAGTCCCCTCGATACTGCAATGGAGGTTACCCTCGATGCTGATATTATAACTTCTACAACAAGTGATGCCTCTGCCATGGATAAGTTGGAGCCACTGGATGCAAATGTAAGTGTCCCTAATGTACTGATGTTTGAAATTGGCCGTAAATCTCCTGTGAAACATAAAAAAAATAAAGATTATGGCTCGCATGAGAAAAGCAGAAAATAAGGTGGGACATAAGTCAAATACGGTGGGGAGTAATGGGGTCACAGAGGGTAAACAAATGAGTCCTAGAAAGGGTATTTATGATGCTGAGAATAAGTTGTCAAGTGGGGGAAAAAGGAAGTTTGGTGATGATGTGAGTGTTTTAGAAAGGGAGGATGAGGAGGGTGATGGTAAGCGCACAAAACATGACGATACTATGGATGAGAGTTATTGCTCTTTGACAGTAGCGGAGGTTGGCATAAACCAACCCCGCGAAGAGCAATGAAAATATTAAGTTGGAACTGTCAAGGGCTTGGCAACCCTTGAACAGTTAATACTCTCCGGGAGTGGTGCTGGAGAGATAGGCCAAATTTAGTTTTTGTAATGGAAACTATGATTGATAAAAATGCGTTATAGCGTGCTAGAAGTAGATGTGGTTTTGAGATGGGAATGTGCATTAGTAGTGAAGGCCTGTCGGGTGGCATGGGGCTGTGGTGGAGAGACCTTAATGTGAGTATTCGTTCATTTTCTACTCATCATTTTGAAGCTGACATTTGTGATATGAATAATGAACCCATATGGCGTGCCGTTGGAGTTTATGGATGGGCAGAGGCATCTAGAAAACATCTTACTTGGCAGTTGATGAGGGTTGTATATGCAAACTCTACATTGCCAACAGTGATGTTCGGGGACTTTAATGAAATCACAAGCATGAATGAGAAAGTGGGGGGTGCGATTAGAGGAGAACGTCAAATGGATGGTTTTCGTAATGCGATTGATGACTGCAATATGATGGATCTTGGGTACAAAGGGAGTGTGTTTACCTGGCAAAGAGGGAATTCTATGGACACTTTGGTGAGGGAGAGACTGGACAGGTTCATGGCAACTCGAGAATGGACTCAAATGTTTCCATATGCAGAAGTTATCCATTTTACCATATACAAGTCCGATCATGCGCCAATATTGTTGAAGTTTGAGAAGGAGCACAGGAGAACAAAGAAGGGGAAACTTTTTAGATTTGAGACACTCTGGCTTTCGAATGAGGAGTGTGAGAGTGTGGTGAGAAGCTCGTGGCAACGCAGTGCTGCGGAGGATATTACAGCTCGGGTGGCAACGGTAGCTCACTCGTTGGCCCAATGGGCTCAGATAACGTTTGGAGATGTTCAAAAAAGGATAGTTGATGCTGAACGTAAGTTAAAAAAATCTGCAGGAACAGCCACCTGATGGTGACGTCCTTGCACAATGCCAGCAACTTGCAGACATGCTGGATGACTTACATAGATTGAAGGAGTCGTATTGGCACGCGCGTGCCCGTGCGAATGAGTTGAGAGATGGGGATAAAAACACAACATACTTCCACCACAAAGCGAGCCAGAGAAAGAAAAGTAATGCAATTGCGGGTTTGTATAATGATGAGGGGGATTGGAAGACTGAAAAAGAAGATTTAGATGGGATTATTTCGGAGTATTTTGAGACACTTTTTACTTCCAGCAACCCATGTGGTTTTAATGAGGCGTTAGAGGGCATACAACCACTAGTAACGCAAGAAATGAACGAAACTTTGACGCAAGAGCCGACGGGGGAGGAGATACGCAATGCTCTTTTCCAGATGCACCCAAATAAGGCACCAGGTATGGATGGTATGCATGCTCTTTTTTTTCCAAAAATTCTGGCATGTTGTTGGGCCAGATGTTATTCTTTTTGTGAAAAAATGGTGGAGAGGGGAGATTGATTTACATGAGATAAATCAAACCTGTATTGTGATGATTCCAAAATGTGCTGATCCAAAACGAATGACGGAGTTTAGACCGATAAGCCTGTGTAACGTGCTATACAAGATTGTATCAAAAACTCTGGCAAACAAATTAAAACCTATGTTGGGCTCCTTAATATCTATTAATCAGAGTGCTTTTGTTCCCAAACGACTCATCACAGACAACGCTCTCATTGCTTTTGAAATCTTTCATTATATGAAGCGTAGAGGGGATGGGACAGATGGTACTGTTGCGCTGAAGTTAGATATGAGTAAAGCCTATGACAGGGTGGAGTGGAGTTTTTTAGAAAGGGTGATGCAGAAAATGGGTTTTCATATTGCCTGGATTCAGAGAATAATGAGTTGTATGCATAGTGTTTCCTTTTCATTCAAGTATAACAATTGTGTGTCTGGTGCTATCACCCCGGGACGGGGCCTCCGTCAAGGTGATCCGATCTTCCCGTATTTATTTCTTCTCTGTGCTGATGCTTTTTCTACATTACTCTCCAAAGCTGCTAATGATCATCTCATTAATGGTGTCAAGATCTGTAACGGGGCTCCAAGAATTTCTCATCTTTTTTTCGCAGGCTGCGTATACCGTTTACTAGAGCAAATTTGCGAGAATGTTCTATTGTTGCCGATATTATCAAGTAAATAAGAGAGAGCTTCCTGGCCGTAAAGTCAATCTAAGCAAAAACGTAAGTTGCGTTCGAAAAAAAGTTTCTGTTGACAGGCGAAAGGAGATTGTTGAAACTCTTGGGGTTCGGGAGGTTGCGAAACATGAGAAATATTTGGGCCTTCCAACTATCATTGGGAGATCGAAAAAATGTGTTTTTGCTTGCTTGAAGGAAAGAATGTGGAAAAAATTACAAGGGTGGAAGGAAAAATTGTTATCTCGTCCCGGGAAAAATTACTATCTTTTTTCCAATTCTCGGCCACTCCTCTCTCCCTTATCTCCCTAAAAAGTCTTAGTTTTTTTTTCTAGCTAATTCAGAGCTACCACCGTCATTTTTTCTCGCAATAAGCCCAATTTCTACCTCTATGTACTTGTTTTTTTAGTCTTCGTTACTAATAATTCTGCTTTCTCACTCTATTGGAGATTTTTTTACCGAAATATTGAATTCTTTATCTCTACTAGTGGGAGTTTGGAGTTTGTTTTGTTAGTCTCCCTTTGTGGGGTATATAATTTTGATTATGGTTCATCGCAAAGATACAGTTCATCAATAGTTTGTTGTACAAATTTATGATGAGTATTGGATTTTCATATGTATCTATATGTATGAATAAAGAGAATATTCACAAAAATATATGTCAAAATGATAGGCGCTTTCATAGAAGGCTAAATGATTTAGCGAACAAATAGGAGCTAATGTTGTACTTTTAGATGTGGTTTCATTATTATAATTGTTATATCATTGAGGAACTTTATTTGATTAAAATTATTATGTTTTATTTTTCTTTAATATCGACCGTAGATATCGTATGACTTTCAACTAATGAAAATTATCTTTCCCCTTAAAAAGTGTAAACGAATAAATAGCAATATAATATACAAAAAAAAGTAAATGAGCAATTATCAAAAAGATTTAAAATATACAAAAAAAAAAGCAAACGAACAATTAAAAAAAAGTTGTAATTTGGAATTTCAAGATGATTTACATTTTATCTTTGTTTGAGGTGACTTATCCATAGTGGCTTTGCAATGCTTAGTGCGTGGTTTTTGATCCAAAAGAGGTACATGAAAAAACAAAACAAAATAAAATTAAAGGAAAAATTGACATAAAGATTTAATAGAAGTTGAGATTATTATGGAATGATTCAAAATTTTGATTATTCTGAGAAAATAAGTGAATATTGAGATTATTAATGTTAATTTTTCCTTTGCTAAACTACCAACAAACTAGAGGTGATCATGGGCCGGGCCGAGCCAAAAAAATTTTGCCCATTGTCCGGGCCGGGGCCCAAATCCGGGCCAAAAAAATGTGCCCAAAGCCCGTTATTTCGGGCCGAGCGGGCTTTTTCGGGCCAACATGGGCCGGGCTAAAAAAAATAAACTAAAACGTCTCTTTTGGCTTGTCCAAACCCGCCCAAAAACTGGGCCGGGCCCGGCTGGAGTTGATCAGCTCTACAACAAACTAATAGTGGCTCTAAATTATTGTTGGGGTAAAATTGTTCATTTTACATGTATGTATATAAATCTAAACCATGGCAACCTAATAAATGTGGCCCAAATTTAAGGCCTACTCTAACGTGACAAAACTTGACACACTACACTAACCCAATCTTATTTCTTAACCCACCAAAAATAAGCCCTTCTAAAAGTTCTACTCATTCTCATTCAATAACATAAAGGAAAAAAACCCAGAAAAGAAAACAGAAAATACCCTGGTTAAACCCTAAGTCTAAAATGCAACAACAATGGTGGCGCATTGCCGGATCACGGCTGAAATTGGTGGCGGAAAACCACAGAAACTACCACACAATACAAGCCATACCAAGAGAGATTTCGGGGCCCCGAATATCGGTCCGAGACAGAGCTCAGGGTCGGATCCCCGCCGTCGTCTTATCACCTTCCGGGTCGGATTCTCAAAAGCAACTTCTGACTACTGAACAAAAGCAGATTCATTCTCTTCTTAAGAGCATCGAACCCGAATTCTTCTGCTCCACCACCTTCAAGCTTCAAGTTCGGGCCGGGTCCGGGTCTTCCCTTCTTCTTCATTCCGGAAATGTTCTCCCTATTAAGGTACTCAATACTTCCTCCGTTCTTTTTTAATTGCAACATTTCCCTTATTTAGAAGTTTCGATATCTTATTTCTATCTCTGTTATCGGATAGGTTTCTTAACAAAATGTGTCAATGGGGTATGTTGCAATTATTATAGAACGGAGGAAGTATTTTATAACTTTAATTGTAATCATCATTTTTGTGAATTCATCTAAATTAATTTTTTATATGTTTTTTTTGGGGTTGGAGCAGTTGCATAGAGATGAGGAGACAGGGAAGGTGTTGAATTTGATATTTATGTGGGCGGAAGAAGGATCAAAGTTGGAGGTTGATATTCCCGTTGTTTTCAAGGGTGTAGAATCTTGTCCTGGCCTTAACAAAGGTTAGATTTATGATCAAATTTCTTTTTTTTTTTTTCGTTTGATGTTCTTGAGGCGTTTGCGTTGTTTTACTCAATTTAGACACCAACAGACCATCCCAAATCTAAGTGATAGTGTACAGTGCTTCCCTTGAGTTGAGGTTAATTTCGTGCTTAATGTCGTGGTGTGTAGGCTTCACTATCATATTGTATGGAGTATGGACTTCATATCGTCGAGAGAACTAGTACTTTTTTGATGCTGTTGCTTTTAATGTCGTGTGTAGTGTTGTAGATTACTTCTCGTATTGACGATTGATTTTAGGATGGAAACTCTTTTAAAGTTGTATGACTTGTATGAGTGGTAACTCTTCTCATTGATGGGTGTGCCCCAAACCTATATGATGATTGACGAATTCGATATGGTACGATAGCTAGGTTTGACGAGATGGTTTTAGATAAGATTATGGGTAACTGACTTGTGATTGGAAGTGTTAGATCCTATAAAGAATCCATTTCTAGACTCTAGTACTTCTCCCTCATTGCGGAAGTGGAGAATTCTGTCACCTTGTGAGCTTGACAAGATACTTCTTTCATCATCAATTGGTTGTATGATGGAATCTAGACTTATAAGTGCTCTAAACTTTTCTCATTGATGGATGCAGCCTACTTGATTATAAGATTGATGAAATTGACATGGCATTTTATCTATGTTTTCCCCCCCTTTAAGATAGATTGTTTTTCCCTTCTTGTTTGTAATGTGATACTCTTGGGAAAATAGTTTCAAGACTGAAACATCATTGTGTGCATGCTCTAATATAATGGACTTAGATTTCATTGTGGGCCAATCTATGATTATTTCTTCACAGACTTCTAACTTTCTAAGTACAGCTCCTCCCTCCTAGGTGACTCTAAGGCTCCGTTTTTGGTAGGGCGGAAAACAGTTTTTTTGAAAAACTGTTTTCCTCTATTTTCAATTTTACATTGCTTGGTTTGCAAAGGAGTGTAAAACCATTTTCCCTAGGAGTAAAATTGCTCTCTCAATGATGGAAAACCATTTTTTCTTCAAAATGAAGGGAAAATTGTTTTCCTTCCTTTTCCTTATCTCTTTTGTACACTCCTCTCACTACCTCCTTACTTTCCCGTTCATTTTCCTTTCGTTTCATCATTTTTCTTACATGGAACCAAACAATGGAAAACTAATTTTGGAATTGTGTATTCCATTGTAAATTGTTTTCCATGAAAATCATTTTACACTGAAAATGTTTTACACCTAACCAAACGGAGCCTAAGTGATATCTTTGGAGCTTTTTGAAGACTATATGAGGATTCCAGAAGTTTGCACAATTTTTTTTTTGTAATTCTTTTTTTTATGTGGGCTAAGAACCAGGTTTGTGTCCCGTGCTTAAGAAAGGTTTGGTTTGTCATTATTGTTATTGGGTTTTCAAATATTGGCTTGTAGGTATTACTTACAGGAAACTAGGTGTATAATCATTGTTTGCTTTAAGAATCTGTACACAAGTTCAATACTTATGATCCAATTTGTATTTAGTTGGACCTTACCATGAGAAAGATGCATATGAATTGTAGGAGTAGTTTTCGTAGGAGAAATTTCTCAACTTCGCGTGATATAACCATTGTTTGTAAGTGGTAAAAATGTGAGGTTCTCCTTAATCGTTTCCATGTTTTTATTTATTCATTGATTTATTAATATATACAAAAGTGTAGTGTTATGTGTATTCAGCTTGCACCTTCTATTTTTATTAATGACATAACTATTGAAGGAAGTATGATTGTTCTTATCTCCAAATCGGAGAAAATGATGTAGAGACAGAGTTCTTTGTTCTTTGCATGGTTTTGTTTGAATCTTTCATCAATCCGTCCTCAAGGGTTGGCCTCAATCTTTGCCTATGGGTTCTTCTTCGCTCCAAAATCAGGACAATTTTTCTAATCTTAATGTCTGAAAAGCATGAATATTGTTGAAATTGCTGAGAAATCAAATGAGAGAAACATTAAAGTGAAAGCTGAGCATTATAGAAACAATATAATGTGGTATCTGAGAACAGATGTGGTTTTTTTTTATGCTGAAGGGTTTTGCAACTGGTATGGCAGTAACCAACTCTCAGCAAACTACATTTGCAGTACGAAAAACTAAGGCTATGTTCTTTCACCTTAAAAAATAGGAAAAATTGATCAGAATACCCCCAACTTTGGCCCGTCCGCTTTTAATACCCCCAACTATGAGTTATTTCAGAATAACCCCAACTATATGACATGTCTTCCAAAAATGGACCGTGACCTGAATGAACTTGTTTAACAGGTTAAAAATGCCATGTGTCGTACTCTTATTGGCCATCTACTAAATTTTTTTGTTTTCAATTTTTTATTACCCCCTTTCCCTCTTCATCCCCCACCCGGTGTCATCCCCTCCCTCCAAAAAAAGAACCCCCACGCACCGCGCCCGTCTACCCCCTCCTCGACCACCCCCTCCCCGGAAAAACCCCCCCACGCATCGCCGCCCTCCACAACCTCCTCAGGCACCAAATGATCGGACACACTCAATCCCCCCTCCCACACCACCACCATCGCAGCAAAGAACTCAAAATGCTTGTTGAAACTCAAAAATGCAACGTGAAGACCATGATTGTTGAAACTCAAAATGCTTGAAAAGATTTCAATTTGGTTTTGACTTACAAATTTTATATAATTTTGAGAAGTTTATATAATAAAACAAAATCAATGATGAGAATTGGGTAAGAATGAAAGAAGCAAATTCAACCATAAAACTCACAGAATTTGGTGAAGAGGAACTTGGGATTTGAAGTAGATGTAATCACCAGGAGCCGATAATACGCCTTTGCCTTTGATGTTTTTCATTGAGGCGATCTTCTTCTAGCTTGCTACCGTTGAACTTGGAATTATGAATAAAATGCAATGACCCAAGTTAATTTTAATTTGAAAATGTTTTATTGGTTCAAATTAAATAAAAAATCGGGGTCTTTTTTATTTTCTCTCAATCTTCAATGGATTGAACTGGGGTGTCCGAAATCGGGATGATGCGGGAAGAGAGATAGGAGAAGAAGCACGTAAATGGGTCCCGAATTCTATATAACATCTTTCCTTCTAACATGGTGGAGGAGAGTGCGGACCGATTTCGGGGTGTTGGTGGTCGGGAGATTTCGAGGGAGATAGGGTGGTGGATAGAGAGGAGGAGGCCGGTAGCGTGGCGTAGGGGAGGAAGAGGAAGGGGAGGGTGCTAGTGGTCGGGGTGGGGACCGGGTGGTGGGTGGGTGGTGGAAGGGGTAAGGGTGAAGGAAAGATAAACAATAGGAAAATTTTTAAAAAAGTACCTGTTTTATAGGTTTCAAGTTACCCCGAGAGCATTTTTGACGGACCTATCTAATAGTTGGGATTATACGGGAATAACCCATAGTTGGGGGTATTAAAAGCGGACGGGCCAAAGTTGGGGGTATTCTCGATCCATTTTTCCTAAAAAATAAGTTTTAGGTAAATAAGTCCAGTATAAGGGTTGAGTTTGATTTGCTAGTAAAAATGAATTATAAGGGCTAATGAGTATAGCCTATGTTACCCTGGACTCGGCAATTTTTGCCAAATACCCGGGTCGGTGCGACACGACACCGACTCGGGTATGAAATACGAGTCGGATCCTTCAAAATGCAGTCGGACACGGCGGTCGGCGCTAAACCCTAGTTGTTAGATCTGAAAATTTACTGTTGATTCATGAGAAATAGGTGAATAATATTAGGGCGTTTTGCGTCCCTAGTGAGGCGATTCCAATGATGTTGTTTTATTTTTGATGGTTGTTGATGGGAAGAAATTGCAGAGGACAGAGGTTGAAGGATGTGAACAGTTGAAGGCTCGAAGTGAAGAGGAAGAAGATGAAGAGTTGGTGGGCCAAAAGATGGCATATTACATTTATGACCAACTTAAAATAGTTTTTATTTTCATGCGAAAACCTCTTTCCTTTGGTCCATCACCTTTCAGTGAGCCTCAAGTTTTATTATCATGCCTGCTTCTGGTGGTTCATCGATCTTCTGCATCAGGAGAACCTTCAGAAAAAGGAGTGTTTCAGTAAAAAATTGCTGTTCATAGAATTAGCTTATATCATCTGTGAGTATCAGTAAAAAATGCTTATTGCAGTATTTGTTACATAAGAGATTACAGTTACAGGAATCTTGAACCAAGTTAACTTGGCTGAGCTGCTGCTCACTGGTTTGCTATATGGCTAATAAATAGCCTTGGGTCGGGAGGGAGAGGGTGTTTGGGCCATTAGGATTTAGGAGAGTAAGCCTGAATTTGAAGAACGAAGGTATTTTTTAGAAGATATATGCCGTTTATGAAACATATCCATTCCCACAATTATAGCTGCTTTCATGCTACTGAAGCCTAGAAATGGCTGGAACATGAGCCAATGAGGGTTCCTAGTTTTCGGGTGTTCCCATTTCCAAAATCCCAAGTATTTCTGTGCTACATAGGATGCAAGGATGAAGTGTGAATATTTTAGCAGAAAGAAATTGACTGCTAGTTGATCTTGTATGCAAAGATGTTTCCTATGAAGCTGATAGAAGAGATTTGCACTTGGGGATTACTTTAGGGATTGAGGAAGTACCATTGTGGTCGACGTATATAAAAGGCTCATAAGTAGAGGGATGATAACTAACATCCCTTTTTAGAATTGGAACTTTCTTATCAATTGTTGTATTTACACTTGGATTCTATTAAGTTAGTATCACCTTTGTTTACCTTTTGATTGTTAAATGTGTAAATATTTGTCATTTTTAGTTGCAAGCTTAATACTGTGGATACAGACTGAAGTATTTGCTAATGTTCTTCTAAGTCTCCATTGGATTTAACATAATTAGTACTTATGCAAAGCAGGAGGTCAGCTGAACACGATAAGGAAGACCCTGAAATACCTATGCCCAACAGAATGCATCCCTCAAAAGATCGAGGTGGACATAAGCAATTTGGACCTTGGGGATCGAATCTTCATGAAGGATATTGAGGTTGATCCATCATTGAAGCTTTTGAGCGGAAATGAAACGAAACCTATCTGCAAGATTGTGGCTTCAACTGCTGAAAGTTTGAAACCGCTTGAAGCTTAAAAGTTGTAACCTGTAAGTGAGTTTGTTTTTCTTTCTTCTGGAACCATATTTCAATGATGAGAGCAGCTTTAGTTCACGGGGTTTTCAAGTATTAGATAGCAGGCTGTTTTTCAGCAATTGACTGCAGCCATTGCCTGCCCCCTTGCTCGTCCTCTTCCCCGCCAGATGAGACCACGGGAGAAGAGAGAGGGGAGCAGGCATTGGTCAATTCCTTGTTTGACGTCAGAACTCAGAACTCACAGGCTATATCATGGTCTCAATGAATTCTAGTCCAACCAAACTTGTCATTTTGTTGCTTTGATGCTTGTGAGGTGCCTCTCTTAATAAGGAAGAAGTTGAGGTAGTTCATACTTGGTTAATCTTTGTGGTCCCTGTAAAAGGTTTAGATGACAGTAGTGAAGGATCATATTTGGCCTGTAGGTGCAACAAAATGTTAGTCGTGTAATTTGATTGGTTACAGTATATGAATTGTGATAAGAGTTGTAAAATTTTAACAAAATGCAATTTACGTGGTGATACATGATTTATGATATATTTTCAAGATCAATCAATTAATAAAGTCGAAAATTCAGAAGCAAGAGGCCAAGAGCTATGGGATGTTGTTCCAAAGGATTAATATTTAAATGAAATTTTGAAGTGCAAACCAAAACAAACTTATAATCATTTGGGTTGTTTAAACCAATTTGCATGGACTTATTACCATTAAAAATAAAATACTTCTTTAAATTGAGGTAATTTGGGTATGGAATCTCTCATACTCACTTGATTCTCATCTGTGTCATAAACCCCTTGAATGTGATACCAACCATCTCGTAATGGATTTTTTTTTTTTTTTACCAAGGAAAGAAAAACTAGGCCAACCTCCTATCGTGGAGGCCAACCTAATCCATCTCGTAATGGATTGAGATCCCTAGATCTGTTTTTTAAGGAATGAATTTAGGTTTCGTACAATAAAGAAATATATTTAGATTCTAAATCCGTACTTTTGAGTAAACCAAGCAACTTAAAATGTAAGGGATTTTCATTTCATACTCGTGGAGTTTTGATTCCAAAATAACTCTATTCCATAATAAGATCTCTTCAAGATTATTGTAGATTATATAAGTAGGTGAAAATATACGATAAAATTAGGGCCGATTACGTGCAAGCAGCCTAATAAATTCATTTCGAGATAAGTTTAGGTGAAGGAGAATGCACCTTAGAATTTATGGTACATAATTACCTTGTATAATTTTCCTAAACATTTTGGTACACACTACGAACTACTACTATAATTGTAGGCATAACTCAAGCTTTTGGGGGTCAATTCTTTATGAGTGATTGTGCTAAAGTAGTACTTTCTCTGTTTCTTTTTAATTTACACACTTTGTTTTTTTTATTTGTCTCTTTTTAATCTACACAATGTTGTTTTTTCTATTTTTAAGAATCTTGTCCTATCTATTTTTTCTTCTTATAAAAGTAGTTAAAGATATTAATGTTTGAAGTTGTATCTCAAAAACCGTAAAAAAATGTAAAGAACTAAAAAAAAGTAAGGGAGAAAGATAATAACCCATCTTTTAATTTCTCTCTCTTTAACTTTTCACTCTCTCGCTTTTAGAATTCTTCCTTGTTTCTCCTACAAACTCCAAAGCGAAGTAAGTAAATCAAAAACAAACAATGGGTGTAGCATATGATAGTATAAAAGGTCAATCTTCCTTTTAGTTCAATTAAAACATTTTAAAAGATCACAAAAATTGACTTATTCCAATGTTGGGAAATGTATTTAGTAATCAGAAGGTAGGTTTCACTTGAGTGGAGTAAACTGAGGCTTCAACAAGCATAGACTTCTGGGATAAAAACATGAAACTCGATTTCTTTAGAGTTGAATTTTTACTGAGTCAACCTGACTTTGGATTTCTTTAGAGTTGATCTTCGATTGCTGGGCCCTCTTCACTTGGTTTCTTGAGCTCCTGAATCATCATGGAATGGCAAAGTCAAATAATTGTGGGGCCATTGAAAGCTTGACTAGTACAGGTTTAATTAAGCGTCACATGAAATCATTTCACGCGGTCGTTTTGAATTTGTCAAAACTACTTTGCTTAAACTATGTCAACAATAATATCAATGTACCAAAATAGATTTACACCATCGATTTCATTCTTACTTTTAGTATAGACTTGTTCCTTCTATTCCATATTTTCAATACCTACAATTTCTTTTATAAAATAATTCTACTGTATCATGAGTGAAGATTTTTATTGTTAATTAAATTGTTGTCTATGTCAATTTAACTTCTTGTTTTAAATCATCAAATCATCAATGGACAATGAAGATTCTGTTGTCTATTAGATTATGAAAAATCCCAATAATATAATAAATAAAAAATGACTTAAGGAGAGAAAAAAAGAGACAAATTTAAGTATTGGAGGTGACGTGAGGACCCAAAATAAGAGAGAAAGTCTAATTGGGAATAAAAATTTTTATACGTATTGGTAATTGTTTCATGGTCATTAGAAGATCAACATATGTACTAATTATTTGAGCTCAACAAAGAAAATAAAAAAGGCCAACAAGTTGATCGTTAGTATATAACCAAAGCCATTAGTCCGAATTGGTGATATTTATTCCCTTTTTAAGCCTTTTTTGGGTTGAACCGAACCGAAACGACTAAACTGTGAGAAAAGTAGGCTGAACCGAAGTGAGCCGAGGTGAAGCGATTTAAAACGTACCAAAAAAAAAGGGTCTTAGTTATTGCCTTTTGAATTTGGTGAAAGAAATAATTAGCCAAAGAACAAGAAAAATTTTCAAGTGGGTTGATGTTATGAGCATGGTGGGGTTTGGGGTTGAGGGGGAGTGTCTCATATTTATAGGTTGTAATCTACTTCTGGACATATTTCCACCTTAGTTTAGGGTGTTTGCTTGTTTATCTACTAGCTTTTATGTGCACGCGTTGCGTGCGTCAAATATCAAATGGGAACCATCTACTAATTGTGATTAACGGTAGAATTAATAAACTAAAAACTAAAAACATAGAACTTAGATGATTTCTAAAATTACCAATGAACTATCTACTCATCTTGAACAATATTTGTTATTGTCAATGTTAGGTGGTTGATCATTTTAGCCAAACAAAATCGATTTTTACAATAAGACTAAGTCATGGTTTAGCATTAGTATTGTGCCCGTCAAATTAAAAAGAAAAAAAATATAGTACTATGGTAAATAATACAAAGATTAATATAGATAATACTTCAACATATATATTCTTATGGTTCCTAAAGAGTTAGTTGATACGGAATACAATGAGAAATATACACAAAGAGAATAATGTATTTTGTTTTTTAATTTTTTTTGCGAATCCCATTCAATTTTCTATAAGTTTTGTTGTGATTGTTTTCTCATGTGATTAGGTAATGTCTAAAAAACATCAGTTCTTGTTTTTTGTTTCATGCAATTAGTTTCTTTTGGAAGGAAAATTAATTGCATTTTTTATTTCACCTTGATTTACGCTAATCAACCAAGTTGTTATCTTTTTAATATTTTCCTTTATTAATTTAGTAAAAAAAATCTCTTGTATAAGCCAAGGGTGAAAGTGTATTTTCATGTAGACACCACTCCTCACCCCTTGGTTTATATAATAGAAATTATTATCCCCTTTTATCTTTTCAATATAATCTATTTGAAATATTCCAAATTCTTAGAATATTATACTCCCTCCGACCTCAAATAATTTTTGTATACTATTTAAATTAGTTTATAGATAATGAAAATGTAACATCAAATAGAAAATTATCTCCACTTAACTCATGATGTGAATCTTTCCACTATTTTCTCACTAGATCAATTTTACTTATTCTTACTTCTATTTTTATCTACCCAAACTTACACGATTCTCCTATCATGTACGCCCAAATCTAAAAGGACAATTAATTGAAAACAGAGGGAGCCATAAAGATGTTCATATGGTAGGCCGACATCAAATAAAGCACAAAGTACAAATTCGACAAAGCACGAAAGCACTGAGTTTGAAACTACACGACTCACGAAGAGCAAAGAAATTTGCCCATGGCTCATTGCTTGTGCTCGAATCGAGTTTTGGGAGAATGAGGCAAACGCAATATGATATGAGCGGGATGATGAACGTCATGAAAATGGTCGAGTGGAACAAGCGTGAGCATTTGACTTGTAGGCCTTAAATAAAAATAATTTTTCAATTACATTATTGATCTATTGATCACTTAATATTAGTATATTACTAGTATATTATAATTATATCTCTTTTTCCAATACTATGGCAATATTACCAAGGCATTATTAGAAAGTAACTAAAAAAACAATATTATAGGTTTGGTTTTAATCATTTATATGAACTAGGGGATGGTTACTCTTAAGGAATATTCTTATCCCTTGATGAGGGAAAAACTTAAGGTCTTAATTCTTAAATGCACTACATTATCTATTGACGAAAATCAAAATATAAAAAAAAGGACAATTTATTGAAAGTTTTGAGGTATCATTTTGACTATTACGTTTACTAATTCTTAACTTTTCACATAAAATCACGAATTATCAATTAGTAAAAATATACATTGAAAGTTGAAACTTCCAAAAACTTTGTTTTCCTATGATGTTAAAATAATGGTAAAATATGCGAGCGAGATAAAGACATCTGTCCAGGGTGCGCATTCTCTTCATCTGAAAAAACTCAAACTTATCTGAACTGAACTTATTAGACCTGATTGACACTTATTTTTGAGTGTTGTGTTAGACCTGATCAAACCTGATCAGATGTGATATGAATTTATTAAATCTAAAACTTATTTTCTAAGGTGAAGAGAACACACCCTTAAACGACGCAAAAGTTAAAATGTTGTCGGAGTTGAACTCCAATTTAGTCCAATAGCTGAATAAGCAAGCATTAATATCTATCAGGTGATTCAATTGAAAATTTTAAACAACTCATGATCCCCCACCACCCCCCTCGTTAATTAACTTTATTAACAACCAAAAAAAAAAAAAGTAGTGACGGTAGTAGTACAGTTGGAGCACTGAAAAGCAGAGTACCTCCTCGTGTACGGAAGATCTGGTAAACCAAATAATCTCCTCTCCAATTCAGTTGGCGTACCAACTGGATTTCCTCACCTTGTCGGATCATCCATATTTAAATAAAATAAAAAATAAAAAAAACCCAAAAAATAAAATAAAATAAAATAAAAATATCTGTAAAAAACCCAAACCCAACTCTCGGAATTCTTCCAGGAAGGTTACAATCTTACGTAGAAGTAGGAGAGAGAATATATAAATTACCAAAAGAACCCCACCCCCACTTCAAATCTTCCTGTCTTTGTTCAATTTCAATTTTTCCCCAGAAAATAAAAATTCAATCTCTCACAATTTTCCAGAAATTATAATTTGTACGTTTTTACGTTCTAATGATTTTGAAATAATAATAATATTTGATTAAATGCATTTGCCGAGGTGGTCATTTTCTTCGTCATCTTCTTCTTCACCGTCTTCTTCTTCATCGTCTTCTCCGTTACCGAATAATCGCCGATTAACGAGAGCTAAACAGCTCCGTCATCTCCGTGACTGTGACGTTAAATACTTGGATTTGTTTCTAAACTCACCGCCTTGTCACCGTCACCGTCACGGTCACGATATATTGCGCGCGGATTCTTCTCCGTCTCCTCTCCCGCTTCCTATCCCCGAGTTATCGCCGAGTTTTTCCGACGAGAATTCGGAGTCGAAGTCGAAGCGAGGTGGTTGTGAGAGTTTTCGACTTCCGTCACCAACCGAAGTTCTTAATGCTAGGTAATTCTAGCAATTTCACCCCTTTTACAAGTTTTAGATGTTTATAGTTTTGTTTCTATATTTAGAAGTTGGTTTAGATTTGATTGATATATACTTTTTTTGGGGAATAAAAGTTTTCTACTTTGTGGAGGAGTGGGGTTGATGCTTAGTTTGACTTACTTTACCCTAATTGGAAATAAATTTTTTTTGTTACTGAGTTTGGGAGAGATACCTAAAATATAGCTTCACTAGTGTGGTGAAGTAGGGGGGTTGCGCTTTTGTGCTTTAATAGCTAATACTTTATCCGTTTTGAAATAAGTGAAACATCATACGTGTGGTTTTATGAACTGGATTAGTTGGTAAAGTCTTTGCACTAGACTTAGGTTTGAAACTCGTTTGCATCAATTCACTTATGTACCTTGTCAGAAGCAAAAAGAATGGAAATAAGCATGGATTATATGATATGAAGTATTGAGTTTTGATTCAAAACTTGGCTCATTTTCGTTGTAGAAGCATATTGGTTGTATACGGAATGATGAAATTTAGTTTGTTGATGAGGTTGATGCTTGCTTTGAGCGGAAGAGTGTGTTTAACTTGGTTTGATATAACACTTGCCACAAATCTAAAGTTGTGAAATCTTCTGGCTAGCTAAAAAAGTTGGATTAGTTGATTGTGTGATAGCAGGGGTGTGTCTGATTGATGTTGCTTTGTATTCCAAAACTGCAGGATAGCATGCCAAGATGCTCGGAGGAGCTTTGATTCTCAGAGAAGGGTTAATGCTTGTCGGGGAGTTGATGCTCAAACGGTAGATGATCAAACTTGGTCATCATGGAATTCTCCCCAGAAGATACAGGGTGCACATCGAACTCAAAGCGTAGATTTCATGTACCAGAGTGCTCCATCAAGTTCAAGTTCCAGTCCCATGCGTAGCCCACAAATGATGCTTAATGGAGATCCATATATCTTGCATCCGAATTCTACACGTCACTCTGAAACCGTCCTCCCAACAGGTTTCCCATATGCAGGGCCACTAGAGAGCACTATGGTTAGCCATGATAGTTCTCCTTATAGGAGTCCATTGCCTAGGAGCCCCAAACCACCCCGAAACAGCAGAAGTGGACCTCCATCTCCAATGCGTCCCAGATTATCCGTAGAAATCTCCTCCCCCCGTCATGATTGTAATGTCCTTGTAAATGTCCACCCATTACCTCTTCCTCCCACACCTTCTTCCTCAGTGCCAGCTTCCCCTGTTCCTCAAGTCACCACAAGGCCAGAATTCTTGCCCATGAAAGGTCAATGGACAAAAGGGAAGCTCATCGGACGTGGTACATTTGGAAGTGTATACGCTGCAACCAACAGGTATATAGTTGTTTCATATTGGTCTAATTGGTGCTACTGTGCTATTGCTTTTTAGTATCTCTGGTTACTATAATATATCTCCCCTCTATTGTCCAGAGAAACAGGAGCTTTGTGTGCCATGAAAGAAGTAGACTTGTTTCCTGATGATCCAAATTCTGCTGAGTGTATGAGGCAACTGGAACAGGTATTTAGATTTCCAAATATTTGTCATTGACAGCATTCAAATCTGTTCCACATTCGTTTATATATGTCAATGAAAATATGGTTTGGGTTGTAATATTTTCAAACTTTGTGAAGCTTACCTTCTGACGTTAAATTCTCCCTGTGGACCCTGTCAGCTGTCAGCATTAAATGACTTCTTATCATCTTTGTGGTACTTTTCTTATATAGATTCATATTTTCTTGCTCATGTAAAAGTGTCTTTTTGTTTTTAATCATATAAAGAAGATGAGTATAGAAAATTCTCTATTATGTGGATTCATTTTTCTGGTATTACAGATTTACCAGTTTGGTGTGCTGTTACCCAAGAGCTAGGTAGTTTAAACTATGAGGAGCAAATATTCAGTTTTTCTTTTTGCTAATTAACTTCATAGAGAATATATATAGGGAACAACTTTGTATAAGTTTACGTTCTAGTCATCACTTTTCTTCTGAGGCTCTGAGCTCTGAAGCATATCCAGTGTGGCAATTAGTTCCGATGTGTTCATGCAATTCATTTATTTCTTTCAACCAACATTGTGCTAATTGTCTTTCTTAATACAGGAGATTCAATTCCTGAGCCACCTGAATCATCCAAATATTGTGGAGTATTATGGTAGTGAGATAGTAAGTGGATCCATATATGCGTGATCTCTGCTTATCTTAATGTGATTCCAGTATTCAACGTATTATTTACTTGTGGATGTGATTGAGAAATGCAGGTAAATGACAAGTTTTACATTTATATGGAGTATGTTTATCCTGGTTCTATCAATAAATACATCCGTGAACATTGTGGGGCTATCACAGAAGCTGTTGTTCGGAATTTCACTCGTCATATATTATCTGGATTGGCTTACTTGCACAGCAGGAAGACAATACACAGGTACTTCTGAAATTGATCCTTAGGCTTTATGGTATGAAAGAATAGACGAGTCTACAGTTGCATGAGATCTCAGTTACCCATGGCAATTTGTCCTTTCAGTTTGCCGTAGGTAAAGGTGGTGCGAATTGTGATATTTTCTCGAAGGGGGTGGGGGGTGGGGGGTGGGGGGGTGGGGTTGGGACTTATATAGTGTTGAGGTTGCTGTGGCTTTGTCTAATTAATTTTCCATTTTCAAGGCCCAAGGGTGCATCTTCTAAGTTAGATTGTTCGCCAAATTGTTGAATATGATACTTCCTACCTAATATTTATGTTTCGCCAAATAGTTAAATTTGATGATTTATTATGATGATTCTGTTTAGGGACATCAAAGGGGCAAACTTGCTTGTTGATGCATTTGGAGTTGTAAAGCTTGCAGACTTTGGGATGGCAAAACTTGTGAGTGTCTAGTGTTCTATTTCTCCTGAATCCTTTCTCTAATACATTATTTGAATGGCTTTGGAGTAGAAAGTATGAAATCCTTTTAATTATTTCAATTTTAAATTTACAGAAATCAAGTTTGGCATGGTGTTGTTCATATATATACTCTGTTTGGTTGTTGTGCATCTAATTTTTGTTAATAGATGTTCCACAATGGCTTCATGAGTTGCCATTACCTAATGAATGTTTGTGAGATACTAAGTACGTAGTAAACTCGTATCTCATCTTATCTGTCTATGTCCTAACGAGGATGGGGAATGAGAGCTTCCATAGCTCCTTTCATCTCGTACCTTTGATGTAAAATAATCATCACCTGTTACAAGGAACCTCTTAAGGTGCAGTTACTTTAACTTTAAAATTTAAATAATACTTCATCCATTTTAATAGACTGCAATGTTTGCTTTTTTGATGTCAAATTTTGCAAACTGTGACCTTATCTTTTCTAATGTATATGGAAAAAAAACATTATTATATATGATCTTGTTAGATTTATTTGAATCTGTACTTTCAAATTATAAACTAATTATTTTTACTAATTAAAGATATCAATGGTTAAATGTGCATTAGAGACCGTGAAAAGGCAAATGTTGCACTCGTTAGAAACGTAGGAGTAATAATTGCCAAAAAAAATCAACCACATATGAGAAAAATTCTAGAGAAATAGCAATAATCAGTTTTAGTTGGTGAAGTCAATTTTAATCAGTGTAGAGCAGTTAACTATAGTACAGTAAAAATAGGTGAATGGAGCAGTCCCCAACTTATGAACCAGTAGGTAATTTCTCCATTTCATGCATACCTGTTTTTGGCAGTTTTTTTCCATTTCATGCATACCTGTTTTTGGCAGTTTTTTTCTACAGTGACACTTAGCTGATTTCTGTGTGTTGATCATAAGTTCATGGGTAGAATCCACCATTGTGATAATAGTGACTTTTGTATTGTAGTGTCTCAGGACCATTTAATCTTAGTTGCACTGCTTTACTGTTCTTCTAATTTGAGTTAACTTTCTTTGTCAGCTTACTGGACAAGCAGCTGTCCTTTCTCTAAAGGGGAGCCCATATTGGATGGCTCCGGAGGTATGTTTTCCCTTGTTAAGATCCTTTTCTGGACAATATCCTATAGTTGGCCCTTATTGACATGAAAATTTTCCCTACAGCTTATGCAGTCTGTGATGCACAATGATAATAGTTCTGATTTGGCTTTGGCTGTTGATATTTGGAGTTTGGGCTGCACCATCATTGAGATGCTGACTGGCAAGCCCCCATGGAGTGGATATGAAGGGGTAGGTATTACTAACAAAGTAATGTTTCCCTACCTGTGTATTGCATCCAAATTATGTACGGCTAAGGTTGCCTCTCTTGGTGAGATATTAGTATCCCTAGTCCTTATTGAAGCTAACTGGCATCTTTGGAACGACTGAATTTGCTGCATCTCTAATGTAATGGGTTATTCTATCCTTTGGCATCTTTGCTTGTCAACCTATGAAAAATTTAGAGTCTCTGACTAAGCAAAATAGGAAGGGATCAGAAAAGCCTGGGAATAGGCATCCCCCCAACTGAAAAACATCAGGACAGACTGACAGTGACCACGTTATACTGACACAGATAAGAACTCTTATCTTGTAGATATGCCTTACTGTCTTACATATATGATTCCTTAGTGTGTACTTGGCATTTGGCATTTGGCATTTGGCAATTGTTCCTTGGCAGTTGTGACACACATTTCCCACTCATTGATCTTATCATATCCCCATCCATAGGTCCTTCCTAGGCAATGTGAAACCCCCATACCGACCCCAGTTTCTCAACAACACTGCTCCTATGATAGGAAATCCCAACATAGGCCTTTAAAGAGATCTACTGTATCCCAAAAAGTGTTAAGGTGTATTGCTTAGTAAGTGGGCTATTTTGTAACTATTGCCCCCCTCTCTTTCAAAGAAAAGAGAAGACAGAGGGCTAATCTACCAACATGGGGCGGATAGAGCACATTATTGGATTTAGAAACATTAACCATGTGAATTGTGTTTGTGCTCATGATATTTTTGCAACTTAACTTCACTGCAAAGGGCCATGGAAAAGATTATATGGAACTAATTGGATCTGTTTTAAGGGAACTTTTTTTTTTGAATTTGGATTGGCTTTCTGATTAAGTCCAATGTGCATCCTTCGTGATTTTGCATTAATTGTATTAGTCTATTAGAGGACATGATCACTTGATCAGGCAGCCACTTGACTATGCTTATGTGCTATGAATTGACGTAGCTCGGATAGTTTAGAGATTAGGATTAAGGACTAAAAGTCGAAGTGGATTGATGATTTGAGTAATTGCATAAGATAGATTGATAAACACAAGGTTTTGAGAGGCTTGTTCTCTCTAGATACAAAAGAAAATCACTCAACAATATTCAACATGATTTCTGAAATTGAGGATATTGGGCATGTGTTCTGCATCTGTTTAAACTTTAAAGGGATCATTATCGTTTGATGTAGGCTGCTGCTATGTTTAAGGTCTTGAAAGAATCGCCACCCGTGCCTGAAACGTTGTCACCTGAAGGAAAGGATTTCTTATGTCACTGCTTCCAACGAGACCCTGCTCACAGGCCGCCAGCCAGCAAGCTGCTGGACCATCCATTTTTGAGAAACTCTCAGCAACTGGATTTTCCATCTTCCAGCCTAGCACCAAATCTTATGAATCAAAATGTGAGTACAAATGCTAATTTATTTCTTCCTATGTATCCATATGCTGTGTAGTTGATCATCCAAGCAAGATATATGCCACCGTAATCTATCTGGGAAAATTTTGCAAGTCAATACTCCTTTTCTTTAGTGATTTTACTGTTTCAAATTTTGAAATTTGCTTATGTATTTCTGAATATCAGGATAAAGTAGCTCATCATAGTTCAAGAGAGATATATGATCACAAAGTTGAGAAAGTTCCAATGTCCCCTAGTAGAGGGACAGCAAACGGAAGAGGCCACCTTAAGTAAGATTTCCTTCTTTACTGCACAGGAAGGCCAAATAAAGGAAGAGATCAGTCTACTATATATTCTGACCTAATGTATTTTTTCTTGTTTTCCAGTGACAATGGGCAAGTGTCTCATCTTGAAACATCTGACTCAACAGTGAGCTTTCGCCGTTCACCGCGATCTATTCTTGAGCCTGTTAGGAGTCCATCTCCTCTGCACTTGCTTTCCAACCAAAACATCTGGTTCCTGCAAACGTCTTAAAGTATGATTTCGGGCGTTTAAGAAAATGCTGTCCTATTGACTCTGGAAATGCGGACTTGTTTGAGATTTTCAAAAAATTATCAAATATGATGGACACTGCAAAAGTTTGAATTCATTATCACCTATATGGAGTTGCCATAGCTGTTGCTCTCAATTTTTATCGAGTGCTTCATGCTAAGACGTGTAATAAAGAGTAAGTAATGGTAGTGAATTTACATGTTATTTTGTGAAGAAAGCCTCATGCCAATACAACAATGTCCATGGTAGTAGAGTTTCATCCTCAAACACTTGTTTTTCTTCAAAATGATGTTGGATGATAATGAACTTAATGACGAAAAAGGGTACTTGGAGAAGGATAAACATTGCCATGGATATTGATATGAGATTTTCTTCACATAATTATCTACAAATTAACTATCATTACTAACGTTAGAGATTTGACAAGTGACAAATGTAGTATTTGTGAATCTGAATCATGATGATTATGTAATTTGTACATAGAAATTTTTTCCGTTCTGTTGTACTAGTGGTGGATTTTCTGTGGAGAGATGGTTCTTTCTTTTCATTTTCTTTTGTAAAAAGCTTTTATGTATTACTGGAAAGATCAACTACACAGCTTTAGATTTTTACAGCGTAGCCTGCATGACCTGGAAATTTTCTAGTGATCTCCATCTATCTATTCCCGAAACTGTTACTGTTTTATCCTAATACGTTTGACAGAAGAAATTTTTGGCCTTCTTACCAGACTTGGCCAATTCTTTATTTATATCAACATTTTCTCAATGTGACTAGGTTTGCACTAATAAACATCTAAATTCATAAAGTAACATACTTCGTTGGAAAGAGGAGTTGGATGAACTCTTATAATGTGATTAGTGTATATTTTTGCCATTTCTAGAAAAATAGTCACATTTTCATTTTGTCTATTCTGTACATCTATTCATATATTGATGTACATCAAAAGTTGTTGACAAGCGAACACATATGCAACGTGGATCTCTCTTTTATTTTTCACATCATCCCACACCCCTAACAAAAAGTTCGTTACGCACATGTTTTGAACATATTACCTCAACATAACCATTG
Organism: Beta corolliflora; assembly: GCA_947648045.1. Taxonomy (NCBI): domain Eukaryota; kingdom Viridiplantae; phylum Streptophyta; class Magnoliopsida; order Caryophyllales; family Amaranthaceae; genus Beta; species Beta corolliflora. The sequence goes on from CANSZD010003857.1 coordinate 47,778, forward strand.
ATTCGTTTGTGATCCTCTAGCTTAGACTCTTTAACTAAAGTTGACTACTACAACAACAATAATGATAGAAATCCCACTAAGATGGAGTCGGGTGCATGAGTCAAGATTTCACTACTCTAACCAGTGCATTCTCAAAACAAAGTCTTCCATATCCATAAGGTTATAATCATTGCCCACGTAACAAACCATATCTTTCAGGTTGAAAATTTTGCAGTAATTTTAAAGGGCAACTTGTTTACACTATTTGTTTTTTTAAGGAGTACAATATGTTCTTTTGTACTTCCTCTGTTATTTTTAGTTCTTCTGACTTCTTGTCTTCACGATCCCAACACACTACTTTGAGCCTTAATATCTTTAGTTATACATAATTAAATAGGTAAAAATTGATATTTGAAAACTATGCATTTAGACGAATCTAACAAGATCCCACTTGACTATATTTTTTCTTATACATAAAGAAGAACAAACCGGATTATGTTGATGAATAGTAATTACTACCTTTGTTCCTAAATAATAGTTACACTTACACTTTTCACGCATGCCGATCCAATACTTTGAGCCTTTATATCTCTAATTTTGTATTTCTAAAAACTATAAAAAGTGAGTACATATCGAGCCCGAATCAAATAAGGCCACGTATGACTATATTTTCTCTTACCCATAAATCACAAATGATAGTCAAATTGAAATTTGTAAATAGTGTCAAAAGTGAAAGTGTAATAATTATTTAGGAACGGAGGTAGTAACTAAGAAAATAAGGATGAAGTATTTGTGATAAATATTTATGTTAATATCATAATAATGGAATGGTAACCTATCACTTTCTAAACACTGAGTCAAAACTCCGAAAGTTGATGAATTAGGCCATTCTTTTTGGATTTGCGGAAACCGAACTGAACTTAAATTAACCAAAGCGGGCGAAACCGAGATTGCGAGAGGGCGAGGCGAATTGAGCGAATCGAATTAAATTAGCCGAATTGAGCGGGCGAGTGGCCGAACTTAGCGAAAATAAGTCCAAAAGAATAGTGCCTTAATCAACTTCTACTTACAAAATTAAAGTTGGTAGGTGCGTATTTTGAACCGCCAAAAGAATATAGAAAATGAAAGCATTTTGCCTGTTCGTTGAATGCTCTGATCAGGCCTAACACAGTGACATGACAAGAGCAAAAGTAACTAATTTGGATTCTGGTGCCCACATAATCACATTATTCATTTACTACATGAATACAAAAAGAATAAACACGTTATATTGTGATTTAGATATGTGATAATGTGAATACTCCATAATATAAAGTGGATGAATTGCTCCCAACCGTACTTATCAATTGTTATCAAATTATTTGTGCAAACTGATTAGTTAAGAGAGCGCCACCAGTTATAAGTCATACTTTTTTTTGAAACAAGGGTAGTATATCCATAGTTTTGGAAATTTTACCAAAAACCACTCCTAAGTGAGGGGTTCTAACGAGGTTAGTAGTTCGTGAGCTACTCAAACTCGGCTCGAGATTTTCATGATGCAAGCATGGCTAAATTCGACTCGAGGACCTTGTGAACATGCTTGAAATGTTTATTTCCATTTTTATATATTAGAAATTCAACTAAAAATTAATATTAGAAAATGCACAATACTAGGGGGCAAAATAAAAAATAGTAATACTATTATTTTTTGAAATGTTAGATATTAAACTTAAGTTGAACTTGAATTTTTCAACTCGACAATGCTCGACATTACGAGTGAGCTCAAGTGCAATTGTTACGAGCAGAACCGAAGCAACCCCAAACTTGGTTTGATTTGTCTCATTAACACCTTTACGTTAGATTATACTTCAATGGCGAAATAATACTATAGTGGGGGGAGGGAGTGTCCATGATGTACCTTTAAAACAAAGAGTATCATATATATTTTCCAAAGAACAAGCGTGAGCAAACGAATTAGATACCCAATTTCAAACCAATATTTAACTAAGTACTGTTGTTTCTGCAACCACAGTCTGATTTGTCATTCAATTGTACAAAAATATGGAAACCAATTGAGTACCCAGTGAAGCGAGTCCAATAATGGATAACTGGATTGGAACAAAATTGGGACAAAATCAATTCTCTTTTTTTTTAATATTATTTTTTGAGATTATAATATATTATCACTACTATGCTTTATATTCTACAATTATGCATGGCAGGATGGTTCAATAATGTTCAACTTCCAAAATTATTGATTTTGCTTAAAAAGTTTGGTGTAGGATGCTATATGCATTCATATAATATTTTGATTTCCACAACTTTTAAGTGGACTTTTATTAATTTTTGTTCCTTACAAAATGTTAAAATACTAGAATATTTGATGGTCACAATATATTAGGGGGCGTTTGGTTTGGGGAAACTGGAAAGGGAAAGGGAATAGAATCTCTTGATTCCCTTTTATCATGTTTGTTTTGGGGGTTTGTTCCCCCCCCTTCCCCTCCTTACCCCCAAATCCCTCTAACTCGATTACCCACATCCCCTCCACTTTCAAATAGGGGTAAGGAAACCCTTGACCACTTAAGTTTGACCACCCAAGTTTAACCCCGCCCCCTACGAACCACCACCCTAACCACTAACCGCACCGCCACAGCCACCGCACCCCCCGAAAGACCCACCTCCACGGCCCGGGAATCCCACCCTAGCACTCTTGGCCACCCCTATACCCTAAACGCACCGCCCGGAAACCACCCACTAACCTTCGAAAACAACCCCACGTCACCCGGACGCAGACTGCGCGAAGGGGAGGCGACGCACGCAGGAGGCGCAAAGGGGAGGGGAGGTGACGCACGCCGCGCGAAGGGGGAGGGGAGGCGACGCACGCCACGCTAAGGAGGAGGGGAGGGATCCGCACGCGCAGCGAGGAGGAGAGAGGAGGCGACGCACGCCGCGCGCGGGGAGGGGGAGGGGGCGCCGGCGCTAGTGGGATAGGGAGGGGGTGGTGCTATGGTGGAAGGATGGTAAGAGGAGGAAGAAAGAGATTGACATTGAAACAACCAAACAACACTTAAAATCTAAGGGTTTTGCTTTCCATTCCCTCCCTACCCCTTTCTTGATTCCATTCCCTTTACCCCGTGGCAACCAAACGCCCCCTTAGTATTGACTAGCAATAGATACCAAAGGATTAAGATTTTCGCGAATCAATACCTTCCATCAACCAGTTTAGAGCTTATTGCCTATTCCGGAGAAAGACTTCTACTAGGGGATATCCAAAATTTGTTATCAATTTGTCGATGTGCTCTTCCCAAGTCGTGTTGAGATCCAGCTTTGGACTCAGTACCTCCATTAGGTCACTGACTTATGGACCCTAATAGGTTGTCGTACACCTGTCAAAAATAATTTCTGCAAAACCTTTTAACAATGTAGTAGGGTAAGTAGGGTCGAATCCACATACATATGGTTGTTTTAATCTAGCTTCTAAGGTATGAAAAAACTAAACAAGATCAGAATTACTATAATTAAGGTTCTAAACTAATAAAATATGAAAATCAAACTAAAAGGATCTGGGGTAATGGTTCACCATGTTTATAACTATAATCTATCAAAATATCATCAATAGTTCAATTAATCATATATTTAGAGCATAGGTTAATCCTACGGTCGGGTCTTAACGCTCTCAAATCAACATATGCAATACGGTCGCTAACATAATCAGATTTGCTAATTGTAGGTAAGTCTCTAAAGAGTACTATCTCTCGATCTATGACTCAATATGAGCAATATTTAATCAGACAATTGATCAGATTGCAAGATTAACAATAAAAAATGACAAATCAATCCATCAAAAATATCAATCAAGAATCATAGCATATAAACATGGATTCCCAAAATGTAAACTACTCAAACATGAAACAAAGAATGAAAACTACATCTACAAAGGAAAACATAATTAAACTAATATATGAAGAAACTAATTGAACTCGTGAACTAATGAAGAAAAAGAGAAACTAGGGTTTGCAACTAGAAACTAGAGAGAAAAAGATGAAGAAAACTAAACTAAACCTAATAAAAATAAAACTAACGTGATAAGGGGGAAGGAGGAGAGAGAGATAAGGAAAGTCTAGAAAAATAAAACAACCTCATATGACTAGAAAAGTAATTTACAAGATAAGGAAAGTCTCGAATAAATCATTAAATGGGCGGATTAGTGATCCGAGCGTAAGGTAGCAGATTCCAGCAGAAACAGTGCAATTTTCCGAAAGGCATAACTCCTTAACTAGAAGTCTCCTTGGGGCGTGTCACCTATCGTTGAAAAGCTCGTCAAGTCTAGTTTCCAAATCTGCTGGAATTATTCCATTCTAAGAAGCACATCAAAAGTTATGGTCAAAAGAGTAAACACGACTCTTTTTCACATTTCTTCTAATGATTTTCCACTTTGCTTTCGCTCAAACTCGTACTATGACATATCCAAACGTCCTTATCATTGTATCTGCCTTCCAAATGCTCCTAATCCTCAAGTTTAGCTAATCATACTCCAAATACGTTCTCAATACCGAAATTCATCAAAAATAAGAAAAGCATCCCAGAAAAGGAGTAGAATAACATAACATAAGAATATGATGCAATAATGAACCCAAATATGAATCTAAATGCTCTAAAATGCAACCTAAATGCACCTAAAAACTATATATAAATATGACATATCAGACCCAACCAAAGTCTTTTCTCAAGAACCCGAAGATGTTTACAAATGTTTGTTCCCAAAAGGGAGAGAAAGAGAACGAAGGGGGCGTCAATATCTTTGTTCCTTCCGTCCCCCCCTGGGGCTTATAGTGCGGACGAAGGGGGCCCCTTTATCCAACCAACGACCTTTTGGACCCAGCGCGTCCATTTCACGCAACACTTTTTCCTTTGTCTCGAGGAGCACTTGCCTTCTTGTTAAGCCAGTGAACTATTGGAGATGGCGGCGTGTTACTGGCTACCGACCTGGAAGGAATGTTGGGCAAAAGGTTGATGGATAAGCTATTGATGGTGTCGGTACATAAGCCAAATCAACTTGATCTCCTTCAAGCATTCAATCTGAATCTTCATTTGTAATATGATATGCCTTTCACGCTACAGGATGTTGATTCCCAAAATCTAAATCAAGATACAATCGAGTATGCGATCTTATCACCCTTAAGACCATATTATTTACCTAAATCATGAACCTCTCCTCCGACCCCACCCTTTTTTTCATACTTAAAAAATGGTCCTCGTTTTTGTTTAGCAAAGACAAAAAAGGGATGAAAATATACAAGTACAACCCACGTGAATTCCCTAAAGAAATCAGCCATTTTATCACCACTGGTTTTTTGGGCTTAAAAAGTAGAATGTTCAAGACTAAAACACCATAATTCACAGAGTAAAGAGTAAAGACTGAGAGTCAGAGAGAGACACACTGAGAGATGGAGGCGCCCTCAAATCAAACCATGGACCGATCAGACAAAGCTGTCGACCAATGGTACTCATCATCAATCATTCCTCCCTTCCTTTTTTTTTTTTGAAATCAATTTTGATTTCCATAGTTTTAACGTGTTCTTTTGTTTTACTGCATTTTTCTTATGTTTTTCACAGTTGTTCTTGCTGCTATGATTGTTTTCAAGGTCTTTTGGACTTCCTCTGCTGCGATTCTGATTGTTGTTTTTAGCTTACTAATTTCATAATTTTTATGAATTATGTAATCAATGTAAGAAAAACACCTTTTTATTCTATATTATTCCTTCTTCGGATAAGGGAGTGAATTGCGGAGTTTGACTTATGTAATTGACCTATTGTTGAACCAAACTTTCATATTATAAGTACAAACTTTAGTAATTTCTGGAATTATATAATAATGTCAAATAGACTACTTATTTATGTTTAATGTTGCTTCTTTTTTTCCCTTTGAAATATGCTGCATAACTTATGAATTTACTACTTCTTCAGGCGATTTTGATGATTAACATTATTCATTATAAGTTATTGTTTCTGTTAAACTAAATTTAAGATAAAATAAAAGTTTTTTTTTTGGTGTTTAGTCTTTAGAGAGCCACAAGGGCAAGCGGTGAGAATCGATTCCAGGATCTCCTGGAACCGGGAGGGAAGCTCTAACCCATTAAGCTATCCCTCACTTTATAAAATAAAAGATTCATAAGATGTTTTCTTGGGAGGTCAATCCGTCAATGTATGTCAAATGTTTCTGCCTGTTGCTTTTAAAGACATCCGAAGAGGATCACAATCACAAACCCTATTCATAAGGCCAAAGCCTCTCCTAGAAACAAAAATAGAAATAAAAACATAAAGTTGAATTTTTGTGGTTGGGTTGATATGGAAATGGAATATTTCAGATTTTCGTTACCATATTTAAAGTATTTGGAAAAAGAATTTGTTCCGTTCCTTTCCTAAAAGTTTTTGAAATGTATGGTTCAATATATTTCGTATATTCCTAATAAGAAAAACTTTCATTTGTAATTCCATATATTGATTTTTTTTTTGAAAAAATTGTCAGAAAAAACCTTATAAAAGTTACATTTTGTGAAAAACAACCTTATAATTTTTTTTTGTAAGAAACAACCTTTGAATGCGTTTTTCTTGTGAGATCGGGCAATTTTCCCGGTGGGATTTTCGGCGTTGTAACGTTTTCGGCCTTGACTTTTCTTTAACCCCCTTCCCTCTTTTTTTTTTGTTGGAGTTTAATTTCCCTCCAATTTCTTTCTTATATAACCACTTCTTCTTCCCTTTCTTCCACACTTAACCACTTTTTCTTCTCTCTCTTCCACACTTAACCCCAAATCTGAAATTTCCCAAACAAATCCCTAAATCTGTTTTGCTCCTGTATTTTAGGGTTCTTCAATTGGTTAGTTAAAGGTTCTTCACTTGGTAAGTTTAGGGTTTATGATTCCCTTCCTTGTTAAAGATGTTGTCTTTGCCTTCCTTTTAGGCGCCATTTTCATAAGATAAAAGAGGAAAATGAAACAAGAACCAAAATTAACCAAAAGAAGAGAGATATGAACCTTCAGAAAAGAGAGGAGAGAGAATCACTGAAGAAAGATAAATGAATTACTGAAGAGAGAGAAATTAACTCAATTTACCTACTTCTTGTTGCAGAGTTGTAATCAATTAATTGTTCTTGCAGAGTTGTAAATAATTAGCCTTCAATGCTCTTCTACAGTTCCAAGGAAGTCAATGAGAGGAGAGAGAGAATGGGTTTTTAGGTTTGAAACAAGGTTGGTTTATAAGAACGAAATTGGAGGGAAAAATAAGAGGGAAGGGGGTAAAAAAAAAAAGTCAAGGCCGGAAAACGTTAGTCAATCTTGGGAAAATGGCACCAAGGTCTGATCTCACAAGAAAAACGCATTCAAAGGTTGTTTCTCACAAAAAAAAATTATAAGGTTGTTTTTCACAAAATGTAACTTTTATAAGGTTTTTTCTGACAATTTTTCCTTTTTTTTTTAACGGGATATATTGAAATTAAGTCCTAAAGTAACATCTAAAATAAATTAAATATCCTAAATTAAGTCCTAAAGTACCATCATGGTCAGTTGGTTGCGCTAGGCGTGAAGCGTGTAGAAACTGGGTGGGATGCAGGCTTAGCCGAGGCTATGGGAGCTTGTTATGCATTGGATTTGGCTGGTAGGCTGGGTTATGATCGAGTGTTTCTTGAAGGTGACTCGTTGATGGTAATAAATGCGGTGAAAAATCGAGTTGTTGGTGCTTCTCCCCTGTTTCGCATTTTCTTTGATATTGCTAGACTAGCTAGTTGTTTGGAGTCTTTTTCTATTTCGCATGTTAGACGAGCGGGCAATGTAGTGGCCCATCTGTTAGCTCGTTGGGTTTGCCCTCCTGGTGATGAAATTGTATGGTTGAACTCTTTCCCCCAAAGTATCACTACTTTGCGGGCGCTTGATTTAATATAATTGCTCTTGTTTTTCCCCTCAAAAAAAAATACTAAATTAGGTTACATAATTATTCTTTCCATCATGTATACAACTTTTGTTTTAATTATGATAACATATTTGTATTATGGTTTTTGAAAGTTTTCTTCGAACACAAATCCATGGATGCAAAATACATGTGTCTATTCTAATCCCAAAGATACCTAATAATATGTGTATATTATTTTACAAAACTGTATCTTAAACTTGTATATATTATGTATCACTTATCAAGTAATAATTTCGAATGGATTTGGGATATTCTTAAATCAATTTACATTGGAATTCATGGTGTGAAATATGAGAAAGAGAAAATTTATCAAGTTAAAGGGTAGACAATGTCATTGAAAGATTGGAGACTGGAGTATAATCTCTATTATATAAGTCAAGGGGGGAGCTATGATGTCCCCTGACCCCTCCTATGAAATGACTTTTTAACCCTTAATTCAACAAAAAAAATATTACCTATTAAGATTTTCCTCAATCATAGCCCTTTCTAATTTAAAATATGCATATCAAAGGAAGTTTAAAGTTGCTAAATAAACTGTCATAAAAATATGTGTAGTGAAAGAAAAAGTTTATGATTGAAGAATAAATTAACATAACTAAAGCAATTTCCAAATCAATTACAAAACCAAAGACATAAAATTATAATTCTACCTAAACATTTAAATGCAACAACAAAAACCAACATCCATTAACAAGTCATAGTCATAAAAATACCGAGAAAATAAAGAGGATAATCTTATCTTTTTAATTCTCGAGGGTCAATAATTGTCTTGTGTGTCAATTAGTATAATTTTTCATTTTATTTAGTTGGGAATCGTAGTTCTTATTTGTGTCAGTTAAGATAATCTTATCATTTTACTTTTTAGGAGAAATATGTAATGATTATTAAAAAAATAAGCTCATCTCCATTATATAAGCCAAAACAAGTGTATGGTGTTTACTTAAAATTACAGTATTATAACCTCACTGTATATTCATTACTAATAAATGACAAGGTCAATTATGTCAATTTGATGTCATTGCATCCTATCATGTGTGATTTTTTTTAATCCATCGCATAGTAATGTAATCAAAATAGAAGTTACAGAAAATTTCTCACAAATTAAGCAATAAAAACAACTTAACATATAAACCTTCAAAGAAATTTTGACATAAAAAACAAAATTATCAATCAAATAAAACAAAAATCTTTCACAAATTTGGTTTGACAATAGAACTTTACATCTAAATTTGCATCACAAATTCTGAACACTAAATACAATCTTCTTTCTTTGCTTTATCAAGTAATTTTTATATTTTGTATTTATACAACATAATAATTTATTGATGAGTACTAATAATGATTATAAATTACATTATTCAAAATTACATTTAGATGAAATTTAATAATAATCGCCAAAATAATCCACGCACGCATCGCGTGCATAAAAGGCTAGTTTATAGTAAAAAGAAGTGAATGGTTTGTAGAATATCAAATACTATTATGGTATGTTACTTTACATACGCCAAAATAAGTATGGTCTAGTCTGGTGGTAAAATATTATGCAAGAATAAGTTTATTAAGTTGGGTGGAATTGATGTATGCAAAGTTTTTAGCACACAACAAGTCATGGGCAAAAATTTAACGTTTTGCCAAAGTTTGATGGCCAAACTGCACAACAATCGGTTCATCATCATCACTGGAGCATTAGTGGCTCTGATACTCAATCCTGCAATTCGAAATGCAAGAAAGCATATGATGATTAAGCTTCTTTCATTGTAATTTAAAAAAAAAAGGTAACAATAAGGGTTGCACACTACCACTACCACTACCACTACCACATTCAAAATCACAACAGTGTACGGATAAGCTTGTGTTCAGCATCTGAAAATTTAAAGCCTGTTGAGCGAGGTGAGGGGTCCATCGTGCAACTATGTTCCTTCCAGACCAGTACTAAAGATTAAAGCCTGATTGAGATGTGGATTGGGGACAACTTTTGCTAACTCATTGTTGGAGTCTTTTAAAAGACTTTAATGAGTGAAAGAGAGGTGGTAGTTTAGTGGAGTACCACGATGAATTCCATGGCATTATCCATGGTTCAAATCCTCATCCCAAAATATGTTGCAGAATTCACTTATGGTGGCAGTGGGCCTTTAGGCCTGTTGTATTGTGGGCTGTTTAGCCTTGTATGGTTGTACACAGCCTCTGAGCTGTTATGCCCTGCAAGCTAGTAGCCTAATAGAGGTTGATTTTCGGATCAATTATACTTCTTCCGTTTCACAATAAGTGAAACACTTCCCTTATTTGGAATAGTCACAATAAGTGAAACCAAGCTTTAAATGGTAAAAAAAAATTCACTCTTATTACAAATATGCCACCAAAACGCAAGAGGGGACCACCACTTCCATACTTGTTCACTCTACTTTATTGTGGTCCCAACTTTCTCTCTCTACATTCCTTGGTAACTCCCTACTTTATCTAAGTTTCACTTAATGTGAAACGGATGAAATATTTTCTAATAAAAACATACTCTGATAAGGATATTTTGGTAATTTTATAGGTGGTATCATGTCAGAAATTTGATACCAAGTAAGATTGAATTTGATACTAAACAAATTTGGTACCAACTTGATCCTGATTTGATACCAACTTATTGTTGCCTTGTGGGAGTCTCCAAAGGACTCCAACAATAAGGCGCCAAACAAAGCTCGTGGATTGGTAGCTAATATGAAATTCACAGACGACAAGGTTAAAACCTCAATCTCTTATTTCAAACAGAGATAGTTACCTCAAAGGAAAAAAAAAAGACTAGCCACTTTGCCATGCCATTTCATATTTATGATATTCACAGTACAAATTTAATATTTACTAATAGCTCATACTAGATAATAGATACTTCTAAAAGTTTGGGCAGTCTCCATCCATTACCGTGAAGATTTGCCCGAAGTGGCTATGTCATGACTAATTTGTAGTTTTTTTTTTTGGTTTGATGTGTTAGAGCCTAGCCTCTCTTTGACATTCCAAAAAAGAAAGGAAAAACTTATGAGAGATCATTTGAGAATCTTAATCCTTATAACATTTATAATTGTCGATTTGAAAGAAATAAAAGAAAATGCAAGCCCCTTCTTGTTGTTTTAAAGCAAAACTAAAACTAGCAAATGATTTATTAAGAATTTACCTCATCATCATCATTATCATTATCATTATCATTATCATCTGCCTTTTTAAGCTTAGTTTTGCCTCCTTCCCTACTAAAGGGCAATTTCATAGGACCAAACACACTATCAACCTCAATACTTCCCTTAACAGAGTACCCTGTTCCTTTTCCCTTTATTATATCCCATAATGCAGACCCAAAATCCTTAGGCCTAAAACTTATAGGAATCTCCACTATCCCTTCTCCATTCTTCTCAATTTTAGCACATTTATCAAGCTTAGCTCCACCAATATTTTCCTCTCCTAACCAAACTTGATATTCTAATGCATTCAACCCCATATCAAAATCATTCTTGTTCATCAACTTCATATGCATTGTTGCACTTGTTTCCTCGAACGAAAAATCCTCGAATGTCACCTTTGTTAGATCGACCTCCGGTTTATAAGGCACTGGAATCTCTCCCTTTCTCTCAAGAGGCAATGTCAATCTACCAAGAACAGGAACATCCACAATAAGTTCAATAAGAACCTTATATGGTATAATGCTACCTTCCTTAACATCTTTGTACGTGTTTTTTATATCATCATAGACTAATTTCAATGGCACCTTAATGGTTTCGGACTCGTGGGAGTGGAGAGTCCCCGCATCCGGTATGAGGCCGGATACGAGTTTCCGGCCATCGCTTTCGATGAGATAGTTAATGTCACATAAGGGTATGGGAACGGGGTTGGGATTTTGTACTAGCACGTCCACTGTTAGTTCTATGGTCTTGAGATCAATGAAGGGAATGTGTATGGCTGTTACATCTGCTGTTGGCTTCCCAAATCCAATGGTCTCCTCGAGTTTTTCACCTACATCTTGGATGAAGTTCTTTACTTTATCCATTAATCCTCCCCCTTGATCTTCATTTTCTTCTTTCTTTGATTGTTTTGGCTTATGATCAGATGATGCCATGGTAGTAACAGAGGTTTGTTGTTTGGAGATTAATGGGTATTAATGTATTATTTAGAAAGATAGAAATGATTACAAGTGGATTTGATTAGAGGTGAACTTCAATTCTAATGAATGGGGGGAAGAAAGGGTGAACAAGATTAATTGGAGGAAGATTTACGGATTGGATTTGGTGGTTATATCTGTTACTAATTTTTTTGAGAGGTAATTTCAATTACTCCCTCCGTTTAGAATTAAATGCAACAAAATATCTTTTTCACTATTCACACTTTTCACTTTTGGTAAGATTTGTAATTTATACATAATGAAAAACATAGTCAAGTGGGATCTTGTTAGATTCATCTCGTGACATACTCTTATAAAATGTAATTTTTATAATTTTTACTTATATGTAATTATAGATATTTGTGGTCAAAAGAATGACCTGAGATGCGTAAAAGTGCATTTGTTGCATTTAATTCGGAACGGAGGAAATAATTATAAAATTTATTTTTATCGCCACATCAAACTTTCTATCATCTATGTTTGATATGCGGGAAGAAACACATGCAATGGAAATTTCCATGAATTTCTAAACTGGTCAATTGTTTGGTTAGCAAAAAGTAAAAAAAAATGGGGGAATTCAAAATTCCTAGGAATTTGTAGTTCCCACAAAACGTGGAAATTTATTGACCCACTCCTCCCTGGGTCATTCAAAATTCCTGGAAATTTCAAATTCCTTGATGGCAACCAAACAATTTTAGTAAATTCTCGGGAATTACATGAGGGAATTAACTTCCCATGTATTTTAACTTCCCACATACAGGAATTAAATTCTTGTATGTACCAAACAACCACTAAAGCCAAAAGGCTTCTTTAGTAGAATAGATGAAGTACTTTTCAAAAATGTAGGTGTAGTTTTTTTTGTAACTTTTACCTATTTTTTATCAACTTTGGAAATACGTAATTTTTTAAATTAATGGTCAAATATAAAAATTCATTACAAGTAAAAAAAATATAAGATTTTTTTTATAAATACATAACTAGATATATTAATGGTTAATGTTCATATGTGAACTCTAATGTACGTTGATGGTACACAATCATTTCTAAGTATCAATACAAGGTCCCCTCAAAAAAAAAATATCAATACAAGGTTGTATCAACAAGAATCAAGGTTGGCCTAGTTGGTTGGAGACCCTCTTTCCACCCTTGTAATAAGAGTTCGATTTTTGCCCTTTATAAAATAAGATCCTCAATTTTCCCCCTACTTATGCAAGGGATATTCATCTTAACTTTTAAAAAAAATACAAGGTTGTATGAATATCAGTATGGTATCAAAACAAGTTTCACTTCATAATCTTATCAATGCATGTGAGACTCAAAATTGCCATTATTATATTCTGATAATACTTTTGGTACCATTATATTCTGTTGGAATCCAAAATAGACTCCAAAAATTACGTTTAAGCAACATCTCTCAAATGAAAAGTGAGGGTTTAACCACGAATCCAACATAACATCATTATTTAATAATCTAAATAAAACAAGAAGGTCTTCTAATTATATCTCATTAGAAGACATACACAAAAATAGTTAGATCCCACGACACTATTATGACAATAATAAGAGACTATTGTAGACGTAAGCTCTTACCCCAATTCCTTGTAGAAAGTTAAGCTATTACTTTCATCCCCAAAATTTTAAGAGTTTAATTTTCAAAATATTATGCAATACTTATCATGTCACGACGATAATTATTTCCTCACAAAACAAAAATTATCAAAAGTAACTACACATGACATTGTCCGGAACAATGTGTCTAACATATAGTTAAAAACTCCCTTGCGAGATAGGGTTTCTCTTCCTCGAGAGATAGGGCGCCGCTCCCTTGTGGTTGTTTCTCCGGCCGATTATGGCGGATGATTTTTTGTTAAAGTGCTCAAATCGGAAAATCTCGGATGATGAAAACACAATAGTAGAACTAGATGACTTGGTGGCAACGGACGTAGACGAAAAAATCTCGTTGATGCTCGTTGGTAGATTGGTGAGTGATAGACAGGTTTTAAACTAGAAGCTTTCAAGCGCACCGTGACTATGGTGTGGGCGACTTCTCAAAAGATTGTCATCAAACCTATTGCTGCAAACAGGTTTGATTTTCAATTTCTGCACTGGCGTGATAAAGAGAAAGTCCTTGCCGGTAGACCTTGGTATTTTGATCAACACCTGTTGATTCTCCAAGAAATATCGGGGAATGATCAACCGACTCAGGTGCCTCTTTCATTCTCGCCTTTACGGACCCGTATCTATAATCTGCCATACAATTGTCGTTCAATAAATGACATTAAATCAATTACTGCTCTTCTGGGATCGGTTTTGGAAAATGAACCTGATATTCTTGGCCTTGATAATTATAGGCGGGTAAAAACTGATGATTGACATTAATAAACCTTTGCGGAGATTCCAAAAAATTAGGGGTAATTACCATTGAATTCAAGTATGAGATATTGCCGTTCTTTTGCTTTGCTTTATGTGTGGGGTAATTGGTCATAGCGAAAAAGATTGTCGCGAATTGAATACTGATGATGACCATGGCACTATGGCCTATGGGTTGGGGGCTATGGCTAAAGGCTTCTCCCAGAAAAGGAAGATCTAGGTATTTAGAGGAGGAAGCTAATGTGTTGGTGACCAGAAAGTTGGTGTTTGTGGGTAAATCCTCGATTCGGAGGGTAGTGCGGCAACATCAATAAGACTAAGCCGTCGTGTGATTCTTCGAGCGCGAATCGTCTCCATGCTCTGAAAATACCAACTTCCAAGAGGGGGCAGGTGTACAAAAGTATATGAGGGAGTTACAAGTGTCAAAATTCGGTATAAGGGATGCCGTGAATGATGTTAAAAATGGAGTTGGTGAGTTGAATGTGGAAAATGCTCAAGGTGAGAGGGTAGTTGTGCGGGAACCACAAAAGGGTGCGAGGGAGTCGGGAGAGCTGTGGGTGGATGATAGCCTACATAGTAAGGTAATAGGAGATGTGAATGTAATGCAGGATGAGGAGTGTAGGGAGAATGATTTGTTTAATCTCCAATTCAATGTTGGAGCAGGCCATGGTATGAAGGATAAAAAAGGCTTGGGCGCTAAGACAAATAATCAAAGTCCAATGGTTGTCTGCTAAACCCAAAGCAATCATAAAGGTGGGCAATAAAAGAAAAGAATATGTGGGGGCTCAAGATGGAATGGATGGAGAGGATGTGATGATGAATGAAGTGGATGCTTCGGGCAAGAAAATAAAATGTAATCAACTTTCTGATGGGACTCTTGATTCCTTGAAGTAGCGGAGGTTGGTTCCACCCAACCCCGCGAAGGCCAATGAAAACTGCCAAGGGCTTGGCAACCCTTGGACAGTCAATGCTCTCCGGGATTGATGCTGGAGAGAGAGGCCGAACATTGTTTTCTTGATGGAGACGATGGTTGAGGATAAAAAAGTTAGAGAGAATTCAGAATATTTATGGGTTTATGAATGGTATTTGTTTTAGTAGTAATGGAAGATTTAGAGGTTTGGGATTTTGGTGGAGAGATATCAATGTAGTGCCAGTTTCTTTTTCAACTCACCACTTTATTGCGAACGTTCATGATAATAATGATGTTCCGGTTTGGAGTGCAGTGGGTATATATGGTTGGCCGGAGCAAGATAAGAAACACAAGACATGGGAAATGATGGTTAGAATTAAATCGCGGAGCAATATCAATTTACCTTGTGTGATGTTTGGTGACTTTAATGAAATTCTATGCCAGGATGAAAAGGAAGGGGGGGTGCCGAGGTGTGAGAGGGTGATGGACTCATTTAGAGAAGCCTTGGATGATTGTGGATTGAGGGATTTGGGGTTCACAGGCAGCAAAATTACATGGAAAAGGGGTAATAGCGTTGCAACGTTGGTGAGGAAACGTCTCGACAGATTTGTTGCGGATGTTGCTTGGTGTACTGCCTTCCCGCATTATAATGTTAAGCACTTTGCACAATATAGATCAGACCATGCTCCTATTCTCCTCTCTACATCCAGTTATCATGAGAGGGGCAAAAGGAAGAAGATGTTTAGTTTGGAGGCTCTTTGGCTCTCAAAACCCGAATGTAACGATGTTATAAGCGGGGCATGGGTGAAGGTCTTGGTGAGAGTGCAAGTTCGAGGGTGGAATGTTGTGCTTCTAGCCTCACATCGTGGGCCTTTGGGTGCTTTGGAAGTATTAAAATGCAAATCAAGACAAAGAAGGAGGATCAGTGTGGTTCAAACGCACTACCCCGTGTTGCACTTTGACCGATGTATGTGACTTATATGTAAGAAAAAATATAGTTGTGTGGGATCTTGTTAGATTCGTCTCAATATGTATTTTATAAATATCTACTTTTTATAACTTTTACAAATACATAATTAGAGATATTCGTGTCCAAAGTTGTGCATTGACATACCTGAAAAGTAAAAGAAGGAGGATCTTTAGGAACCGGAGGGAGTAATCTACAATCTCATATTGGTCTTTGTGGGAAAAATATTATTTAAAGACAAGATAAAATACACCCCACAATTATTGAATTCAGTAATTCGTAAACAAATAGAAAACTCACAGTTACATCCTATTATCTCAAAATGACAATTTCAATATCTTAAAACACGGGGCTATTTTCTAAATTTAGGCAATTGTGGAATAATGATTCTAGAGAGAGAGAGAGAAAACCCCACAATAAATACCAACCATCCCCCCACCGCCCTCACGGCTGAAAATCCCCTCCCCCTAGCCGTGCAAGCCGCTTGTGCTCCAGTGGGCCCCAAAGATACCAAGAATGCTTGTCCTTTGATTCCCCGTCCCTTGCGTCCTCCTGATCCGTCCCCCCCTTTGCCTGTGTTGTCAGCACAACAAGACCTCGTTAATGAGGTATCATTTATGAAAGTGTTGACCTTGTCACCAATAGAAGGGCAATTAATGCCGGAATTTGTACCGTTGACCCCTGCAAATCTTCCTTTTTCCACGGCTGCCCCAGATTCTTTAAAAGAAGATGAAATTTTCATCCCATTATCTAAAGAAGAGTACGAGGAAATTTCTAAGCCGTGGGAGACAGCCATAATCCTCAAAGTACTGGGCAGATCTTTTTCGCATGACTTTTTGAGAAGTGAGTTATTGAAGATGTGGAAGTGGAAGACTTCAACGCCTCTCATCTCACTGGGTAAGGGTTTTTATAGCTTAAAATGTCCCTCCCATCCTGAAAAATCCAATGTGTTGATAGGAGGTCCCTGGTTTATTTTGGGTTGTATGATTTGGGTGCAAGATTGGGTTCCTGGGTTTAACCCTTCAACAGTCAAAATCAATCAGTTCCCGGTATGGGTTTGCTTACCAGACCTCCCTATGGAGTTTTATAGGCGGGACATCCTCGAAAAAATAGGAAATAGTATAGGGAAGACCATTAAAGTTGATTCTCATTCTCTCGATGGGGGAAGAAGAAGGTTTGCGGCGGTTTGTACGCTAGTTGATGACCGAAAAACGCTCCCAAAAACAGCCTGCATAGGAAAGGTATTCCAGGACTTGGTCTATGCAGAGGGACCAGGGTGGTGTACTTACTGCCATAAGGTGGGTCATAACCAAAAATCATGCATGCTCCGACCGGCGAACAAGGAGGTAGGTGCTGGAGAAAACAAGGCTCAAGAAAACCAGGCCCATGAAGATCATGGGGAGGGATGGACCCAAGTCAAAGCCCGTAGTGTTAGAACCCAGGTTAGTCATGTCAACCAAGAAAGAAAAGGTAAAGAAGGAAAAGGTGGTAATCTCCAAAAGAAACGGTGGACCCCAAAGAAAGTTGAAGATTTCCCAAAAAATGGGGCGGCGTTCTCAGTGACAGAAAAGGAGAAAGGAAAGGAGAGAGAAAAAGGAAGTGAGAAATTGGTGCAATCAAATCAAATGTCAACCCAGAACTCCTTTTCCCTGCTCCAAATCTTGGGAGAGCCAGAATGTGAAACTTCTATCCCCCAGGAAATCTTTTCCCCCCCTCAGGCCACGAAACGTGGTGAGGACTGCATTTTAGCCAGAGAACTTTCTCCACTGCCCGAGGATGCTGGAACAGCTCCTACCTGCCATACTCCTTTGGCTCCCCAAAAACTCCACACCCCAAATGAACCTATTAATACCCCAGGCTTCGAAGGAAACTCCCCACCTTTAAATCTTAAACCTATAAACACCAACTCAAACACTATATCACCCTCCCCAAAAGATGTATGCCCAGTCGGAGTCAAGAACACCTTCACCTACGGCCTCCCCTCCGAGGTCTCCTCCATCCCCTCCACCCCCTCCAAGAGTCCAATATGTCAAGGACTGCTCATCTCTGAGATTCACTCGACCGGTGAGGCCTCTCCTACCGGAGCTCAACCCCGGTTACATAGACTACCTTCTCCCTCTGGAAAACTCATCGACAGTTTTTGCCGACATCACGCTACAGGAGGTCAAGGCAATGATCCTCAACCCTCTTGTGAGCCAAGAGGTGGCGAACAATATGATCATGTATGCCAACTCGGAAATCATGGCCCCTCACATCCCGCAACTTCAAATGGCAGCCCATCTTCCACCTCTCTTCAAGATATTTCTAAAATGGTTTCTAGTGAAAGAGGTCGAAGTCGAGGTCGACACCAGAAACCTCATGCAAAATCTAGGTCCTTGGCTAGACCCGGCTCCACTTCTCCCAAGGGTGCGCACAATAGTGTTGATACACAAGATGGCGACTCGGCTCATGGCAATGAGCAACACGGACGCCCTAATGCTTGCAAAATTGTTCAAACCGATGAAACAATTAGGGATATCGGTCTCATGGGAAGAGGCAAGAGGGCGAAAAAACCCGTGCGAAGCCGAGATGGCTTTATGGCCACACCGAAAGCTTTGGACTTGCCCCAAGACCGGGGTCGAAGTCAATCCTTGGGAAGCCGGAAACGAGGGGGTCCTAAAGAGGATCATGGATACCCCCAACCTATTTAAGGGAATGACTATCTTGTTTTGGAATGTAAGGGGGCTAGCTAGGCCCTCCTTTTTACCGAACTATCGGCTTCTTGTTCAACAACACTCCCCTTCCATGGTTGTTTTGGTGGAAACTTGGGTTTCGAGGGAGAAAATCGCGCACATTGTTAGTGACTTGGGCATGGATTCTTGGTATCTCGTGGAACCGATTGGCTTTACGGGGGGGGGTATTCTCCTCCTGTGGAACTCATTTGTTGTTGATTTCCAAGTTGTGGGGGAGGGTGCTCAAGGCTTGCATGGAGTAATGGACGTACGTTCTCAACAAAATTCTTTTATTTTTTCGGCAATTTATGCTAGTCCTAAGATTGATATGAGTAAAGTTTTGTGGGAAGAATTGAAATTGTTTGCTCATGATCTTCATAAACCGTGGGTATTGTTAGGAGACTTCAATGAAGTCCTTAGTCAAGATGAAAAATTTGGTGGCAAGAAAATATCGAATGCTCGTTCTAACTTGTATGCAAACACAATGAATGATTGTCATTTAGTTGATATTGGTTTTTGTGGCCCTAAATTTACCTGGACTAATAAAAGAAAGATTAATCCTATTTATGAAAGGCTTGATAGAGGGTGGACTAATGTTGAGTGGATAGCCCTATTTCCTGATTATAAGTTGAGTCATCTCCCTCGTGTCACGTCTGATCATTGCCCGATCCTGTTAGAGTTGTGCAATAAGAAATCTGAGATAGGGGAGAAACCTTTTAGGTTCGAACCTATGTGGACCCTTGATAACCAATTCCTTGATGTAGTTAATCGCGCTTGGCTGATGTATAATTGGGAAGTTGAGAGAAAACTTGAGTGCGTTAAGGGTGAGTTAATCGAGTGGAATATAAATTCTTTTGGTAATATTTATGTCAGGAAGAAAACTCTGTTAGCTAGTTTGAAAGGGGTTCAATCCTATCTCCAAGTTAATCCCTTGTCTAAATTCCATCAAGACTTAGAAAATGATCTCCAGTATGACCTTCTAGCCGTCCTTGAGCAAGAAGAAATGTTGTGGAGATCGAAATCCCGTATGGATAGGTTAGGGGAAGGGGATAGGAATACAAGTTTTTTTCATCGTAGTGTGACGATAAGAAGGTCATATAATCGCATTTCATGCCTTAGGGATGAGGTTGGGAGTCTTATAGAAGACCCTTTAGAGATCAGGAGCCATATTATGAGATTCTATAGATCCCTTTACACCTCTGAGCATTTTATTTGTCATGATTTTTCTATTCCCGGGGTTGACTCAATGAAGGTGAATGTGGCTTTCCCCTACCCCCGAGGAGATCCGAAGAGCTTTATTCAGCATGAAACCCCTCAAAGCCCCCGGCCCTGATGGTTTTCACCCTGTCTTCTTCCAGAAATCTTGGGAGATAATTGGTAAGGATACTTGTTCTGCCATTACAGAGTGGTTTAGGATGGGTTGCATCCCTGAACAATTTCTACAATTTCGCCATTAAATAATTTCGCCCAATCAGTCTGTGCAATTCCCTCTATAAGCTTACTACAAAAATTCTGGTTAATCGACTGAAACCTCTTATTCCGTCCTGGATATCCCAAAACCAAAATAGCTTCATTAAAGGTTGAGGGGCGGATATCAATCTGGTCATAGCCTCTGAAATCTTACACTCCATGCAGAAAAAGAAGGGGAGGTGGGGGTGGTTTGCTTTAAAAATTGATTTGGAAAAAGCTTATGATAGGGTGGAGTGGAGTTTTGTCTGGAAATGTCTCCAATCCTGCAATCTCAACGACCATTCAGTTAAGTTAGTCATGGACTGTGTGTCGAAAGCGTCTTCATCTATTTTGATAAATGGTCGGAAAATTGAGCCATTCAAGCACTCGAGAGGCCTCAGGCAAGGTGACCCTATGTCGCCGTATCTCTTTAACATTTATCTCGAAGCCCTAACCCAATCCATTCAACAAGCTTCTGAGTCTAACGAATGGACCCCCTTTTGGGTTGGTAGGAAGAAAGTGCCGATTTCTCACCTACTTTTTGCCGATGACCTCTTGTTGTTTGGACGAGTGGATGAGGAGACGGCCTTTGCAGTTAGAAGCACTTTGGACACCTTCTGTGAAAATTCGGGCCAAAAGATTAATGAGCTTAAAAGTAAGTTGATTTTTTCCCCTAATACAACCTCGGAGATGAAATCTCTTTTCCAAGATACCATTTCCGTGCTTGAAACCCAGAATTTAGGTACTTACCTGGGCCTTCCCATATCCCATAAGCGCCCCAATAGAGTCCAGCTACAATTTGTGGTTGATAAAGTAAGAAGTAAATTGGCCATGTGGAAGACCAAGTTCCTTTCAAAAGCGGGGCGATTGTGTCTGATCAAATCTACCCTATCGACTATCCCGGCCTACTACATGCAGGCCTCGATCTTTCCCCGCTTCATGCCTAAAAGACCTGGACACCTTGTGTAATAATTTCTTATGGGGTGACTCGGGGGAGAGTAAAAAAATTCACTTGGTGGGGAAAGAAATCACCTTTGCACCTAAAGATTGTGGGGGTCTAGGTATAAGGGCTCAAAAGAATATGAATATTGCTTACATGGCAAAACTTGCTTGGAAAATGTCTCAGGGTCCCTCCAATCTAGCTCAGGCTTGCATCTTCTCTAAATATGTGCATAAGAATCATGTCACTGCTTTTAAAAATGGATCTGTTGTTTGGAAAAACCTGGGGAAGGGTTGGGACCTCCTTAACCTCCATAGCAGTTGGAGTATAGGAAATGGAAAGTCTATTAATCTATGGATGGATAACTGGATGGGGATGGACTCGCTCAGAAGTATGATCCAAGGTCCATTGCAGGCAGGGGAGGATAGGTTGAGTCTTAGTGACATAGCTTGTGAAGATAGGTGGGAGATCGATAGACTTTCCTTTATGGTACCTAATGAGATTCTTCTTAAGATTATGAGCATCCCTGTCCCGGCTAATGTGGGGGATAAGGATACGCTCATACCCGAGTTTGTGAACCACAATGGTTTCTCTCTTGCCCAAGCCTATAACGCTCAGATTTTGCTCCCTAGGGTAGACTTGGATTGGTTGTGGAAAAGTAAGATGGAACCAAAATTGAAAATCTTTTTCTGGCTGCTTTGGCGGAATAGAATTCCCCATAAAGCGCTATTGTTTGTGAGAAACATCTCCCCGGATTGCCTTTGTCCTAGATGTAAAGCTGCGCCTGAAACCTCTGTCCATGTTATCCGTGATTGTCCTTTCTCAATAGATGTATGGAATCACATTCCATCAGAGATATCCCCTCTCTTACCGTTTAAAGCCTGGCTTAAAGCTAATATTCAGTCTCAAAAAGAAGTCCGGGGTATTGTATGGAGTGATTTATTTCCATACTTATGCCACGAGATTTGGAAAAGCATAAATGAATCTTTGCTTTAAAAATTCTCCCCCTGCCCAAAGAAATCGCATTATATCTGCCGCAATGAAGCTCGTATTGGAACGGATTCAGGTCTTAAATCGCTTTCCTAAACCTTCGCTCATCCTTAGTGATCCCGAGGATCTAGCGCCATCTATCCCTAGAGATATGACTATTGTCCACGTAGATGCGTCATTCGTAAGTAAACAGGTTGTGGTTGGTATTGGGGGGGTGATAAGAGACTACGAAGGCAATTGGTCTATGGGGTTTGAAACTCAATGTTATGCTATGGATCCTCTATGGGCCGAGATGTTTGCAATACACTCAGGTTTACTTATGGCCATAAATAATCATTATGCTAACGTGATAATCTTCTCTGATTGTTTGGGAGCTGTCAAGTGCATATGTTCAAGCGAAACTAATACTGACAAATATTTGAGTCTTATAAATGCATGCAGAAATTTGAGGAACAAGCTTCCGGGAGCCAGGGTTGAACACTGCGGAAGAAGGTTCAACCAAGTGGCTGATGTTTTAGCTAAACATGGAAGAAATTCGGAAATTAGCAATGTTGTAACTAGGACTTTCCCTTTTCCCCCTAGTTATTGTATGAATGTTTATCTGGAGGATTGTAAGACTCTCTTTAATATTTTAACTTAATGTTAGTTGCTTTGTTCACCAAAAAAAAAAATATCTTAAAACACAAAATCACATAATTTGAATAAAATAAATTTATGATGGATCTATTTTTTTGAAAGTATGATGACTTCTTTAATCTCTTGCATTAAAAAATGTTCTTCTCAAATCACTATCAATCGTACATTTAACTTTAATAATCATGTTTAATTAAACTTTTGACTGTATTTGCTAGATCAGTAACGAATAACGGATATAGTCTAAGCTACATGTGTTTTTTAAACTACAATTATACAAGTGTGTATCAAATTGACTTATCATCATTTCTTTATTGTTAAAAGGTTTTAGTTTGGCTTTAACCAACAATAAATAAATAAAGTTTTTAGTTTGGTGATTGTCCCGTAAAATTAGAATCCGGTTTTTTTTAGTAATAGAAGATGGCTAATTAGATCAAGTTAATCTATTACACTACTGCAACTATACTGTAATTTTTTTGGGTTTGGACCGGACTAGACTACAAAAACCGGAATTGTGATTTTTTATGACCCGTAGACCGGACCGGAAATCTTCATCCTGTTCAAATTCGGTTTCAGGCCCATCTTTATATTTTGTACAACCCTGTTTTTTAACTCCATATATGATGTGTTATTTGTGTCATATTTACTTAGCAATTCAACAAGCATCCAAGGATGGATAACCTGTGAATTTTTTTTTTTTTTTGACATCAGATAACCTGTGATTTAAATATCATCATACGACAAGATCGATGTCTTTTAAATTATGGTTTATCTTATCAGATTAGTATCATATAGAAATCTCCTTACACATGGAATAAGTGAGAAAGACAAGATTTTACAGAAGACCTTCAATTAGGACAACAAGCAAGCTTATATTTTGCCTTGATACAAACATACTTATAAGTTATAACTAGAACTTTATATGCCTTAAAACCACCCTCATTCCAGTCAAAAAAAAAAAAAAAAAAAAAACACCCTCATACGCATACAGTTATAATTATTTGAAGGTTCTCTTCAACATAAGTAGAGGTGTATATGCCTTAAGAACACATACGACACATAAAACTATAGCATTACATAAAGAAGCTCTGTGCTCTGAATTTTAATTTATCTTTCTCAGTCAACATTGCTACCTTATAAGGAAGCTCTTCATCACTAGACCGATCCAAATTCAAGTTTCGTTAAAGAGCTTTAACACGGTCCAACCTAACGCAGCTGCTCCAGCAACTGCTGCACCAACCTTGCTCAATGTTGTGCTGCTCCCTAGCTTCTCTTGCCTAATAAGCCCAGCCACCTGTTTGTTATAATGAACCAAAAATATCGCTAGAATTCAGTATTGCAGAAGAAATTGCCACATACTGTTTGTCTTTGGTTTGTAGTTTGTGTGATAAAATTTTCATGAAAAATTAGTCAATCTAACTGCTAGTACTCAATCAGAAATTTCTAGAGGGCAGAAATAAAGTTTGTAGTTAGGGAAAAATGTGTCGCACAGATGCACAATTTAAACCGCGCTATAGAAACGTTGCAATAAAAAAAAGGGAGCATAAGAAAAGGCAATATTAACCTCAGGAGGAAGATCATCATAGGTGGTATAAATCTCAGGATCCCCTTGAAGGTGTTTAGATCCCCAGGACGCCAACTTATCGGCAACTTTATTGGCTTCTCTATCAACAAGCTCGATCTGCTGAGAAGAGCGATCGAACATTCCGTCAATCTGTTCAATGATCATAATTAATGATGGTTTGCGCGGCTTTCGACTGCGGCCTAGTACATGATCAATGACCTCCTTGCTGTCTCCTTTTATGAGATAGACTTGGAGGTTTTTTTGTTTGGCCAAAGTTAAGCCGTTTTTTAGCGCCTCTGCTTCAGCTATAGCAACGTTGCAGTCGTGAGGATAAGTTTCAGTAAGATTGTATGCTGCTGCTATTACCAATTCTCCTTGGCTATCCCTTATTACACATCCAGCCCCAGCTTTTTTATCTTGATTATTATGTGATCCATCAAAATTCAGAGTACAACGTTTTGCACCAAACATAGACAACATAGTTTCGCTCATCTCGCTCTTTTTTTTTTTTTTTTTTTTTGGCTTTGTGAGTTTTGTTTGAGGGATCGTTTGTTGCTGTTTATGGTGCAAGTGTTGTTTACTTATAGTGTTAGAGTCTTAGAGATCATATAATACGTTTAGGATATTATTTGATTCCCCATAATATATTTTATCAAAATTGTAGTAATACTTAGTTATCTTAGTATATTTTTAGTTACCCTTTCTTATCTCTCATGTATATTTTTATTATTCTTACATATCTTTTGGACGTCATAATTGTACTTCCTCCTGATTTTTTTTTTACATGTTACACTTTCGTTTTTCACGCATGCTAATGCAAAACTTGAGGACATATATTTCTAATTTCATATTTGTGAAAATTATAAAAATTACATATTCAGACGAATCTAACAAGATCTCACGTGACTATATTTTTATTCACGTATAAATTACAAATGATGGTCAAAGTGAAACTTGTGAATAGTGTAAAATGTCAAAGTGTATTATTTTAAAAATCGAAGGAAGTATTATAGATAGGTTGTAAACGTTATTAAATGCACTCAACCATTTTCATTAACTTTATCAAATAGATTTTTTTTTTGGTGCAATATCAAATAGAATTTTCACTTTACTCTGCTCAACTTCTTTTGAAAAAGTTTAAGATAACCCGCCTTGGTTTTATCAAATTCGAACAACCCCCCTCTCTCTTTTTTTCCTTTATTTTATACTCCCTCCGTTTCTTTTTGTTCTTCCTGTTTAGAATCTTGACACTATTCACAATTGAAGAGAATCTTCTAAATTATTTTCAACGTATGATAAAAAATATAATTATGTGGGATCTTGTTTTATTCGTCTCAATGAGTATTTTATTAATATCTAATCATTATAATTTTTACTAATATATAATAAAAGATATTTAAGATTAAAGACGTGCATTGGCAAACGTAAAAGTCAAAACAGGAAGAATAACAAGAAAAAGAAACAGAGGGAGTACTTATTTTGATTTGAACAATTAATATTTCACTAACGTTTCACGCTCTTGACAAGGAATAGTGACATCAGCAATGTTTGGCAGGATGACTCAAGCTTGATGACGTTGATCCTTAATGAGGAGGTCATTTGGAATTTTGGTAGTTTTCTGGATGATTTCTTTAGTCTTTTTAAAAAGGCGATTAAAATAATCATCGATGGTATGTTAGATGAAAAAGTTAGAATAAAACCAATCAAAGTGCATATGTTAGATGAGTAAACGAGATCCAATCAAGTGCAGTGGACAAAAACAAAGAAGCTGCTAAAGGAAGACTCATCATTATTCCTTTAGCTTTTTTTTTTTTTTTTTTTGAAAGGCTTTGTTCACCAGAAAAAAAAAACTAAAGGAATAATGATGAGTCGGCATGGTCGGGGACTTGTACTGCGTACAGTAAACAGTAAACTTCATGAGCAAAAATTATTCAGTAATCTTAAACTACCAAGTCGTCCATAGTTTCTTAATAGTAATCCTATGCAGATGATAATTAATATATTTGGATTTACATTTTTTTTTAAATGTAAGAAAAGAACATTAGGCTACTGTAATACTCTATATTTTTAGTAAGTTACGAGTAATATTTATATTTTTCAAAAGAGGCTTTTATAAAAGATTTTGGGTATTTAAAATAAATTCTAGCCCAAATGGATTTTGGGCCTAAGTTTACTAATTTAAAATCCAAGTAGTTTGTTAAAAATAAAAAATAAAAAAACGTTTTAAGGAAATTCTAAAGATTAACAAAAAAGAAAAGAAATAAGAAAATCGACTTAACAACTCACGTCAGTGAGTTAGATGCTTATTAGCATTTTTTTTTGGTTACTTTTCCTTTTTGTTTATCTTTTTAATTATTTTAGCTTCTAGAATTATGTATTATGGGATAATTTATATCGTTTCCTAATCTTAGTTGGATAATCGTAAATATTAGCTATATCTTAGCTAGATTAGTTTATCTTTTTCTTAAATTCATCTTTTTAGTTTCCTAGTCTTATTCGATTCTATCTATCCGACTAAGTATAAATAGAGTGCCTCCACCCATCATATTTTTCACACCAAATTTGAGAAATAAATCTCTTTTCTCAAGTTTAAACTCTCTCTCTCTTAGCCTACCCTTTCTCTTCTCCCTAGTAGTTATTAATTTTCGAGGTGCGTGTATATGTAGATCTTTAATAATTATTTTTGCAACCTTAGTATCATGTTTTTAGGAAAATATTTTGGATTAAAGTCCATGTTTTTATAAGTTTTATTATGAACTACATGTGTTTTGTATGAACATGTTTGAATGTTTATTAATTTTATTATGCACTTGAATTATGTCTTTAGTTCAATATTATTATAAAGTTTGATCTTTGAATCTGTATTCATATAATTTACAAGGAGTTTGATATTTAAATGCATGTTTATATATTTAAAAAGGAGTGTTTTTGAATTATTATTATTTTTCAAAACTTACCTCTTAAGCAAGTTATTTTATTTATGCCTTTATATGGCAAAATTCATAAGTAGTACTATTCTTTTTAAAGGAGGATTATTTCATAAGGATTTTTATTAGATATATAATCTTTTATGATCGCAATAATAAAGAGGCCACGACTTGTTATTTATTAGCAAGAACGGTAGCTATTATTATTATTTACCCAGGCAACGGCTTGTTATTTATTAGCAAGAACGGTAGCCATTATATTATTTACCCATGTACTTTTTGTATAAGTCATGTGGACAAAGTAGTAACCCCTCGTAATAGACTCAGTAAGGAATATTAAACTTGGGGGATGTGCACACTTTAGGAAAGGTACCTAGGTAAGAAAAAGGAGTTTTTATTAAAGTTAAATACTTTATGTTATATAATTATCAAGTATTCAAGAAAGGATTTTCGAAATTAAATATTTCAAATGTTTAATTAAATAAAGTGATTTTATATTCCGCATATACATGTACTCAGTATTTTTACTAACACGCGTTTTGTTTGTTTTGTTTTATGGCTTTGTCCCTGTAATGACCCTATTTTTGAGAGCAGAATTTACAGGTTGATATGATGCATACTTCATATGGGGGAGCTAGTGAGGAATCATAACTAGTCAAGGAGTTGTTATTTTATTTTCTTTATTTTTATTATTGTCGTCATAGTTATACAATAAAGTTTATATATATTGATAAAGAGGAGTTATTTAAGTTATTTCCGCTGCATTAGTTTCAAGTTCAGTTAGTAGTTAGTATTAAAGCCTTTAACGTTATCACGTGACGGTAATACTCTCAAGTTTCTCAAGGAGTTTTATATTAAAATAAGTTTTCCAAAAAGAGAGAAATTTGGGGGTGTTACAAAGTGGTATTAGTTTTCCAGGTTCTTTTTGCAAATAAAATAAACATTCAATGAGAGTATGGGTAGATCTAGGAAGGGCATATAAGCTAGAGTTTCGCATTCTATTTGCATTTTTTTGACATATTATATTATGTGAAAAAAAAAATATTTCTTTCTTTTTAAGCAAATACTTATATTTTCAAGTATAAATATCTTCTGATTTATAATTTGAAGAACGGAATAAGTATGTGGATTTATTTTTCTGAGGAAAGTTCTGGCTAAGGAAAGACTTGGTACTTAAGTTGGCCGTTTGTGCCGCACTTCTCTTTCCTGGGAACTCACTCGACTAATTATTCATACACTATGAACCTAGTACTCAAAATACATAACTCTTTTGTTCCTATACGCATATATGTATTTTTCAAAATTTTCAAATGATTTTTTCTTTTTTTGGAATTTCAAATATTTTTTCGATTCATTTCAAATTATTGTTACAATTTTATTTTATTTTGACTATTATGTCAACATGTAATTCATATTTTTACTTATATATCTATACATCTTTTCAAACTATAAAGCTGCAATTTTTTTTAATGAAGTATTGAAATTTTTATATGAATTGTTTAGTTATTTATTGTTATATTAGCAATATGATTATTATTATTAATATATTTCAAGGAAGTGTGACTTATTGTCAAGTTAATATGAAAATCTTTGTATTTTTCATAAGCAAAAGAAAGAGTTTATTGTTTATTATAAGAATTGAGTTATTATTCTATCTTTCATGACATATTATTATGATGCTACTTGCAAGTTGTGATATTACTAACTCTTATGGCATTTTTTTTAGCACAAATATTTTCTACGAGATGAATTTGATTATTTAACGTCTTATATGACATGTATGCATGTGATCTAATTCATGCAAAGTGATTTATATGTTTATTTTGTTGATTTATAAGTGTTACAAGAACCTATGACTTCAAAGTAAGCCTAGTTGTTTTAGATTCATTAAAGGTGAATACTGTTTTGGTTTATTCCTTTGAAGGAAATAAGTTTAGTAGTTATTTTTTTAGGAATGAAGAAGGCAATACATTATGTTATGTGCTAAGAACTGTGAAATTAGTCATTTGAAATTTTATTCAGTTGGATGACCTTTAATGTTTAGTGACATGAGTAAGAAAGGGAAAATTTATGATTTGAGGAAAGTACAAGTAGGAGATCAATGATTTATACTAGACCTGGCAAAGTTGGTCCTGATCCGAAAATCTGGACCGAAATATCCGATCCGTGGTCCGATCTGGGTCCGAACCAGACGGTCCGAACCTTGATCTGAATCCGAAACGATATGGTCTGGTCTGAATCCGATCCGAAATAATCTTGATCCGAAACTCATCCGAAATCTGAATGATCCGATATGGTCTTACTCGACCCGAAACCGATCCGACCCGAAGGTAAACCGATCCGAAATTACTGGTTTCGATCAGGCTTTGATCCGAAGTACCCGAAACTTACCCGTTTTTTTTAAAAAAAAAAGTTATCATTGGCCACTGGTGCAAAACTTTGGAAGAATTTCATGTAAGTATATGTAACGAATACTCAAATAGTTAGACGGAATAATTTTTAAAAAATGTAGGGAGTACTAACTACTAAACAATTAATATCCAATAAAAGGGCTAATAATCGAATAATTAATAACTTAAAAGATTAGTATAGAATATAATTTATTTACATAGGACAACCCTTACCCTACTAAAAAAGCTCAAAATCTTTCTTGTCCAATCCGAAATCCGATCTGATTCGATGATCTGAAACCATAATCTGAAATCCGATCCTATCCGAAACCCGACCCGATCCGAAATAATAGTCCGAACGATGACCCAATCCGAAACGATCCGGTCCGGTCCGATCCCGGTCCGAATGTAACTTGATCCGAAAACGGTCTGATCTGAATTGGTCCGGTCCGAATCCGATTCGATTGGTTAGATTACCAGGTCTAATTTATACTCGTTTGGGCGAATTATCATGATTTAGATAAGTTATATATTTTGTTTATGGATATAGTCAACACCATTTTAGCTATAATATAGATATAATCTTAAAAAGGTGACAAAATAAGGGGTATTATGAGGACCTTATAGGTATATGAGATACCATATATGAAGCTGGGTTTAATTAAGGAATTTTCCCCTATGCTGAATCGCAAATATTTAAAAGGAGTTATCGTTATTATAGTTAAGCAAAGAAAGTATGAAGTAAGACCATATTTGAATCTTTAGCAGGTTCCTTTAGATCATTTTTTTTTTAAAAGGTGAAGTAAGATACTAGAATTTTCTAAATGTAAGTTGATTTTGGGGAATTATTGAGTGTCAAATGGAGTATTATTTTTGGAAGTAGTCTTGAACTCTTGATTGAATAGTAGTTACAATGAGTTATAAAGGATTGGGTATACCAATTATCAAATGAGTCAAGTGACCTTAATAAGGGAAGAAATATACTTTTTTTGTTGAAAAAAAAATCGAAAGTTTAATAAAGGAGAAATGGGAAGAAATTAGTCAATCAAGGTAATTGATTTTGGAAATAGTAGTCGTATTTTCGTCTTACGAATTTAAGCATTGAGTATATATTATGTGAAGGAGTTAATTTTATTAAAATGTCAATTTTGAGGCAAGATTATTTATTTACTATCTCAAGTCCTAGTTGACTACTGTCTATTTTAAGAGAGTATTAATTATGCTACTTTAAGAAAAAAAATTGAAGATGAATTTCGAGGAGTTTTAGTCTTGAGGACCTAAGTAAGGAAGTTTATTTTTCTTCAAGTATATGTTGTGTTAGTATATATACTAACAAATTTTGCTTATAAATGATGAGTTGATTTGATTTGTAATATAGTATGATCAAGGGTTGTTTTGATGATATTTATTGTGAGACCTTCATGAGTTATGTGAAGCTGATTAAATTTTGAGAGAAAGTAAAGGTATTTTTTTTAAAAGGGCATGTTTGAATATTACATTTTCGAGAAAAGCTTGCGAAAGGTTTTGT
Source organism: Beta corolliflora (assembly GCA_947648045.1). Taxonomy (NCBI): domain Eukaryota; kingdom Viridiplantae; phylum Streptophyta; class Magnoliopsida; order Caryophyllales; family Amaranthaceae; genus Beta; species Beta corolliflora. The sequence goes on from CANSZD010003857.1 coordinate 79,212, forward strand.
AAAATTCATTTGTTATGACTATATTATAGCATTTTCATAATATATCAGTATTTGCTTTAAGTCTTTTTCCTGCTATTTATGCCTTTATTATCAATTTGTAATTATTTATTATTTCAAGAATTTGGAAAATTTTCCTAATCAAATTTATAACTTTTCATTTTGTCATAAACTATACCCTTTTGGACTTATTCAAATATTTTCTTTATTATTATTACCTTGAAAAATAGGTTAATTTTCAAAGCTCAAAAGATATTTTCGAAAATATTATCTATCTAGTGATTTTGTTATTATGTTTCAACTAATGATTCTTATATTATTTGTATTACAAAGTTGGTGAAAAAATATTGTAGTCAAGTTTTAAGTCTTAGCGAGTTACGGGGGCGTAACTCCTTTTAAGGGGGATAGAATGCGATAGAGTTTCGCGTGTTTGACCTTAGAACGTTATTTTTGACCTAATTTTGACTTGTTTCATGAGTTATTAAGTGAACCAGCTTACTTTTATAGGAAGTTTATAGTATATGTAAATTACTTGCTTTATTTCTTACTTACTTGCTTCAAGTTTCGAGGAGAAACTTCTTTTAAGGGGGTTAGTCTATAATACTCTGTATTTTTAGTAAGTTAATATTTATATTTTTTAAAAAAGGTTTTTAAAAGAGGCTTTTATAAAAGATTTTGGGTATTTAAAATAAATTCTAGCCCAAATGGATTTTGGGCCTAAGTTTACTAATTTAATATCCAAGTAGTTTGTTAAAAAAAAAACGTTTTAAGGAAATTCTAAAAGATTAACAAAAAAGAAAAGAAATAAAAAAATCCCAGCTTAACAACTCACGTCAGTGAGTTAGATGCTTATTAGCAAAGTTTTTGGTTACTTTTCCTTTTTGTTTATCTTTTTAATTATTTTAGCTTCTAGAATTATGTATTATGGGATAATTTATATCGTTTCCTAATCTTAGTTGGATAATCGTAAATATTAGCTATATCTTAACTAGATTAGTTTATCCTTTTTCTTAAATTCATCTTTTAGTTTCCTAGTCCTATTTCGATTCTACCTATCCGACTAGTATAAATAGGGGTCTCCACCCATCATATTCTTCACACCAAATTTGAGAAATAAATCTATTTTCTCAAGTTTAAACTCTCTCTCTCTCTCTCTCTTAGCTTACCCTTTCTCTTGTCCCTAGTAGTTATTAATTTTCAAGGTGCGTGTATATGTATATCTTTAATAATTATTTTTTGCAACCTTAGTATCATGTTTTTAGGAAAATATTTTGGATTGAAGCCCATATTTTTATAAGCTTTATTATGAACTACATGTGATTTGTATGAACATGTTTGAATGTTTATTAATTTTATTATGCACTTGAATTATGTCTTTAGTTCAATATTATTATAAAGTTTGATCTTTGAATCTGTATTCATATAATTTACAAGGAGTTTGATATCTAAATGCATGTTTAAATATTTAAAAAGGAGTGTTTTTGAATTATTATTATTTTTCAAAAGTTACCCCTTAAGCAAGTTATTTTATTTATGCCTTTATATGGCTAAATTCATAAGTAGTACTATTCTTTTTAAAGGAGGATTATTTCAGAAGGATTTTTATTAGATATATGATCTTTTATGATCGCAATAATAAAGAGGCAACGACTTGTTATTTATTAGCAAGAACGGTAGCTATTATTATTATTTACCCAGGCAACGGCTTGTTATTTATTAGCAAGAACGGTAGCCATTATATTATTTACCCATGTACTTTTTGTATAAGTCATGTGGATAAGGTAGTAACCCCTCGTAATAGACTCAGTAAGGAATACTAAACTTGGGGGGTGTGCACACTTTAGGAAAAGTACCTAGGCAAGAAAAAGGAGTTTTTATTAAAGTTAAATACTTTATTGGGCGGGCGCGGATGTGTAGTCGTTGTGCACCGCACCCGGCCAAAGATAAAATTTCTCCTACTCTCTTTTACACTAAGGTAGTATAATGGAAGTAGGGGTCGTATCCACAGGGAAACAGGGACGAGTTTAATACTTAGCGTGATTCAAAACCTAGATTAAGCTAAGGGCCGAGAAACCTAATAATAAAGGGGGTTTCAAGTAGATTATAAACAAACTATAATTAACTAGCATAATTAGATAAAATGAGAAATCAATATGGAAAGATCTTGAATCCGATTAACATCCACTTCAATTCATTATCGATCCTTGAACCTCCACTCTAATTATTTCCATAATTATCTATTGTTGAGAATTAATCTCGTGTTCTCCTTATTCTTAGTTGAATAGCACGATCAGCGTGACTATAAAACCCTAACCAAAGGATAACCTAGTCCGATAGCGTCTAAGTTCAATCCAATAGCAACAATAAACACGAGAGAACCAAGGCACTCGCTAACGTCATACAAGCGATAAACATTCAACAGTTAATTCAATTTCCCCAAGAAATAACCAAGACGATCTGCATCTAAGTTACTCCCTAGTTTGCTACCAATTGATAAAAGAATAAAACAATCCGATTCTATTCTTAAATCTAGCATTAGATTAATTACACAATCAAACTAGTAATGTTCCTAGCATAATCATGCAAAAATCATAGAAAGCAAGCATAGAAATTAAACCATAATCAAAGAAACTAAATAGAGAGGAAAGATCTCACAATAATGCTTGAAGCTCCATATTAATCTCGTTCAAGAACGGTTCAAGCTACAATCGGCATAGCATAAGCCAATCCCATAATTGAAATCTACAAAAACTAAACTAGAAAATAAAAACTAAAAAGAGAAGACAACAAGAGAGAGTGGAGTTTTGGAGACTCCCTCTCCTTGTGGCTGCTGCCCCCACTAGGTCCAAAATCAACTTTAGTATTTATACTAAAGCTCAAAAATCAGCCGACATTTAGACCGACCTAGGGGTCGCGAGGTGCGAAGTAGGTCGCACCGTGCGAAGAGTGTTCTACCTACCGCACTTTTGGCTGGGCAAGGCAGGTCGCACCGTGCGGCGGCAGTCGCGAGGTGCGAGCAAGCAGGTCGCGAGGTGCGACCTATCTCGCGAGGTGCGAGCTGCGCACTGGGCGAGAGCTGGGCGAGCGCTGGGCGAGCATGGGCGAGAGCTGGGCGTGCGGTGCTTCGAGCGAGGCTGCTGGGCGATGAGCGATGCTTGCTGGGCAGCTTGCTTCGAGCATGCGATGCGGTTGGCTTACGATGATGGAGCGCTGGGCGACTTGGCTTGCGGTAATGCTTGTGGTGATGCTTAGCTTGCGGTGATGCTTGGGCTTTGCTCGGCTCAAATGCACTTCACCTTGGAAGCTCGGAATACATGACGTTAACACAAATTATCTCGCAAAACTCCGAACTTCCGCTAAGAGTTAAATAAAACACGAATGTTAACAATTACAATCAAACCCTTAGCAAAGTGCACCCAAAGTTACGTAAATACTACGTGTAACTTGAGCGTATCATTTATGTTATATAATTATCAAGTATTCAAGGAAGGATTTTCGAAATTAAATATTTCAAATGTTTAATTAAATAAAGTGATTTTATATTCCGCATATACATGTACTCAGTATTTTTACTGACACACGTTTTGTTTGTTTTGTTTTATGGCTTTGTCCCTGTGATGACCCTATTTTGGCGAGTAGAATTTACAGGTTGATATGATGCATACTTCATATGGGGGAGCTAGTGAGGAATCATAACTAGTCAAGGAGTTGTTATTTTATTTTCTTTATTTTTATTATTGTCGTCATAGTTGTACAATAAAGTTTATATATATTGATAAAGAGGAGTTATTTAAGTTATTTCCGCTGCATTAGTTTCAAGTTCAGTTAGTAGTTAGTATTAAAGCCTTTATCGTTATCACGTGGCGGTAATACTCTCAAGTTTCTCAAGGAGTTTTATATTAAAATAAGTTTTCCAAAACGAGAGAAATTTGGGGGGTATTACGGCTACCCTCCTTGTAGGGGAATACCTAATGTGTCGGATACAAGAATAGAAGTAAGAGAAGAGTTATTACAAGGAGAAATATCGAAACTAGACATTACCAAATGTCCTACATTGGCTATCCAATCAGCAGCACGATTTGCTTCCTTGAACACATGTCTGACTTGGCACGAGACGAATTGTGTGAGCATGAGCTTAAATTGTGTGAGCATGAGCTTACAATCAGCAATCTTCCATGGAGTAGAGCAAAGATTATAAATGGCGTTGATGACTAAGAGGTTATCCCATTCGATGATGATGTTGTGAATACCCGAATGCAAAGCTATCTTGATACCTTGTTGTAGGGCAGTGGCTTCGGCAATGAGAACAGAAGAGTGGCCAAGATTGAAGACTTTGGCATGAAGAAGCTGGCCTTCATGATTACGGATGATGACATCAGCAGCAGCCTCCAAACAGGAACCGAACCATCGAAGTTTAACTTGAAGAATGAGTGAGGTGAAGGATCCCAGGCTACAAGAGTAGCCGAGGGAAGGGGGTGATGCTCCTCTAAGAGGAGAACCAATAGCCTAACAAGTATCCACTTGTAAGCGGCACTGCCATTCCTCATGTGCAAATTTAGCTCGGTGAATGACACGTTGGGGTCACCACTTTTCATTGTTGAAAATAATAGAATTCCTCTATTTCCAAATGCTCCAGAAAAGAAAGATGCATTTCGGCAAGGTATGTTTACCTTTGAAATCCTATAAGAAGTCTAAAGTGGAGGGGAAGGACATTGGCGGGGCACACCAAGAAGTAATCTCCGCAAGTTGCCAAATACTTTGGGAATTTGGGCAATGGAAAAGTAGATGGTCAATAGTTTCAGGTTGCGAATTACATCGAGGACAAAGATTCGTTGGCAAGATTTTCCTACTAAACATCGTAACTCTGACAGCAAGGCTATTGTGGCAAATTTGCCAAACAAAGAGTTGTAATTTGGGAGGAATATCCAGCTTGCAAATCCATTTAAAAGGCCACGGAGGACTTTTAGGCAAATCGTGAGCTAACCAAGTAGCATATTTTACTGAAAATTCACCACTTGAAGTAGGTCCCCAGATTGGTACATCAGGGATGTCATTGATTGGAAGGGGAATAACCTTGATTTTGACAAGGAGGTGATGAGGCGGAATGGGAGCTAATTTATTGATATCCCAAGTATGGTCTGTTGAGATGAAATGGGCTACTTTCACTCTAGATCGATATTACTCCGATCTATTTTGAGTATATCACATAAATTATCCTGGCATAACCAGTTGTCTAGCCAGAAGAGAATTGAATGACCATTTCCGACTTTTCATCTAATGCCTTTCCTAAGAAGGTCACGTTGTGCTAGGATCTCTTTCCAGATATGAGAATCATTGGTTTTAGGTGAATACTCAAAGAAGGACTTATTTGATAGATATTTTCCTTGATAAGGGTTGCCCAAAAGGTTTGTTTTTGAGATAGTAAATTCCAACCAAGCTTAGCTAAGAAAGCTTTATTGAGCGGTAAAGTTCGTCTTAGTCCCAGTCCACCTTGCTTAGGAGAACAAATGGTAGTCCATGCTATAAGCGGGGTGCTATTTTTATCTTTGTTTTGACGCCAAAAAAACTGACGATGCATTGAGTCTATATTTTTGCAGATATCAGAGGGGATGAGAGATGAGGAGCAAGTATAAGTTGGAAGAGCTTCCAAATTAGACTGAATCAGGGTATGACGACCAGCTTCTTAGAGAAAGCCAGATTCCCAATGCTGAATTCTCTTGAGAGAATTAGCCAGGATATGACTATAATCACTTTTTGTGGGATAATAGGAGCTGGAAAAAACTCCTAAATACCTACCAAGACAAGCCTTGGGGGTCATATTGAAGTAGCCAGCAAGAGCCACTTTTCAAGCATTTGTGATGTTCTTTGACAGGACCAAAGCTGATTTGTGAAAGTTCACCAATTGACTAGACATAAGGCAGAAATCATCAAGGATACTTTTGAGCTTGTTGCAAGCTGTAGATGTAGGTTTGTAGAACACAAGACTATCATCGGCAAACATTAAACAAGGGATTTGGGAACCCCTCGGACAAATCTTAAAGCCCAACCCTGATTTAGGTTTGTCACTCTCACTAACTAACTTTTGTATGGGCACATTCATACAAATAATAAATAGATACGGAGGACAAGATCTCCTTGACGGAGACCTCTTGAAGGCTTGAACCAATCTGTGGTGCTACCATTAACTTTAAGGGAGTAAGAGACTATAGTAACACATTGTTTTACCCATTGAATCCATTTGGACGGAAATCCAATTTGATTAACGTTGGAATAAAAAATCCCGTTCAATGCGATCATAAGCTTTTTCCATATCGAGTTTAAGCACACACCATCCTATTTTACTAGTGGACTTTTGGAAGGAGTTGAGAATCTCCTGAACAATAAGGATATTATCATGAATTGATCTGTCAGGTGTGAAAGCATTTTGCAGCGGGCTAATATTTGTTTTGAGAATGGGACATAATCTTTGAACAAGTAGTTTAGAAATGGCTTTATAAATTGTATTAATTAAGGTTATTGACCGAAAATGGTTAGGCGTTTCCGAAGTGGTCATTTTTGGGATAAGTGTAATGATTGTATGATTTAAAGACGGAGGTAAACAACCATGGTAAAAGAAACCATGAATAGCAAGACAGATTTGAGGGCCCACAATTGGCCAATAAGCTTGAAATTTTTTTGCTCCAAATCCATCAGATCCTGGTGCTTTATGAGGATTCATCTCAAAAAAGATCGATTCAATGTCATCCGTAAATGGAGCTATGAGGTTAGCCGCATCTTGATCGGTGACAAAAGGATTGATAAAGGAGAGATCAAACTCCGGCTTGAGTTGGAAGAAGAAGTAAACCGTTCTTTGAAAGAATCAGTGAGAAGAGAATTAATGCCAGATGGCGAATCAACCCATTGATTAAGATCATTCTTTAGACGAAAGATGGTAGTGTTGACAGTTCTTTTTCTCATTTTGTTGTGGAAAAATCGTGAATTACGATCTCCTTGAGTAAGCCACTGTTTGCGACTAAACTTGCCCCAGGAAAGGGTTAAAAGGTTGAACCCATAATCTTTGTTCTAAAGCAACAATTTTCTCACTATTTTCAATTAATTTATTATTCGTGTGACCATATCGATGCTTTGCCCAATTCTTAAGATGGACCTTGATTTGCGAAAGTTTGTGCTGTATTCTAAAAAATCGTGAGCCCCGGATGGAGTGAGCCCATACTTTTTTGACAATTTGATGCGATCGATGATCAATTGTCCAAGCATTTTGAAACCGAAAACTAGGGGCTTTGGACACGACATTGAATTTGGAATCAAAGATAAGAGGAGCATGGTCTGAAACAGTGAAGGCACCATAAGATGCTTGACAGTGCGAGAAGGCATCTAAAAAAGATAGACTAGCTATTGCACGGTCCAGTCTTTCATAAATGCACTGATTGTAAAGCACTTTTTTCCAAGAAAATGAATTTTGAAGTGAGGGGATGTCTTGAGCATTGGCGTTAGAGAGTAGATTGGGTAGTCTTATTAATTGGTTGGGGGATAGCGGACGACCACCCAACTTGTCATCAAAAGATAGCATTTCATTAAAATCGCCAAGAGCAAGCCAAGGCAAAGTACAAGATTGAATAAAAGTTGTTAAATATTGCCAAAACTCATGTTTATCTTGTTCTTGAGCTAGTCCATAGAGACCAGTAATTACAAATGCTTGATTCAATGGCTTGAAAGTAATATTCAAATGCGCACACCTATTCGTGGTGGAATGGCTAGTAACATCAATATTATTATTATTCCAAACAATCCAAAGACCACCACAATGATTAATGGGGTAAATAATTAATTTATTATCAAAATGTAAAGCTTTTAGAATATTTTGACTATTTTGGCGCGAAGTCATAGTTTCAATAATGAACATGATGTCCGGTTTATATTTGTTTCTTAGAAACGCAAGCTCGACAAGGGCTTCGGGTTTCTTGCCGTCTTGAATATTCCAACTAATGATCTTCATATGATAACCATTGACAAGATGGGTGCAAAGAGCACCAAAGGGCCATAGCAATGATCTTCATATGATAACCATTGACAAGATGGGTGCAAAGAGCACCAAAGGGCCATAGCGGCTGATTAACATCCGGTTCATAAGGGATTGAAACAACCCGAGTAGGATATACAAGGAAAAGACAAAATAAGCAAGAAAGATGGTGCAATGCGAATAGCAAAACGAAATACATAAGTGAAAAACAAGAGCCGATGGGTGAAAAATTGTTATATACAAAATACTTCTTAGTATATCTTTGCTATATTGAGTAATATTATTTCAAACTTCTAGATAAAATAATGATAGTAACTGTACTATTAAATAATACAATAATGGATCACATGATATACAAACTATATATGGAAAGATTATATTCATATAATTGGTAATATAAATTCTTCCTTCGTTTCACAATACAGGCACCATTTGCTTTTTCACGCACTCCAATACTCTTCTTTGGACATTAATACCTTTTATTGTGTATAAGTAAAAATTATAAAAAGTTGATATTTGGAATCCTCGTATTGAGACTAATTTAACAATTATCCCACTTGACTATGTTTTTTCTTACGTAATGGTGAGAGAAAAATTGTCAAAGTTGCTTGATAAATAGTGCCTAAATGAGAAATGGTGCATGTATTGTGAAACGGAGGTAACTACAATATTACAATTAGGTGCCTAAATGAGTAGGTTCCATATTACCTAAACGTTCCTATATACTACAATTACATATAAAATTAGAAAGCATTGTATATGGTAACTACTCCCTCCGGTTCCTAAAGATCCTCCCTCTTTTACTTTTCACGCATGCCAATGCAAAACTTTGGACACGAATATCTCTAATTATGTATTTGTAAAAGTTATAAAAAGTAGATATTTATAAAATACATATTGAGACGAATCTAACAAGATACCACACGACTATATTTTTTTCTTACATATAAGTCATAAACAACGGTCAAAGTGCAACTTGTGAATAGTGAAAAATGTCAAAGAGGGAGGATCTTTCTAACCAGGAGGTAGTACTATCGAATATTTTACAAATAAATTATATATAGTCTGTTATTATAATTTTGTCTATCAAATCAAGAATATCTTATGCTACTACACTTTTACGTATTGAGTCAAAATGGAAGTAAATCAATTTACACATAAAAAAGTTATTCATATCCCCATAAACAATAATGGTATTATACAATGCGGAAATGACTCTATTATGAATGCAATCGGTTGTCACAAACTTAGATCAACTAATCTAAGGGCCTGTTCTCCCTAGCTTATTTTCCGTTCAGTTCAGTTATGTTCTGTTCAATTCGGTTCGGTTCATTTCGGTTGCAATCGCCTCGTTCGGTTCCAATCGGTTCAATTTAGTTCGGTTCCTAATTTATTTCTCTCGATAATAATTATTATTATTATTACAATTACTATTATTTTATCATCATCATCATTATCATCATCATCATCATCATCATCATCATCATCATCATCATCATCATCATCATCATCATCATCATCATCATCATCATCATCATCATCATTATTATTATTATTATTATTATTATTATTATTATTATTATTATTATTATTATTATTATTATTGCTACTATTACTATTACTATTACTATTACTATTACTATTACTATTACTATTACTATTACTATTACTATTACTATTACTATTATTAATATTAATATTAATATTTATTTTAATATTATTATTATTATTACAATTACAATTACTATTATATTATTATTATTATTTTAATATTGCTAATTATTATTTTGCTAATTCTTTTTTTTCTATATGATTTTGCTAATTATATTGCAAATGATTATTCAAGCCTAAGAAGTACACATTTCAATAATATTTGTCATTGCTAATTCTGATTTTTAATTCTTATTTATTATTATTATTCAATAGTTTATTATTATTACTAGTTAATATTTGGATTTTTTGTCCATAACTACCTTACTTACACTATTTTTTGGGAGAAACTATCTTATTTACAAAATTTTGTACAAAACTACCTTTGTTACGTTATAATTTATTGACCACTACCCAAAGAATTTTTCTGACGTTTGACTGTAATTGTCCGGTGAGTAAAACCCATGTGAAGGTCATGTGACTTGTTATTTTCCTTATTTTATTTCCCCCTTCTATTTTGTACAAAACCCATGTGCATATCCTTAGTTAGATAAGGAAAGAGAGTGTTAGTTTAGAAAAGGGAGGGAAAAATAGAAGGGGAAATAAATTAAGGAAAATAACAAGTCAAGTGACCTACACATGGGTTTTACTCATTGGAAAACTACAGTCACGTCTGAAAAAATAATTTGGGTAGTGGTCAACAAACAATAACGTAACTAAGGTAGTTTTGTACAAAAAATTGTAAATAAGGTAGTTTCTCCCAAAAAGGAGCGCAAATAAGGTAGTTATGGATAAAAAATCCTTAATATTTTATCATTATTATTATTTAATAACTTATTATTAATAATTTAAATTATTATTAATTAAATAATATTTTTATTATTATAATTATTATTAAATATTAGCATATTTTATTATTAAAAACTATTATTATCATCAATTATATTATATTAATATTGTTATTACTATTATTTATTTATTTATTAATTTATATTTATTGATTAATGATAGCTTAATTATTATCGTTACTATTAGTTATAATTCAATTCAGTTCAGTTCAGTTCAGTTCAATTTAGTTCAGTTCAGTTCAGTTGCAATCAGTTCAGTTGCAATCAATTCAGTTCAGTTTAGTTCAATTCAATTCAGTTCAGTTCAATTGTTTTATGTCGAAGAGAACAGGCCTTAATTAGATTATGGAATTGAAAAGATGAAATATTATATACTAAAATTGAAATACTATAGCCACTGTGCAAACATTCTTTACCATTGAACATAATTACTCCTATAATTATAGCCATTAAAAATCCCCGTGAAACATGGATAGAAAATTTTTGTGCCTCAACAATTATTATCTTATTACAAAACTCATATAAATGTAGTATAATTCTGTTCAAACATCAAAGTTTTATTCTTATAAAAAATTTCAATTGCATATTGTATTACAACACTAACACAAACTTGAACGTAAATTAAAATTTTAAAGTTATACAAATTTTTAGGGTAAACTAATTTTAAAAACAAAAATTCAATTTTGTATAACATTACAACAACTGACAAGATAATGAAAAAAACATGCAATGTGAAGCTTAGTCTAATGAATTTTTGAACAGTGAGTTATGCCAAAAATTAAGAAAGGTATTGACTAGCTAGATCTATAATATCAAAGGATTGAAAGGGCATAAAAATTGACTTTGATAGATTAAATTTGAGGGAAAATATGAATCGACAACTCAATCAAATGGAACACAAGCGAGCAACACACGAACAAACTCTTTTCCCCAAAATAATCATCATCTCAAAAAAAGGGAAGATCTTTAAATATGTAGATGATATAAATAATATTTGAACCTCCAATATCCAACAAAAATATATAGATATGAAATTAATAAATTTCTTTTTTTAGTGCAATTATTTGAATATCATTTGTCCTAAATGTGATCAACAAATACGAGGTTGTAATTTTTGGCAATTTTGGTACGTAAATATCAAATTTTGGACAATTTTTAGGTTAAAGATGGTGAAAGAGGAAAGAGATAGGGGAAGACGAATAGGGAGAGAATAAGAAAAGATGGTGTATAGCAAAGAAAACAGCAGATGATAAGAGTGTTAGGGTTAGATATGTCATATGTTTTATATTCAACCAGTATTATGTGCACCAGGTGTACAATAAATATTAATAGACCAATATGCTTCTAGTAAAAATGGGTCATTTTTAAATCCAAATGGGTCAATTTTCAATTCAAAATGGGTCACTTTTGAATAAAGGGTAACTTTAAATATTGAATAGGTCCGTCCTATATAAGCAAAAGTGAATCATTTAGGGCAAAAAGTTACCCCCATTTAATAGATAACTTTTTATCTTAAAGGGGTTATATCTATGTGCCTTCTTATTGGATGATCATGATACTTTCCACCGCTTTTCTTTTCCTTTGATTGCAGGGACAAATCCCATAATTCTTTGATCTCGATTGTTTGTGGCGATGTTCTCGGCCTTCTCCTGAAAATGCTCTTTCATCCCTCTGAACTCATCACGTGCTAGTGAAAATGACTCATTTAAGACAAAAATTCATCCCTATTGTACAATAATTATTGTACACATTTGATTGAATAGTTTGTTTTTTAATTTTAGGATTATCAAAGAAAATGAAAAAAATATATGAATTTATTAAAAATGTTATTGTCCATGTTAGAATTATGTCATTTGATCAAGTAGTGGTCCAACATTAAAAATAACTTTAGTTTTAAAATATGAATCAGAATAGTGAAAAAGGAAGTTGCAAATATATTTTTCTCGTTTTATTTTTACAAAACTTGATTCTATAATAGCCAGACTTATATGCATATTTATTTACATGCTTTTAATCAAAATAGGTGTGATATTTTATCTACGACTATTTCATCATATCCGTATTTTCAGTATGTTTATCAGTTTTTTCAGTATGTTTCTTAAACGTTTAAAAGTCACTTGGTTGGATAAGGCATGGGGATTTATAACGGTAGAATTTGTGGTTTTTTTGGAGTCTGTGATTGGATACAGGTGAAACAAGTGGATTGTGCACGTGGTCGAGGTGATGAACGTTTTTCATGGTTGGTATTTCTGTTTTCCGGTTTCACAAACCGGCGAAGTGTTCGAGAGGTCACTTTATTTAGCTCTCTTCCTAGCTCCAAGCATTGATCTTTATGATCCCCGCCTTGACAAGATCAAATCAAGGCAAAGACACCCGCTTGCGTCGGGTGGTTTTCAAAGACGCCCACTCCAACGCGTTTCTCCCTTCTATTGGAGAAATCTGAAATACTCTCGAGCGAGAGTACTGAGTCACAAAGGAACGTAACTCTTCACAAGATCATGAGCCCATAATTCCAAGCAATAGCGGTTTGTTGGGATTGCTCATGCGGCGAGATACGACACTCGCTGTTGATTGTTCGTTGTCCGCATCGTGAACGGCACTTGCTTCTCTCACCACTGCCATCAGCCATCAAAGTTTTGACTCCACCATCACTAGCATTGACCAGCGATGCCCTCCGTCCCATGCGACTCTTTATCGTTTTTTGTTGGTTTTGTTTTCTATGGATTGTACGAGCTTTCAAAGCTTATTTAGGTTCGTTTGTTTGTTTTAGATTTGGTTGTATTAGCATTAGGTTGTACTTCCTCTTTTAATTAATGTATGATTTCTCGTTGTAAAAAAAAAAAGACTATTTCATCATAATACCTATGATTTACCAGTGTATTATTTAAATAATTTAATGTAAATAATACTAGGTCTACTTCACTACGAATAAAACATCGGGCTTTTCGCAATCTCCATTAATAATGCGTTAATTTGAACAATATTATTATTAGTAAAAACTAAGACTATGTTCTATTCAACTTATTTTAACTTCTTTAAGAAAAAATAAGATAAGATAGGATAATTGTTCAACTTATCTTCACTTATTTAAAAAAAAAAAAGATAAGATAAGTTCAGATAAAATAAGATAAGATAATACAAAATAAGTTGAATCAAACAGACCCTAAAGGGTAATTTCATAGGACCAAACACACTATCAACCTCAATACTTCCCTTAACAGAGTACCCTGTTCCTTTTCCCTTTATTAATCCCATAATGCAGACCCAAAATCCTTAGGCCTAAAACTTATAGGAATCTCCACTATCCCTTCTCCATTCTTCTCAATTTTAGCACATTTATCAAGCTTAGCTCCACCAATATTTTCCTCTCCTAACCAAACTTGATACTCTAATGCATTCAACCCCATATCAAAATCATTCTTGTTCATCAACTTCATATGCATTGTTGCACTTGTTTCCTCAAACGAAAAATCCTCGAATGTCACCTTTGTTAGATCGACCTCCAGTTTATAAGGCACCGGAATCTCACCCTTTTTCTCAAGAGGCAATGTCAATCTACCAAGAACAGGAACATCCACATTAAGTTCAATAAAAACTTTATATGGTATAATGCTACCTTCCTTAACATCTTTGTACGTGTTTTATTATATCATCATAGACTAATTTCAATGGCACCTTAATGGTTTCAGACTCGTGGGAGTGGAGAGTCCCCGCATCGGGTATGAGGCCGGATACGAGTTTTCGGCCATCGCTTTCGATGAGATAGTTAATGTCACATAAGGGTATGGGAACGGGGTCGGGATTTTGTACTAGCACGTCCACTATTAGTTCTATGGTCTTGAGATCAATGAAGGGAATGTGTATGGCTGTTACATCTGCTGTTGGCTTCCCAAATCCAATGGTCTCCTCGAGTTTTTCACCTACATCTTGGATGAAGTTCTTTACTTTATCCATAAATCCTCCCCCTTGATCTTCATTTTCTTCTTTCTTTGATTGTTTTAGCTTATGATCAGATGATGCCATGGTAGTAGCAGAGGTTTGTTGCTTGGAGATTAATGGGTATTAATGTATTATTTAGAAAGATAGAAATGATTACAAGTGAATTTGATTAGAGGTAAACTTCAATTCTAATGAATGGGGGGAATAAAGGGTGAACAAGAGTAATTGGAGGAAGATTTACGGATTGAATTTGGTGGTTATACCTGTTACTAATTTTTTTGAGAGGTAATTTCAATTACTTCCTACGTTTTGAATTAAATGCAACAAATGCACTTTTTTACTATTCACATTTTTTCACTTTGACTAAGATTTGTGATTTATACATAATGAAAAACATAGTCAAATGGGATCTTGTTAGATTCATCTCGTGACATACTTTCATAAAATGTAATTTTTAGAATTTTTACTTATATGTAATTATAGATATTTGTAGTCAAAACAATGACTCGAAATGCGTAAAAGTGCATTTGTTGCATTTAATTCGAAAAGGAGGAAATAATTATAAAATTTATCTTTATCGCTACATCAAACCTTCTATCATCTATGTTTATATATAAAGCCAAAAGGCCTCTTTGGTGGAATAGATGAAGTACTTTTTAAAAATGTAGGTGTAGTTTTTTTTTTTACTTTTACCTATTTTTTTATCAACTTTGGAAATATGTAATTTTTTTTATATTAATGGTCAAATATAAAAATTCATTACAAGTAAAAAAATATAAGATTTTTTTTATAAATACATAACTAGAGATATTAAAGGTTAATGTTCATATGTGAACTCTAATGTGCGTTGATGGTACACAATCATTTCTAAGCATCAATACAAGGTTGTATCAACAAGAATCAAGGTTCCCGTCAAAAAAAAAAAAAAAAAAAACAAGAATCAAGGTTGACCTAGTTGCATTGGTTGAAGACCCTCCTTCCACCCTTGTAATAAGGGTTCGATTTTTGCTCCTTGCAAAGTGAGATCCCCAATCCCCCTACTTATGCAAGGAATATTCATCTAAACTTTTAAAAAAATACAAGGATGTATGAATATCAGTATGGTATCAAAACAAGTTTCATAGTACCAAGAACCTTCATAATCTTATCAATGCATGCGAGACTCAAAATTGCCTTTATTATATTCTGATAATACTTTTGGTACCATTATTTTATGTTGGAATCCATAATAGACTCCAAAAATTACGTTTAAACAACATATTTCAAAAGAAAAGTGAGAGTTTAACCAAGAATCTAACATAACATCATTGTTTAATAATCTAAATAGAATAAGAAGGTCTTCTAATTATATCTCATTAGAAGACATACACAAGTAGTTAGATCCCTGACACTTTTATGACAATAATAAGAGACTATTGTAGACGTAAGCTCTTACCACAATTCATTGTAGAAAGTTAAGCTATTACCCAAAATTTTAAGAGTTTAATTTTCAAAATATTATGCAATATTTATCATGTCATGACGTTAATTTTTTCCTCACAAAACAAAAATTATGAAAAGTAACTACATATGACATCATCCAGAACACTCACTAGTAAGTGGTCGTTTGGTTTACATGGGAAGTCAAAATTCCCATGAAATTGCAATTCATAGGAAATAAATTACTTAATCAAATTCACGGGAAATTGGTTAAATTGTTTGGTTGACAATGGGGGAATTAAATTCCCATGGTAATTTCTACTTACCTAGGGGGACCTAGGTAAGTAACTTCTTCCATTTTGTGGGAACTCAAAATTCCTACATTTTGCTATTTTATTGTCAACCAAACAAATCACCAAATTTTCAATTCCTAGGAATTTCTATTTCCCATGTTCTCTCATATCAACCAAACAACCACTAATTATATTATAATTAAATCGCTACTTTCTTTCCTAATTACCGGATTCGTCAAATTTAGGGAAACTAGTATCTCAACTGATTTTGTTTGGGGAACCAAAAGTAGCAAAAGTGCCAAAAAAAAAAGGACATGCTTTAGAAAAGGAAAATAGAAAAGGCAAAGAAAGAATAACTAAGAGCATGGCCACTCATACCCCAAAAAACATGTCATCCCTCTCTCTCATCAACTTTCTCTCTCATCTTACCAAAGTTTGTCATGCCTTATGACCCATTTTGACAAATGCACCCCACTTATGACCCAAAAAAAGAACATCATCCTCCTCTATCCTACTTTTTACTATACTCCATTCCATTTTCTCTCTCCTATATCAATACATATTTATACATTTTGATATTTATAATATCATACAAGATTATAAATAAATTATTTTGTATATTAACGATCCTAAATAAATTCATTTAGTAGTAATTAATTTTGATTAAAAAAATTCTTCAATAATAAAAGCTTCCAAAAACAATTATTCATGTGCGTACAATGTAGAAAGAAAATAATTAATTTCAGAAGTGTGTCAAAATATAGCAAAATGATGTCTATTTATAGATCTCAAAAAGATAGGACCATTGGTAAAATTTTTAATTTTTTTAATTTGTATTGTTTAAGTTATTCAGATTACAAAATTTGAATTACAAAAAATAACCTTTATGACACACTGCCACATGTCGACAAATGGTTGGCTTGGGTCATAAGATGACCAACCATGGCTTGGGTCATAGAATGACCAACCATGGATTGAGTCATAGCATGACCCAAATACAAACATCAAAAAACCATGGATGCAACCCCATGTTTTTGTTGAGCAAGGTTCATGACTCAAATTAATGCCCAAAAAAACCATGAGTGGGCATGCTTTAAATGATGAGATTGTACCTCTCCTCTCCTTGCAGATCTCAGATCAGTAGGAGTTACAAACTCCACTAGGCCACTACCATAATCTAACGGTGCAAATATCTTTATTTTTTTTTCATCTTTTTATATGTACCTTTTTTTTTTAAGGGAATTCTTATATGTAACTTTTAAATATATGTCATTTTCTTATAAAGTTATAGTTCCCACTACAACGTACTTCAAGTAAATATAGACAGAGAGAATATCAAAGCCCTGTTCTTTTGGGAACAATTTCAGTTTATGTTATGTTCAACTCGTTTTAGTTCAATTCAGTTTAGCTCAATCACTTTCCTCTCACAGTTTTATTTAGTTTAGTTCAGTTCAGCCCAAAAGAACAGAGTCTAAATAAGAAATATAACAAGTTTAAAAAGACATACTATCTTTGTTTCTTTTTAATTGTTACACCTTCCTTTTTTTGTCGTTTTTATTTAATTGTTACAATATCACTCTTTCCTTATATGATAACCTATATCCCACCACCCAGTTTATTAATCCACCTAAACCCTTCCCACTTACCCTATTTTTCTCTCTCCTACATTTTAATGCTTATTTTACATATCCCAAAACTAAACATTCTTTTTTGTACTTCTTTCTTGTTTTTTCACAATTTCCTTAGTTCCACAGTAAAGTGTAATATTGAAAAAAAAGTAAAAAACTTGTATGGACTTGGTCCACACTAATTTAGAGTGGACCTAATGCTAATTCATGTTATTTATGAAAAAAAAGAATCACTATATAAAAAAATAAATATAAATGATGAATGGATATAAAATATGAAGTTTGACTATGAAAAAGAAAGGTTAATATGTCATAAAGTGAAAATTTCATCATAATAAACTAATATGAGAAAGAGTTACTATATTAAAAAAAAAACAGTCACTATGATAGATAATAACTGTATAGTGTAACTTAAAATTTGAAAAGGTTACTGTATGGAAAAAAAACATCACTATGTTAAATAAGTGGTTTTGGTCCACAATAATATTATTGTGGACTAGGTTCACGCAAGACTAACTCGAAAAAAAAAGGGGAGGAAATACTCTTATAATCCTAGTGTAGCAAGTCAAAAGAGACCAAAAGAGCAACCTTTTATTTTTAATTTCCATTTTTAAAGAAAGCAAAGGATCATCATCATTTAAGAAAAAGGACAAGAGTTGTTCAAATTTAAATGAGAGCCTAATAATGTTGGCATTGGCAGTGCAGTGTACTCCTACTAGTACTGTGTGTAGCATAGGAAGAGGCGAAGAGCCCTTTTGCAGTTTTTAGGTAGTATTTCTGTTTTGACCCACCTCACCCAAAAAAAAGGAATTTAGTATTTAAAATTTTCACCTTAAAAAATCCCAGCTTTAGGGTTTAGGAAATTAGAAGTTGCAGAGGAAAAATCAAGGAGAAAGAAAATGGGGGCGATACCAAAGTGTTACATGGACATAAGCATTGGAGGAGAGCTTGAAGGAAGGATAGTTATGGAGTTGTATAATAATGTGGTTCCTAAAACTGCTGATAATTTCAGGGCTCTTTGTACTGGTGAAAAGGGCATTTCTCCTATCTCTGGTCGTTCACTTCACTACAAGGTTTAATCTTCTTCTTTTTTCTTTCTCCTCCATTTTTTTTTCTATGTATTGGCATATTGCTGTTTTTTGAGATTTTTCAATTGTCAATGTCATTTGTTTTCTATTGTCTGTTCTGGGTTTTTTTTTAATAAAAGAAAGTGCTATTTTTGTTGGGTTTTTCATTCTGGGTTTTAGGTATTATGTATCAAAGATTGCATCTTGATTGAGTTTTCTACAAGTCTTAATTTCACTTGATTATTGAGCTATTTTGTTGGGTTTATATCATGGGTTTTGGGTATCATGTATCTAATGTAAATATTGCATCTTGTTTGAGTTCCTTTTAGAGTCTAAAATTGTGTCATTATGTTAAACTATTTGTTATAGGTTATGTTTTGGGTACCATTTATTTGGAAGACCAATTTTATTGGGTTTTCGTTTTGGGTATTTGAGATATTCCTACTTATGTAATAGAAGTATGAAGACTGCATCTTGATTGGTTGAATGAATTGTCATACAACTCCAAAGATGTTGACTGACTAATTGTTGAAATATTTTCATTTGAAGTGTTATGCTAGGAAAAAAATGTTAAAATAGAGAAGATATGGTATTTTGTACGATTCACATAGGAAACAGCCAACCACACCACTAAAACACACAAGTAGATTGGAGAACATCTCACATGTTGTTTGCTAACTCTAGCACTTAAGAAATGGATAAAAGGTAAAGCAGAGAGGTCTAGTTTCTCCTTCAGTTCTTTGTTATCAAATTTGTCTTGAGGTTTTTGCATATTGTACTGGCAATGTTGTGAAATGAAAGTGAAGATGAAAAGCTCTTAGCTTCAGCATATTTTGTTATTTCGAGCGTTAAATATGCTTTGTTGGTTGCTTGTTTAGCGTTATATTGATGTTTATCGATATTTCATATCAACCTGTCCTTGTCTTTACAATTTAAAATTTGAAAATTGTTTAGGGTATGCGTTTCCACCGCATTGTGAAAGGGGCTCTTATTCAAGGTGGAGACATATCTGGCGGGGGTGAAAGTGGTGGAGAATCTATCTACGGCCCAACATTTGATGATGAAAATTTTGAACTGAGACATGAACGAAAAGGAATGCTCTCCATGGTTAACACTGGCCCTAATACCAATGGATCTCAGTTCTTCATTACTACTACTCAAACTCATCAGTTCAATGGTAAGCATGTTGTGTTTGGAAGAGTCATCAAAGGTCTGGGTGTTGTTCGCTCAATCGAGCATGTTGACGTTGATCATGAGAGTCACCCGTTGCTTGATATTGTTGTCGAGGATTGTGGAGAAATTCCTGAGGGGGAAGATTATGGTGTCATTAACTTTTTCAAAGATGGGGGACACTTATCCTGACTGGCCATCTGACCTTGATGCTAAATCAGATGATTTTACTTGGTGGGTTACGGCGGTTGAATGCATTAAGGCTTTTGGCAATGAGAAGTTCAAGGTATTTGATGAGAAGATGTGTTTTTACTTTTTTGTACACGGTTTTGTTGAAATTTTTATATAAACTGATATTTGTCTTGAGATATACGGAGGATAATTATATGAAGTGTAATTTTAGTTTTTGAGAAAGCTTTTGCAAAATACTTTTGATAGGTATCCTAAATTCCTAAGGAGTAACTATTGAGCAAACATTTATATATTTGCAGAAGCAAGATTTTAAGATGGCTATTCGAAAATATCTCAAAGCCATGCGGTACTTGGATGTGTGCTGGGACATGGAATCCTTAGATGGAGGTGATGTTTTGGTTTGTCAATATTATTAAGTCAGTCTTTGACTTTGGAATTTTATTTCCTGAAATTGAATTGACTTATTGTTATTATATACTCAGAGAAGAGCTCATCTTTGAGGAAAATGAGGTCTCAGTTATACACTAACACTGCGGTAAGAATATTCATATGCATTTTCTTAGTTGATGTGGATGCAATTTGGATGAATGTTGTGGGCCCTAGTACATTTAGGAATTGTTTCAATTTGAGTTTCTCATACAATACATAGGCGCTATACATTTAACTATCATTTAACAAGTAAGATTAATTGTCAAATGCAGCTGCTGTCTTTCTGCAATCTTGCAAATTGCAGTAGTACGCAATTAACTATGATATGGTTTTCTAGGTTTGACGTGCTCCTGACATTCTTGCTTAGGCCTGTAAGTTGAAGATGGGAGATGTTGATGGAGCCTTGTGGGATACTGACTTTGCACTTCGTGATGAAGAAGATAATGTGAAGGCTCACTTCCGAAGGGGTCAGGTCAGTGGTTTCTGCTTCAGCGTTAGGGTTTCCGTTTTTTTTTGTTACCAGTTTGTAAATGTTTATGACCATAAGGCCTATATTGCCCCAGAAAGCGGTAAATTTTGTTTTTCGTTATCAGTCATATTTAGCTATGTCGCCGAGATTTTCTTGCTTTGTTGGAGCATGTTTGATAGGGCAGAAACCATTTTCTTTGAAAAGTGATTTTCCCATTTTTCATCGTTTGGTTTGTAAAGGATGGAATATAGTTCTCCCAAGAGTACATTTTCCTTAGTAAAGGAAGGAATGCCACACTTTCCTGCTTATTCCTTACCTTCCTTTTACCCACCTACCATCCATATTTCCCTTGTATTTTCATTGTTCCTTTTTTTCTCTAACTTTCCATGCAAAGAAGCAAGCAAAACAAAACTAATCTACAACTGTGTTTTTCCCCTGGGTTTTGTTCCTTTTGTTGGAAAACCATTGTCTACCGAAAATGTTTTATGCCCAACAAAAACGGAGCTTAAGTATCTATTCCTGGCCCTGCTTTGCTATAATGCAAAGAGAACTTCTACACTACATTGTAGGATATTACTTATTCTAATTCCTTGTTAAAATACAGGCATTCATTGCTCTCAGTGACATAGATGCTGCGGCTGATTGCTTCGAGAAGGCTTTGGAACTTGAACCAAACGATGGTCAGTTTAGTCATTCTATTGTCAGCGCTCATGTGGGCATATTGTTGGACGATACTTTTTAATGGCTAAGATCTTGAACTCTTTCTTGCTTGCAGGTGCCATAAAGAGAGAACTTGCTACCACGAAGAAAAAGGTAGTATAAAGATACCAAAGTGCATCTCATTAGATCAGACCTGAGAGGACCTATAAGTGCTAGTTCGAGCTAACCTTTTGTCCTTACTTGGTTTCAGATTGCTGATCGACACAGTCGAGAGAAGAAAACCTACACTAGAATGTTCCAGTGAAGTCCCGGGTAGGCAAAGAAGAAAACCTATAATAAGAAAAGCTTACTCTTTTTGCTCCTTCAGATTAGTAAAGCTGAGCTTTAAAGTATCATGTTCTTGCCTGCAGGATCCTGATGCTGGTCTTCAGAAGCTAAGGTGCAAATTTCCATTCCTCAAATAAAACAATCAGTTCCTGTGTTTAAGTTTTTTTATGTCCCTACAACTCCCATGGCCCTATGCTTGGCGGTAATAAATGGCGGGAGTGACTTTAAGTATAATCTTGTTCCAAAAAAAATCATGTAAATGTCCATGGTAATGAAATTTCATCCTCAAACCTGTGTTTTTCTTCATGAACTTACATATCAGTTTATATCACTTCCAAAGTGGTAATGGATGGTAATGAAATTTGGAGGAAAAGATATGTTGGAAGGGGAGGAGGGGGTTAGAGTGTTACAAGTATTACCATGAACATTGACACGAGACTTTATAAGTTTATATTAGAACTCGTTACCATTAATGTGTCAAACAGTTTATCTAAGGCTTTGGTTATTCCAACTACAATTAATTTTTCGATGAACTTTTTCTAATGATACAATCGGTATGTTATTTTTTCAGGTTTTTGTTGGAAGGAGGATTTTCACTGAGTTGGATGGCATAGGTGGATTTGATAACTTGAGTTTTGTATAGATGGTAAAATAGGAAAAATGAAAAGCTTGGAATATATGTACCAGTCTGCATACTTTTGATGTACATTTTAGCTTACCTAAACCATCGTAAATGGAACTACTATTTAGATTCCATCTGCTTCATTCTTGTTTTTTTTGCCTTTATTCCCTGCTTTATTCTGAACTTTAGTGCTTTCTGATTAGTAGATGTGATATAATTTTATTCTTATTATTGGATAGCATTACACAATACTTGGGTTTTCCACTAATACATTTTGAATTTTGATTCATCATCTTTGTGATGTACTGAAATACTTGTTGCTACTGCTCAGGCAGTGGGAGTAGAGGCTGTAATAATATTGGACGATGGCTTTAGTTATCTCTAGAATGGAGGTAAAAGGGTTAAATTGTGGAAATGGACTATTGGTGGCACAAGGTAAGAAAATTGTGTTCAACTTACAATGTGATTTAAGAATTTAAATGTTGCATGTCAACTGTTTGAAATTAGATTTTTGTTGTCATATACTTCTCTATCCGTTTCTTTTTAACCTACACACTTTTCTTTCTAATCTACACATTTGTTCTTTTTCTATTTTTAGTAACGTGTTCCATCTATTTTCCCCTTTTTTTCACCTATGTCATCCCTTGTTAATATTTTGACCCACTTTTTTAGTTTCTCTCGTCATACTTTTGGATTTCTTCCTTCTCCCCAAAGTGAAGGGGAGTAAAGTAAAAGAAATAAAGGAGTATATGACAACCAATAATTTTTTATAAGATCATCCCAAAATCGGATGGTAAAAATTTGGATTTTTCTCGTAAGAAATGGCCCAATATTGAGGGATGCGGGAGTAAAAGATAGAGGTAATTTTTAAATCAATAATAGGTCATATAGTTGATAGGAAGTCTCAAAAACCCCGGGTGATTAAGTTTTGTGTCGGGTTTAAAGAAAAAAA